>JACBWW010000014.1:3095071-3665916 GCA_020086605.1 Lanius collurio | reverse complement strand
CTGGCTACAATCAGCATGGCACTCAAGGAAAACTTTATAGACAAAAGATGGCCTTGCATCTGTGCACACAGATGTAAGGGCATTATGTAGAAAAATTCAGAAATTACAGATTTTTTTAGGGGGCAAATTATCATAGGCTCCAAAATTGCTTTTTCTCAATATCTTGTAAAACATGTTACTTAGAGTTAAGAAAAAAAAATGTGCTTCTCTGGAAATTTCAAAACATGTGGTTTTGACCTTCCTTCTTCTATAATTTACTTGGTTTTTCAAGCTGTAATTGTGGAAAAAGAGATGAATACTCAGACAATAATAATGATAACATTATTGTGACATGTCTAAACAGTAATTTAAACCATTAACTCATGCTAATAGTTTTTCTCTGAATTTTGGCATTTCTTAGAGAGCGTATGAATCCCCCCTAGTGCAAGTGTCATTCCTGTCCAATACATTCATTCCTAATTGCTTGAGTTATCAGGCAATCATTACTAACAACAGGATTTTTTCAAATGGTTATTGAGTTGTTGTCAAAATGCCTCACATTTTCTGTACATGATCTTGCAGGAAGGTTTGTAGGGAAACATGTTTTGTGTTAGTAAAGCCTTTATAGAACTAAGTAAGTTCATATGAGGTACTCTGAATTTATCTGTGAAGATGAATGTTTTTAATGGGCTGCCAACATCAGTATTTTATCTCCCAGAATTAATTCATCCTCAAAGCCAAATTAAACATATTTGTGCCTACTTACCATTAGCTAACTTGTGTTGATTAAAATGTAACACAGAGTAGTCATTGATTTCAGTTGTATCATTTCAGGTAGAAGGTGGTAATTTATACAAAAGGTACCAAAATCCCATCTAGAAAAAAATCATGAAGGAAAAGTGTGTTGTCATTTTTTAATACAGGAGTTTGGGTACAGAACTGAACTAAAGAAGACAAATTTTATTTTCAGAAATCAGAATTTCTGAAAAAATGGTTTTTTGCTGTCTTAGGTTGGACATGAAGAAAATCAACACTGATGTAATTTATGAACATCTGCACCATTCAGCTAAAAGTTCTGAACTAGAAATTTAAAGCTTCTATTGCTTGCAGCCACAAACTGGAAAACTGTTCAGAGCTGTCTTTTCATTTTTAACAGATTATAATTTTCCATGTTAGAGCATATTTATCTGTCAGTTAGTAATACAAAGGGACTTGGTTTAGAAACAGATTTTTTTTTTTTAATATGTCTGCCTTACCAATCTGTGTACATATGCAAATGATGGATACAAAGGTGTCTGCAGAAATAAACAATTTTCTGATTTAGTGGAGACATATAATTCTGAAATGTAGACTTGGACAGAGAAAAGTTACCCAAACCTGAACTGATATAAATTGCATAGATATGGATATATTCAGATATATCACATAGAGAATGGATGACTTGATTTATAGAACATGTCAGTGTTAACATGAGTTAGAAATTGCTAGTACAAATCATGTCTTTGTAGGGTATCACTGAATATCACTGAATCTGAGAGGGAATTTAGACTGTGGCAGACAAGGAGAGTAAAGTATCCATGTTTGGAAAAAGCAAGGTGGGCTATCCTAACCACATCTTTTTAGGGGTTTTGTTTAATACTGCTTTCAGATAATGTCTCCCTTGTGCCATATGGAAGTCTTGTCTCAGTTTTAACTGACATCACCACACTTTGTGTACATGGCAATAGAGCTGAGTTCAAGTCACATCTGTGACTTTTTTAGGAAATTTCTCAATCAGCCCATATTTTACAGCTGGAACTGAAACCATTGCAAGTGTTCTAATGCATGATCTTCTCTGACACACAGAGGACCAAAGTCCAGGAGATGCCACCCTGTATGAAATGCTATAGTTCTTCCTTGCAGTAAGAGATTATTCTGTATTTAACACCTACACACTGCAAACAAAAAATCTTCAGGAAAACCAAGTGCTGTGCACATTTTTCTCTTCACAGAGGCAATGAGAAAACAAACAAAAAAAATACATAATGCAAAAGCAGTGCACAGTTTGTACTCTACCACTGGCAGGCAGGAGGGTACCATGAGGATAACTGTAGTGTAAAATTATGCATGGTACACTGCAGAAGAGTTTAGATTCTAATTTATTATTTTATTTTATTTTATTTTACAGTTTGTTTCTGACATTTGCAATTTAAACTTGCAAAATATTTTTGGTTTCCTCAAAAGCTGCTTTTCTGAATGAGATGAAATAATAATCAAACATTTTCTGTTCTATTTTAGGAGGCTGTTGATAAATAGTCTGTTTTGCACATGACAGTAAGATACAACCACTTTTATTAAGACAGCATGTAAATTCACAATATTCTTTTTTACATACAAAGATCCAATTTTTAATGTTCTCCTGTTTTAAAAAATCTTAGCGAAAGTTTATTAAAATACTGCAAAGACTACAAGTGGGATCAAGTGGTTTATTAGCAAATTAATCAAACTGTAGGTGTAGCAATTGATTTGTAACTTACAGACTGACAGGTTCATAATCCTTAAAATAAGTTTTCTCAGGCATAAAAGGCATTCCTTTTACAGTGTTCTCATTAATTTAAAGAATCCTAGTAAATTTATTAGTCTCCCCTTCAGAAGGAGTGTGTCTTTTATATTGCTTTATCATTTACAGATCTTCATTCAAAATAGTTCTGTTCAAACGATATAAAGTCATGATTAAACCTAGAGTATGAAATCTGAGACAGTAAGGGAAATATACAGGGTCAGCTAAAATTCTTCGCAAATCTTTTGAAGATAAAGTTTGAAGGGGAGGGATATTTTGGGTGCATGGCAGCTGCATGGAGGCTGAGTAGTGGTAGTTTGTGACTGGAATGAACACAAGATGTCACCCTCGCTGTGAGAGAGCTCCAACACACAACTGCCTTTAGTTGGAGAGGAAAGAGAATGAAGGATTGAGGTTATCTCTTTTTTTTTTTTTTCCTTAAAGTTGTCCATCACGTGTGTTCCTTCATTTACCTATCCTGGAACACTCTTTCACTGCAAAACTTTCTCCACCATGGTGAGTATTTGCAAGAAAATTCTGTCATGCCATTTATCAGTTTTTTAATTGCTGTTTTAAAGTAGGTTTGAAATTTGGCATCAGATTTATTCCTTAACTAGTAGCCCTACAGTTTCTTATACTGTTAGTAAAAAAGATGATGGAGAACTGAGTGCTCTATTTTTCTGAGTTTTCTTCAGTATCATTAATTTTTGTACATTTACCTGGAAGTCTAAAAACTTATAGAAGAATAGAATGGTTAGTATTGTAAAAAACTCTCATATAACATCCTGACCTGAATTGTTACATCTTCCTAAAATGTGTAAACCTTTTTGTGCTGAAGAGTAATATTTTCTTCATGTAACAGTTTGAAATTCCGTTTAATGTTTACTCTGAGCAATACAAAATTCTTTTGAGGAAGAAGGGGTTTAAAATGTTAAACAAGTAATTGATTAAACAATGGTATCAGCATTCTTCTGCTTACAATTTAGCTCCTTGAGCTCAGACCTCTGAATTCAGTAATGCAGAGAGCTTGCCTATGATATTTATACTTTCAATGTTTTTTTACTTGAAGACATCTGAAGTGTGAGACTTGTGAGGACAGACCTCAATGTCTTGTTGAATTGTAGGTGCTGCTATTACCTTAAGAGGTTGTTCTCATTTTGTTTATGTTATCCACACAGTGGGAATATCTTCATCAGTAAGATGAGGACAGACATACTTCTTCACTCCCACTGCCTGTTTGTGTTTAGATTGCAAGGCCTTGAAGAAAGAATGATTTTAAAAAATGTGTTTGCATGGGACCCATAGAGACAGAGTCTGTATTGGACAGAGAAGACCTGTGTGTTTCAGGGAGCTCTGGGCACTATTGTAAAATTGATTAAACAAAAGTGTATTACTCTTAACCACCAAAATTTGAATACATGAGTGATAGTAAAATACCATCTTATTGCAAAGTATACTTCTTGTGGGAACAAATTCTCATCAACCTGGACAGAGGAGAAAACCAAATAGAGAACAGAGAGCACATCAAATACTCTGTGATACCTCCAGCTGACTGTCATTTTAGCGCATTCTTGAACACTTCAAGAAAATATCAAAAGAGTTCATTCTCACATTTTCCTTGGGGTGGCTCACCCCTCCTTTGCCTAATATTATTATGCTCCTAAATCCATGGTTTTACACTACTCTTCTGCTCTACATAATTCTGCATGTCCTTAAACCTGATGAAAGTCACTTTTACTCCTAAGATCCTTTCAGATTGCTATTTAAAGGAGATTTAATATCCCTGAGAGTGAGTATAGTTGATTCTTATCAATCATTATGTAATATTGCTTTTTCTGATTGAAAGTCAGCAAAAGCTTGGAGAGTCAGCACTCCAGAAGAGAATGCTCAGTAGCTGTATTATTGGTCTCAGAGCTTTTATGGTTCAGGCCTTTATAAACTGTGTCAAGCTGTGCTAGTTATAATTATTACACACGTTGGCTTAACCTCTATCATGCAGTCATAATGCATTAGCCTTTCCAGCTTTCACTTGCCTGTCCTTTATTAACTGTGACATTTTCCCTTAAAGGTTCAGAGCAAGCATGACTTAATGATCAACCATAAGCTTTAACTCAACTGACTCTTTTTTTCCCAAGGAAGACTGTTGTTGAAGAAACCAGGAGATGGCAGTCTTTCTTAATGGATCACAGTTCAATCTGTTGGTGACCATAATTTCTGTTCTCGTGCCCTAGGATAGGAAAAAAATTAAAATGAGGTGAAGAAAAGGCCCTGTTTCTTGTGTTGTTGGCACAGGAAACCATTGCATGCTTTGGTGTCTTCCAGAGGCTTTTCTTTCACTTGCCAGATCGTGAACTGCCATATAAATCCAGGGGATCTGTTGGCCATAGTGCAGTTTTCTTACCTGGCTGTTTCAACATACCTGAATTACAGTTCCCATGTAACATGGAGGAGAAGTCAGGGAGTAGCCTGAGGCTGTGCCCTTGATCTGAAGGCAGGCCATTTCACAGAAAACTAGCTTAGAAACAAAACTCAGTTCATTCATATATGTTTAATCAGCAAAACTGTAGTAATCCAGAGACTGTATGACCTACTCTGTCTCTCTGTTAACTCGTCCTTCAACTTATGTGTCAACATTCTTGGGCAGCTCGGTGCCTCCTAAGGGGATCAAGATGGTTTTAAGTGGCTGTGGTGCTTTTGATCTCTGTTATGTAATCTGACAGAAGGCACTGTCACATCTGTTTATAACCCAGTGGGACAACACTTTCCTGGTGTGTGTTTGTCTATTCTTACTGGAGAAATTATTGATGCATGGCAGTATTAGATGCCAGGTTATTTTGAGCTGTTGGCTTCAAGCATGAACAGAAACTTCTTACCTTTCTGCATGATTTTCTGTAGAGTAAGCACCAGAAACTGGCACAGGAGGGCACAAATGTGGCTTAAATTAAGTCTTTGTCCTTATTGACACAGTGAAACTCAAACAGAGCTGAGGAAAACCACGATCTGCCTTCAATTATTTACTAGAACCTGTGACAGATTTAATTCTAACAAACTAATAATCTTGTGTCTCCCCAGCCATCATGGCCTCTGGACTGCCAAAGCTGCCTCTCAGCATTACTGCTGCTTTCCTTAAACTGCAATAAAATGCATGGGAATGGCAAGTGTGTAAAGTCCAAGAGCATGTGTTATTCATAACCACATTGGGCTCATACATTGTTTGGACCAACACTTTGTCTTTCACTGGGGCAAATTCTTGCTTTGCTCTTTAAAAATAGTTCAAATTCTCTTAAACAACACATAACTGACTAATAGAAATATTAACAATAATAAAATGAATACATTCTTTTAGACAGTGTTAAATAAGATGAGCAGATATAGAAGTTTATTAAGTATTCTAATTGCTACCTGAGCTTGTTGCAGAACCAAGCAGGGGAAAAACATTGCTCCAAATGTCCAGCTATATTCATACTCCTTATATTTCTCAGTATTGTAAGGGAAAGGTTTTGGTTTTTCAACTTAGTGATAACAGACCTCCAAGTCATATTTTTGTGTAAAGGTCCTTAACCTCTCTTCTGAAGCTTGCCATGTTCACTTTGGTGCACATAACTCAATGTCTTGGCACTGTTTTCCTGAGCATTCATGCCTGTAGACATCCTGCAGATGACTGGTTTTCCCAACAGAACCCTATTTTAACTTGGCATGTAGGAAGATGAGCTGTTCACATCTGGAAGGGAAATGTCCAGAGCTGCCAGGATTCTGTGGGTGAGAATTGTGTACATGGTAAGGAGTATGTGGGTACAGGTTTGGAATACTGAAAGTTTGGATACATTCAAAGTGTAAAACTCTTTAGTATGAATGATACTGAGCGTGTTTACCAAGTTTGTTATTTTATGTGTGTCACAAAATATCAGAAAGACTTTACCTTAGCTGTGTATGTGACATTTCCGTTGCTAGGCAGCATCATGCAACAGGCCTCTAAAAGCCATGCCAAACATTTAGCTTAATCATTTGACAGAAATGTTTAAAAGCATAATGTCTCATTAAGAATTATTAAATCATCGAGTCAGTCAAAGGGAAAGGTTCCATCTTTACTTTCATAGTGGTAAAACACAAGTCATGTACCAAGTATGCAACAGTGCATCAGGTATTAGAATTTCAGAGCCTTATTGGAGGATATGCATGAATCAAAGAAGAATGTCATGGTATTCAGCCCAGTTGCTACACTCCCCCATTCTCTGACAGCTTAAAAAATTCTCATGCAAATTGATAGGTGTAAAGAAACAACATTAATAATATAACCAAATTATTTCCATGTCAGCTATGGGACTGGGGCTCAGAATATACATGTGGAATTTCTACCTCTGCCACAGACATCTTGCATGATTGACATAAATAATTCTTGGTCTCATTCCTGCCATCTAACCATGGACAGCATGAGAGCATTAAAGCCTTCAAGGAGCTCCACAGTGGTGTCTGACTCTTCACTGACTGTTGGGAGTATGGAGTGAACAGGCTCTGAATACTCCTTCTTCCCAAACACTCAGTTTGGGAAATGATGCTGGATGTTTATCTGGGTTTGTAGGTTATGAGCATTACCTGGTTGAACTGAAATGCTGTCCTGCCTAGAGTGTTGCTCATACCCTTTGGGTACAGTTCAGTAACCATTATGCTCGCTTATCCGTGATAACTATAAATCCTTAACCCAGGTGCAGGGCATTTAGGGCATCCTGGATACTGTCAGAGACAGGGTCTGGAGAGCTTTCCCGTGTCCTTCTGCTAAGCCCTTGGCTTCTCAGGGGTATGTTTTGGCAATTCAGACATAGGACACACACAGATCTTGGCCTCCTCAGAAAAGACATGCCCTTTGAAAACACAATTTTCAGTTGTACTCTACCCAAATGATCTCGCAGTACTCTGGCTGATGTTGCACAGCTGTTTGTTGGTCACTATGGGGCTTTCTCCAGAGGCTGATTATTTGGGATAAGAATCTATCTGCAAAAGTAAAGGCATTTGTGTTGAGCCACAGAGACAGTGTTACTCACTTTTTTTGTTCTGACAGAAGATAAAGCATTGAGTAAGTCTGGCACAGGAGGTGATGCTGAGAGACACTGGGGGATATATCAAATTGAATTCCTTGGCCAGACTGACTTTAGTGCAGAATATTTACTTCTTCCAGGGAAGTTAAACCTCACCTCCACTGTGCATTTCTACACATTTACACCTTCTGCAACTTTACACCTTCTAGGTAGTTAATTAAGAAGAAAAAACAAAGTACTTGTAAATAATTTTTAATTACGTGATTTCCAACAGCCTATTATCTTTCCATTAAACAGCACAGCTTTAGCAGAGACACAGGCTTGTGAGACAGCAGTTAATCTTTCCTTCATTATTATTGTGTGTTTTCATTGATTTTAAGACAGTTTCTTTGAGTTTCATACTCAAAATAATCTAGTAGATTTACATGCTCAAGTGTGAATGATTTGAAAGCTCCCAGTGTCTCTACCTGACTTCTCTGATTTTGCCTTTTTATGTAGCAGTGAAGGTGCAGAATGAAGGACTGATCCTACTTGAAAATTCTGCCTCCTTCTTGTTATATTGCACTTAATGGGAAAATATTTATAATTTCAACATGTAATTTTCTTCTATTCTCAGACAGCTTTAGTGGCATAAGCAGTACTCAGGGTGTGTTTGAGAGATACACTTTGATTAATAAAGAACAGTCTAGTGAACTAATGTGAAGAACTGTATAAAGATTAAGATTTTCCTATGCTATTGGAAGAGAAATAGACCCTTGAGTAAAATATTTCAGGAAACAAATCCAGTAGGGTCCAATTTAAAGAAAAAGTCCACTTACATGGATAAGTACAGGTTTCTGACTATTCCTCTCTTACAGAATTTCCCCCAAAGTTATAAAATAAGAATAATTACTTTAGGCAAATTTTTCTGATCATTTATTCTACTAGGATTTTCTGGGGCACATTTTCAATCACGGATTATAGGTGCATTTCTCATTATCTCTAATGAGAATTTCAATGCATGATATAATTTTACTGTGCTATTTTGTCTGACTTGTATTACACCTGTCAGTCTGCTTTCTCCTGCTGTTTCATTAATATTTAAATACTAATATTTAAAGGTCAAACTTAGCCTTCAGTGATATTAAAATATATTCAGTTTCATCTGACTTTAGGAGAACATCTCTGGGACAGTTCTCAGTAGATGGGGAAAAAGGCAAATCACCACTTTGATGGCTTTTTAATCCAGGTTTTTTCTTCTCTCTCCAGCAGAAATTGAACAGTTTCCATTTCAGAGGGGGAGGAGAGAGGTTTGTAAAGGAATCAAGTGTAATTCACAGTGCAGTCAATGGGATGAGGTGCCACTCTTCTTTGTACCTGGAGAGCCTTGCAGTGAAGCAGTTTCAGAACTGAAAGGCTTCACGGGACAATATTTGTCCAGCAGAATTTCTCAAAGCACATCTCAACAATATGGCATCCTGGAATAAAAAGAACTGTTAAGTGCATTGGTGTGCTAAAGGCAGTGCTCCAAATGGAGCAGCACTTTTCACACAGATATATAGATAGCTGAACTGGGTTTCAAATGTGGGATTTGGCATTTTGAGCAAAAGTCAGTTATCCCAGAAACTGCTTATCTGTGTAAATATTTGTGGCAACAGAATTGAAGACTATAAGGCCAGGTTTTCAAAGCATCATGAGTCCAGGGTGTAAATTCCATTTGAAAATGTTCTTTGACTCAGGACCATGCTAATGCCAATATTTTCATGTGACTGAATCCCCCTGAAAACACCAAAGATATTACATGGCCTTTATTTAGCTGTTCTGTTTCAGAAGTTAGTCTGGTGCTGCTGAGAAGGTAGAAAAGGTCCTGCAAAGCATGGGATGGATATGCATAGATAATCTTCACTGCATCCAAGCTGCTTGTGCTGTGAATTTAAGGGATTCTGCCGTGAGAAGAAGGTAAATCTTGAGCCATGCATATGGTGTGTGTATAAATTGTTGCCTGTAGACTGCACTTGCAGTAGTCCTTGCAGTATTTGTTCATGTGTGAATAAAAGGGCCCTGGGAAAGACCTTGTAGATGAGAAGTCTTGATCTCAGCTACTGCTACAGGAGCAAGTGGGATATGTGGCAGCAGACAAATGTAGCATATCTGTCCTATCAACACTGGATATTGATGCAGTTGGACCTGTGCTAAGGGACACCAGGGATCCAGCTTTTCCCACTGCCTTCTTTCAGTACATATCAAGGGATTATGCAGATTTAAACCTAAATTGTGTCCACACAATGTAGACACCGTAGAGGTTTGGACTGAGCACAGGTTTGAGCAGATGTTGGTTATATACAGACCCACCTCTGATACTGGGAAGCTGTTCAGCCTGACACATTTATTGTAAAAAGACTGTCAAACAACAGAGAAACTATTTAGTCAAAGTGTCAGATCTCTACTATGGACATGAAGAGAAGCATAATTGTTGACTTCAGTGGAATTAAGATCAATCTCCAAGTGCCCAACAGTCTAAATAGTCCTGAGCTGATATCCTAAATCTGCCCTTGTAGTAGTTCAGCACTGCTGATTGCCAGGCTGTATTTCTTTTGCCATGGATCTACATATTATGCCATGTGAGAATATATTGGTCTTCTAATTTAAAAAGATCACACTCTTTGAGCCTTTGAACTTGCCCACTAATGCTTGGCTGTAAGGTGGAAAATTAAAGTGGACTCTCTTTCTTTTGTCTGCAACTTCTTTTACCTAACCTGAACATGTTAGAGTGTAATTTTACTTACCTGCAACATAAGTTGGTGATTATAGCTCTTGCTATCAGACACAAAAGTAGAAATTGTAAATGCATATACTTTTAATTGGAGAAATTGTCCTCAGCCATATCACTGTTTATCCATTCCTTAATTTCATTCTTATGAACCTAGAGCTATCTGTTTCTGAAGGTCTGATGTAAATTATAATTAATTTTGTGACTCTCCTCAGCTTAGTATCATTCAGTGTGATTTTCTGACCTAGGCTGGTGCTGGATAATCAAATGCCCTTGCTGTATTTCCAAATACCTCTATTGAAACATAAAACAGCAATATTGATGGAAATGTTAAAAGTGGGATATGATAGCAAGTAGCTGATCTTTTATCACTTTTTGCATATTATCAAAGAATAAAAAATAGTTTTAATAAGCTAAAAAAATCTTCCTAAATTTAATAGTTGACTAGTTCCTCTGGGGGGGTATGTATGGGAAAAAAAAACCCCTTCCTTTCTGCTGCCATAGAAACCAACCTTAACCAGAACATTTTAAATAAAAAGAGCCTCCTCTGGCTTCATATTTATGTTGAATATGCATTGCTTTTTAAATAGAAGACAATTTCTCCAATGGGTAGGCTGTTGATCCCCTCTTAGATTTGTCTGTAGTTGCAGAAACAAGCTTAAGAAGAGATTTTTGACTTAGACCCTAAAGGCTCTGCAGAGGCAGCCCAAGCCCCCCTACAGATTTTTACAGTCAGAAAGCTCAGCACGGGGCACAGCAGAGTGCATCTCATCCCTGGCTGTGCCTTCATCCTTCCTGTACTTCTCATGGACAGTGGGTTCTCATCATTTCAGGTATTTTTTGTAATAAATCAAACATTGTCTTAGAGTGGCACAGCTGACACAGCCACTTTCCTGTAGCTCAGTTCTGATACAAAAAGGTATGACTCAGGCTTTCCACAGAAAGGAGCTAGTTGATGCTTTCATTGATGAGTATCCATCTGACAGCAGTATTTGCATTGAAAAGGAATAAGTTTCATTGAAATGCCACAAGTTAACATCCCCACAAGGAAGGCACTGAAATGACAAATTAAATGCTCCCTCTATCGGCACAGAAATCTTGGCCCATATCAGTTGCTTCTTTTGAAGAAAAAAATTAACTAGTAACTAGTGCATTTTTGCAAAAACCATGTAAAAAGCTGCAAATTTTTTTTTTCAGTTCATTTTAGTATTGAATCTACTTTTTTAAATCCCAACCCTTTTTTTTAATGACTGAAATGACCTTTTTTCTCAGTTTGATTCCGCTCTATATTTCTTGAGACAACATCAAAATATGCTGGTTTTTTGGAGGCAAAACTCTGCAAACTACTAATACAGCTATGAACTGAATTAGCAGCTGGTAGTGTCTTTCCACATGTTGTGCGTGTTGTCTCTATATCTGCTTTTGGTGCACTGAAAAATTGCACATTAGAGATAGGAACTCCAGTGCTCTTTTTGTCCTTGACACTGGGGAGATGAGACTGGGCTGGACAGGGAACACAACTGTGAGAAATGAAGGTCCATCTGTTCTGGTCAGTGCAGCTGTACTTTTCCAGCCATTTATTTGGTTTCTACATTTAATTCAGAGAGAATATATAGAATGCCAACAGAGGTTAAAAAGTCTTTCTGCCACTCACTCCTGCTGCTTCAGGAGGGACACCTGCCTGATTTCTGCAACTCTCCAGAATAAGAAGCTGAAATGCTTTTTTTTTGACATCTGAGAGTGAATCCAAAAGACTAGGCTGGGTATGGCCTATTCTGGAGAGCTATGGAGACATTCACATATACATTTTTTTGTGGGCCTGTGCAGTCCAGCTGAACCATTGCAATGAGGAGACCTGACAAAAAACACACTTCAGAAGGATCCTACAGTGTTCTTCATCTGCTGTCAGTCATACAGCCCTTCCACAAGGATAAACAAGTAGGTGAAAGTAGCCAGATCACAGCCTAGTTCTACGTATTTTGCATATATAATTGAAAGCAGTCGGCCTCCCACAGGCTGGGTAATGTCAGTGGCTGCTTGTCAGTAGGTACAAAATACTGTGTCTGTTGCAAGAAATGTATAAATATATCCTGCAGTCACAGCAGGAGGAAACTAGCAACGTTCTGTATGGAAATCTGCTCTTCATTTCTGCAGGGTCTGGGTCAGCCATCAAGGCTTTGTGAAGGACATATGCTGAAGCTGGTTGTTCATGTTGTAAAATAAAGTATTTCATGATAGTCTTGTCTTTTTTTGCCATTGCTGGTTTCACTCCAGATGAAGCTGCATTTCTTCTCTGACTGGTCTTTGTGTTCTTGCTTTCAAATACATACTTCTACCTTAAAATGCACCGTAGATCAAAAAATATCTCTGTAATGATTGCCTCTTCCTTCTCAACAAGGCTGCACTCAGAGAATAATCCTCACTGACTAGCATGACAAGAGACACCTCAGAATGATTTTTCACTGTTAGCAGAGTGCCTGTGAGGTTTGCTCAGCCAACACCACAAAGAAAAACACTTCTTTCCTTGCTGCTCTTCAGCATCAGACCCATTTGCTAAGTCACAGCTGTGCAAATACTCTGAGAGCCAGGGTGTTACACCGGGGAAAGGGGCACCTCCTGTGACCTGCACAGCCTCCCCCTCGATGGGAGTGTGGTACAAGGAAGAGCAGCCAGTGTCAGCTTTAGATCTCCCTGCCTTTCTAGACAGCAAGGCTGTTCTTTCACAGAAAGGCAAGGTTCAGTTCAAAGAAGAATTAAATGCAGTCTCTGGGCCTTTTCCAGGTGCTAATGGCTGGGGGGTGGCATAGGATGTGGGTGCCAGGATTGGTGTTTGTCAGGGAGAAGCAAAGTCAGGGATGACACAAAAGCAGAATGTGGGGAGGCAAACAGCTCTTATATCCATTTTATCTCTTTGGTAAATGCTTGTTTTACCCATGGGTTGGGAGTCAGTGATACCCTCTAAATTCAGAAGTATCTTCAGGCAAACACAGGCATAACTCTGTGGCACGGGGCTGTGGGATTGATAGGTGTGTCCACAGAATGATTTACAAATGACTATTGAGATGTAAACTTGGGACAGGTAAAAATTAAAGATGAAGTTATGTTATTTATATTTCTTCCCATTTCAAAATGTTACTTGCCTATATTAACAGTCTCCTTTTATTTGGAGCAATGCAGTTCATTAAGACAGTTGCTTAGGCTGCAAAATCAAGTATTTTGAGGCTGAAAATTGCCAGATTTATGGTTGTCCATGCAACATTAACTGTATTTCCAGTGTCTTAAATTATAACATCCTATTTTATTTCTCTACAGGGTACTTGTTCTGTGTTCAAAAAGGAAAAGTAATCAGGGCAACTGAACTGGCCTTGAATAATTGCCTTGTGTGTGCCCAACTTTGTTCCTAGTATTTCCCATTTCACTTGTTTTTTATTCAATTTATTAGCCACCTATTTTCAGTCTGGTGACACCAGGCTGCCCTTTCACCAGGAGATTTCAAGACCCTTATAAATTATGTGTTACCTTTGCAGGCATTCTGCAAATTAAGTTCTTCATTTTACAAAGGCAGTTATATACACAAAAATGAAATTATATGATTGGACCCACAGGCACCTACGCTCAACCCAGAAAAATAACCTAAATTTGTGGGCTCCTGATTTTCCATTTTAATAACAAATCTCTTGTCTTATGCCTAGTAGTTATTGATTTTCAAGATCTTCTAGGGAATCAGAAATCTATGGTCCCTTTTAATAGGTCTGCAATAAACTGCTGGAATTACATTTTATAAAATTTTAGGTAGGGTCTTTGAGACAGGTAGAAGTAATCAATTAGAACCATATGTAGATGTGTTTATAAATTGCTAATTGACAAAATCTGAAAGTGAAGTCTCTTGATACATTCAGCAATATTAGTGAGTGAGGAGACTTAAATGGAAATGATTTTTCTTTTCACAGTAATACCATGTGAAAATACAAGTTGGAACTTTATCTAAACTGTTGTCTTCATAAGTTAGCTCTCTCTGCTTTCTTCTGCAGTGAATGCACTTGCCATAAATCCTTAAGCAGAAATTGCACTGTTAATCCCATCTACCACATTTTGTGTGAGTCTGTGGAGGTGCAACTAGGATGGGGAATACATTCTACCCCAGCAGCCAGCACAGCTGGTTAGGGTGGGACTGGGAAAGCTCTAGGAAATTGGAATGCCAGAAGAGCAGGAGGAAATAGGTTGATGCTCTTTGTGGGGTTGTTCATGGTGGCAGTCCAGGCACCATGCTAAACAAGGTAGATTCTTGCTTGATAAGGTTACTGTTTCATTAAAAGCATAAACTATCAATTTTTGGCCCAGTTGAAAAAGCTTTAAGGGTGAAAATAAATATGTATAATCCTCCAAAAAATACATAAGACAAATATATATTAAAAAATCTGATAGCACCAAAAAAAAGGTCTGGCCCTGGGGTGCTGTTAAGACCTTCGATTCCCTATGTATTCTTTTTTTAGGAAAAGCTGGTGTTGTCTCAGCAGCAGAGAGAAAAGAGAATAATAGTAGAAGTTGTTCTGGCTGTGATGGAAGCCTTTTTACAGAGTGAAGGATTTGTTTACATATCTGTGTGGAGTAAGGCTGCCAAAATTCCTGCCAAAGCATAACCACCAAAAATAATCATGCTTGTGTCTTCGGTACATGATAAGTCAATTTCTTTACTTAGCATGAAGTCTGCAAGGGGATATCCATTAACATGAAAATCTACCATGTAATTTAAGAAATAAAATTTGTCCTAATCCTTTTTTCCTTCTGTCTCCTCTCCCTCCCCCTTTTGGTCTCATCCCTGCTGCAGAATGCTGCAGTGCTACTGAATGCTGATGAGACCACACCAAACCCAAGCCCAGGCACTCACTATTGACCAGCTTAGTTGGCACCATACCAGCATTTAGTACTTCTGACAGGGAGGAGATCAATGGAAAAAGCTAGTCATGATATTGAATTTTCTGGAGAAAATGGGACTTTGTTTCATTTTAATTTGTTTTTTAATATATTTATTCAAGTCCTACCTGACTATATTCCCTCCTCACCATGGCAAAGTCTTCCTGTGTTTTATCATCTCAATCTGTTTTCTGAAGATGCACATGCAGAGAGAAGCCACCACCTTCTTTCAGCATGCAGCAAGAGAGATTTATGGTTCATATTTCCCTCTTTTTCTGTCCACCTGCATGCCTTAGTTGAAATGCTTCTTGATCCAAAAATTTTTATAGACAAGACAAGCAGATTCAGAAAGGAAACCAAGACAAGGAAACACCAGAATGGAAGGTGGCATTTTGTAATTCAATATTTGTGCTATTTGAGATATATATACACTATATTTAAGTAATATCTATCAGTACAGAATTGCTGTTGAGATCATACTAAAGCTAAGAGGAAAAACAGAGAAGCAGTGGCTGCTATTAAGCAGCAACAGAATACAAGTGTTTTTCTGTGGGTGAAGCAGCTCTTCTTCAATGAAAAATATGTGTATATTAGAGGGGAAAAAAGGTGATCCTTGGCTCTGAGAAACAAGTCCCAGGACTTAGGAGCTGTAAATACAATCAATAACATGTAAGTGCTGATATCTTTGAATTATGGAAGCTTTAAAATATATAAAATACGAGTTACAGTTTCTTTGTGCATTACCAAAGAGGCTGAACTCGTTCATAGACACATTACTTTGAAGAGAGCAATGGCATCCATTTTTTCAGGTACTTCTGCCTAATAACAGTCCCCAGACAGTAGGAGCAGTCACACTAATGGACTGCAATATAAAGTATACTTCAAAACCATTTCCCTGACTGCAGCTGTCAGGCACAGCATCAAATGTGTCCTGCCTAGTGGCATACACATATTCTTAAATTAAATAATTGACATCTTAAAATTTTGTTGAATTACCTCACTGAAAGATATGCAGACAATTAACCAAAATGGTAGATTCAGTAATCCCAGAATGGCTGATGGTGGAAGGCAACTCAGGAAATAATCCAATCCAACTGCCCTTCTGAAATCAGTCAGCTAAAGCAGATTGCTCAGGATCCTGTCCAGTCAGGTTTGGAATAGCTCCAAGGATGGACACTTTAACAGCCTCTCTGGGAAACCTCTTCCAGAGTACAGGAGTCCTCTGAGTGGAAAAGCTTTCTCTGATTTATGCATATATTTATATTTCAGTTTGTGGCCATTGCCTCTTGTCTGATCACTGGGCACTGCTGAGAAGAGGCTGAGTCCATTTTCTTTACTCTCCCATCAGGCATTATTATGCATTGCTGAGACCACCCTGAGTATTCCTTTCTCCAGCCTGAACAGCCCCAGCTCTCTCAGCTTCCACTTGTATCTAAAAGCCCTCAGTAGTCTTTGTGATGATTTGCTGGAACACCCTATCACAGATTCACAAGATCACAAGTGCCTGTCTTGTCCTGGAGAACCCAGGGCTTGACACAGGACTCCAGATGTGTCTCATCAGGGCTGAGTAGAAGATCACTATTAGACATGAGTAAGCTCTGCCCAAAATATGAAGTATTGCAAGCCAGCCTGTCAACCCAAAATGTAATCCCCTGGTCTGGAAGTACAGGAGTGTGGCTTGTATCATTCCATGCCTTTCCTTACTGGTAGCTCTGGTGTGTGTTCCTCTGCAGCTGTAATCATCTCTGAGCTTAGCAGCACATTTCATTACCAGAAATGTAGCTTTAGAATGACATCCAAATCATTTATTCCAGCAAGTTCACATTAGTGCAGATCTATGTTTGCTGCCTGATGGTGGTGTGCTGCACTGGTCTGTTCAAGGCAGTTGAATTATGCTAAATCAATTCTTATCAGAATGAGATGAGAATATCCACTCTATTCCTAAGTTTTATGAAAACTTGTGTAGAGTTCCTCCAAATTAGACAACAGGCAGATAGTTGCTTAAGCAACCTGAATTTCTACCTGAGAAGCAAACACTATAAACCAGATCATCTGTATCTGTTTGTATTTTCCTATTTCCCTGTGTTTTCCTGAGTTTTCCCTTTTCAAGGAAAGCTGAGATGGCGTGCATGACACTGTGGTGCAAAATGCTTCAGTTGCTGCTGAATCAGAGCTACATTTAGCTCTGGCTGAGTCTTATAAAAAGCAGTGTTTACCTTGATCTTTACACACTACTCTCTTGCTGTGGCTGTGGCTGTTTTGCTTCCTGACAGATTTCTCGCTAGTTGTGTAAGAAATCTATGGCAAATGATTTGCAGGGCTTTCCTTCTAGGTCAGCAGTTTGCAAACACTCTTTCAAAAGTCAATTAAAATGTTCCATTTTCTCATTGGTATGAGGATAGTAAATGGAAGAATTTCAAGCCTTAATATGTCTCTCTCTCAGAAACACTTCAGCCTGCACAGCTGTGAGCAGAGACACTTTATTGGAGATTAGTTTGTTCAGATTTCCTCCTGAAAATTGTTAACAAGGATTCGATTACTGTTGTGGAGAAGGAACCTAGAAAATAAAGGCAGTTGCTGGCTATTTGCTGAAGGAATCAGTTAAAGTAATAGTATCAGTTAAACAGAGTTGCTGCTGCTTTAGAAGTGCCTATTTGCTTAATTGCAATCTTTTCCAATGTAGCATCAGGTAAAAATAGAATTCCAATACGTCCTGCACTTCAAGTTGTTTATGTCTTGTACAATGTCTTATCTGTTCTATCTAGAGGAGAGATCCAAAATGGGGAGTGGTGTCTGTGCCTTTCTTCTGGCAGACAAATACTGCTCTGCTGGGCAGTTCAGCACTTGGAGGGGCAGTGCTCCCCTCTGCTCCCTGTCCCACAGTAGCTGTGGGACACGGCTCAGCTCGCAGCCACCCTGCGTGCCTGGCAGCCTCTACAGCTGAACTGCCCCTGATTTCATCCACTCACAGCACTGCTGTCAGTAGCCACAGCTTCATCCAACAGTGTTAAACTGCTCTGTGCAGCTAATTCATTTAGTCATGCTGCCCTTCAGCACACAAGCAGTGGTTTGGCTGAAGGAATTTTTATTGAATAGAAAAAAGAAGTAAGTTCCTGCTTTCCTCTGCCCCTCACTGCAGATTGTGGGACTGCCTCCTGCTTTCCCCTGCTCTTTTCACCCAGATATCCCTGATTTTCATACGGCCTTCCTCAGTTTTTATACATTTCACCTCAGGTTGGTTATGTTCAGCCCTCCACTGGTATCCCCTGGATTGTTTTCTCCATCAGAGGAATTGTCAAGCTCATCATTTCTTGCTGCTCTGTCTGAACTTTATAATTAGCTCTGCCCTAAGGGCTTGTGAGCCTGAAGAGCTCTGCTTTGACCAAAGTAGGTTTGCTCAATAGGCTAAGTGCAAATTTTCTGACTCTTTCCTGGTACCTACCCAACCTGGCTTATCTTTGCATTGAGCTCCCTCATCTATAATTAATACATGTCAGAGATGAATCTCTGCTATGAAATTTTCTTACGAGGATCAGTTCTTCCATGAAAATATTTATCAAGTTCTGCTCACCTTGACCATAGCAGTGAATTCCTTTGTTCAATTATTCACAGTCCTTTGAAGGACTCAAAAGTTCAAATAGCATTTTAATCACAGATTGGGTGGTGTATGCCATAGGCTTTGTACTTTGAGTCTGTCTTCAGAAGAATTAAAGCAATTTTTTTGTGGAAGTGTTTTGAAGGCCTTATTTTAATTACTTGAAGAAGGTAAGTCAATACTGCCTCAGAATTACTTTTAAATATGTGAAATTTTGGTGCAGGTATATGAATAACTTGACTTTTCCTACTGTGCTTAGTCTCTGAAGCTTTCATTAACTTCAGAGAGACTTGCAGTCACCTGTACTTCCTACCATAATTTTTCAAGCTTTCTTGACTCATCAGTGACAGAGATGGGAGAATGAGTCATATTTTTCATTTATGACTGATGATTTTGACTATATCAAGACTTTAATTTCCAGAAATCTCACGAGAACAATTTTCTTTTGCCTGTCTTCCCCCTAGCCTCCCACCTAAGCAACTTGGTCAAAGATCTTGTTTTGAAAAGTCAGGCTTCCTTATTTCCAGACTGAAGATTAAAACTGAAAATGCAAAGTTCTGAAAAGCACCTGTCACTCACAAAGGTCCTGGCAATGTCCCCTTTCATTTAATTTCATCTCCAGCATCCCTCACAATTCACTCTGCCACTTCTGTGAAGCTGATTCCAGTGTTTTCATCCCATCCTGCTAAATTGAGAATATTTCTTGATTCAGAAAGTAGGAGGATTAAGCTGTAGGGCATGCTTTGCTCGATTGTGCCTTATAACCAATTTATAGCATATGCAGCTGTGGTTTCCTGAGTGCAGTTCCAATATCTAACTGTTTACATGAAGAGTGACTTTCTGACACAGAGGGTTATTTTATTTTGTTATAAGTGATATAGTCCTTCTGGAAATTAAAATTAATATTTTTTTATATCCACTGCAGCTGCCTCAGTAAAAAACAATCAGTTTAAGAGCATCTCTGACTCACCTGAGCTGGGTGCAGCTGACAGACACCTGCTTTTGGCACAGGGATAGAGCCATAAGGTCATCTGGGTGATCCTTTTCTTCAGTAGCCTGTGCTTGGAGAGGTTGTGCTTACAGTTTTTGATATTCTGCCCATTGGAATAGTGTGATATTTGAAGAGCTACTCTCAAACCAATAGGATTAGGAGCAGTGCTTGCTGTTGTGTATTTTCTATCAGACAGACTGCTCACTGTGCTGTTTCTCAATTCTGAATCTCTGCAGTCCAACAGTTGAATGGGAAAGAAATTGATCACTCTAATAATTATTGTTTGAAGGCTGTGATAAAGGACTTTTTCTGAGTTTGATTATACTTAACAGTATATATTTAATCCAAGCAAAAGTTCAACTACAATAATTCCTTGAGGTGAAGGTGAAATCAGGCTAAATCCGCTTAGACACAAAAATACGTTATTCAGTTTGCAAATATTTGGAAAAATGAGATCTGTGAGTCAGCAGCTGTTATTGTCTGTCTTAGGCATGGATTGTCCATCACTGGAGGAGAGGACTTGGAAGTTTCCTGCTTGTGCCTTATGTCGTCTGTACTCCCTAGACCCATAGGTGTAAAATCCTGGGGAGCTGACAGTCTCGGTCACAGCAATGAGGTTTGGTGGTCAGCAGAGGTATCAGAAAACCTGAGATCAACCCTGCAAGGGCCACATGTGGAGCTGGTGGTTGATTTTATTGCCTTGAACCCAAGAGCTGCTGATGCTGTAATGCTGCTGCTCCACATGCTGTACCTCTGCTGAGGGCTTGCCAGGAAGGTACTGCTGCAGGGCAGGGCAGACAGAGCCCTGGGGTAGAGGCTGGGCCTGGCAGGGAGGGTTGGATACCATTTCCTTGCAGCCAACAGGACTTTTCCTCTGCTTCTTGGGAAAATGAAGCTATGTAAAGCCTGTAGCCTAAAAACATAAATGTACAAGTCCATCAGCTCAGCTGCTGTTGGAATATTCAATATCTGAGCAAGAGCTGCCAATTTTTTGCTGGCTTGGCATGCAGCTGCTGTGTCATTGTTTTCCTCAAACATGTGCCTGTGGAGGCTCCCTCCTCCCAGGTACGTTCCTGCACACATAATCCATGGAAACACAGAGATCACAGGGCTCCTCATTGCTCCTGGCTGTGACTTAGGCTGCCAGCTTGGCTGTCAAACTGGCAGATATCAGTGGGAATGAGAAGGCTGTGAGCACTGCTGCTGCCACCGTGGGCTTTACACAACATCACACGTGCCAGGGTGTGCTGGTGCTGAGGGTGCAAAGACCTGGTGTGGGCTACACCTGCAGACTCACTGCACCTGCACCATGAGAGCAAAAAGCTGTGCTTGAGAAACAACTAATTAACTCCTAAAGCATATAGGATAAAAGAGCAGAGACTGGTGCATTGCTGTGCTGTAAACTCACTTTGGAAAAGAGAGATTTATCCCAGTTTTGAAATGTTTAGTTTTCCGCTTCTCTTTTCTACATTACATGAGGAGAAGAAAATGGGAAAATGATCAGAAAAGTTGCCTGAATACTTTTTAATAAAAAATTTTAACATAAAAAGGGAAAAGTCATAATTTTGTTCAAGTACTTCATCTCCATTCAGACAATAGAGAGGTTATTGCAGAGCTCATGCCTTTGATTTCTTACTTTACTTTGGCTTGTGTACCAACCAATTCTTGTTAAATATTTATGGACAAGATTAAAGACTTTATAAAACTTAGCAGCTGGCAGCTGTCCTCGCCTAAAGGATAATGCAGAGTTTTCATTTTAATTGGATAACTATGTGACTGAAATATGCAAACCCCAAGGGGAACATGAGAACTGAAATATGTAAAATAATTTTTTAAAGAAAATACCCTTTTACATTCTGTACACTCTTTTTCTCTTAGGAACTTTTATCTGTAGGTGAAATTGCCATTTCTTTTCTGCTTCTTCCTTTTTAAACTTTTATTTAAAGTTGGTTTGGGGTTGTTTTTCCCACTGAAGTTAAACTTTTTTGATGGAGCTCCTTCTGTTTGTTACAGGCTGGGCATGGATATGCCTGTATTCTTTCTTCTGAATTTTCTCTGCTTTCCCTACACAATTTCAGTTTTTTGTGTTCTTAATTAACTGCTACTATTATGTTAGTGGAAATTTTTGTGTTCCACCCCTTGAAGATTATCTATCAACACAATCTTATAGGCCAAGGTCTTCCACAATAGCTACCTATACACACACACACACACACTCTTGTCTGTCAATATTTCACATACACATTGGGGCCCAGCTAAAAGGAAAGGCAACTGCAGCTGAGCAAAACCAGAGGATTGTATTTCAACCCTTTTCCCTCTGGACCCATTGCTTCTGCCTTCTAAAACTGTTTTCTTCACTCTCTTAAGCTGTCCTGTGGCTACTGAAGTCAGTAAGGCAGTGGTTGTCTCTGCATAAATGTCTGCATGGGGTGTGGTAATAAAGCAACAACAATTTCTTTCTTTATCCATTAATTACTTCTCAAAGATTATGGAGAATGGCCTCACAAGGACAGCAGCCACTCTCTTAGCACCCTCAGGTGGATGTTGTCATGGCCCATCCATTTCTAGGGGTCATGTTCCTGTAGCAGTTCAGTTTCCAGCTCTTCTCTAACCATGGGGCTGGATTTGCATCAACCTGGAATTTTGTTCCCAAAGGCTGTGTCCCAACAGTGCTGGCCCAACAGTTTAGCTTAGCTTTGCCACTGAGTTGGACTGGCTTTAAAACTACTGCTCGTCACTGTGGCAGGATGTGTCTGCCCCCTCTCTACCACAGGTGGTTGATGCATATGGAAGAGATAGCCCAGGTGGTCACTGGCCCAGCATGGGGTCATCTCTGGTGCCAAAAGGGCTCAGACCCCAGCTAAGAATCAACACCTTTGTCTGGAGAACAAATGTAGGAAGAGCTAAAAGAAAATAAATATTCTTGACCAAAAGACACGGTTCTTTTATCTATAAAAGCCCACACAATAACATAGAGGCAGAAGCCTTCTACCCACACACCCTGACAGTGTGTGAGACTTTGGACGTGGACTTTGTGGTTACTTTCCTGGGAATTGAGGGAAAAGATTTTGATGTGTCCTCCATTGGCAATTGGATGGGAAGCAACATTGGCTCCTAAGTTATGTTATTTCTTCGCTAGCTGTAAAATTAATGGTACCTTTAGCCCCGTGTGCAATACTAGTTGTCTCTTACTGTTTTATTCCTGTGTAGTAATAGTCTGTTTTAAGTATTATGTCTGTTAGTTTTGTGTCTATTAAATAAATAATTCATTCTATAATAGACTGGATCAGGCATTTTAAAGAACTCGTGAATGAGAGTGGGTCTTTGGGTCCTGGCTGCCTCAATAAAGCTACTGCCTGCTGCTGGATGCCTGGGCAAAAGGCAGGGACTTAAACTCCCACATCCAGGGGTTCCACAATCACTTCATCCAGGACATTGTGACCTAAGCTAAACCAGGCATCTCCATCAAAAGCACGGGGGAAGGCTGACACTCCCCTGCAGAGCTCAACAGGCAGAGGAGAGAGCACACAGGACAGGTAAGTAAAGGCCAAGAGTCTGGGGAGTGTCACCTGCATGGTGATACTCAGGACTGTAATTTGGATTTGCATTGCTCAAATGGAAATTAGGCAGGACTATGGAACTGAAGTCTCTTCAGATATGTCTTACAATGGCTCACCAAAGTTCATAGCTGAAATCCTTATCAGAGATTAAAATCCAAATTTGCTTTGTAAATAATAAATTGACATGTCCCTATGGGTCCTGTTTTTTATCCCCTGTATTACTTCTCCTTTCCTTCTTGGCACTTCAAAGCATTGACATTTGAGATTTGACACATAAATATGTTGTTAAAATGACCTGCAAAAAGTAGGAGTCTTTGGAGCTTCACTGGAGCAGCTGTACCTTTGTGCATTTTTTATGTTTTTTCTCACTTTCCAGCAACAAGAAAAAGATAAGAAGTTTTTGAATTTTATTTAAGGATGTAATTATTTCCCAGGCTTGCTTCCTAAACTTACATGGTTGTCTTGCATTTGTTAAGAAATGAGTACTGATAAGAATGCTATCATGAAAAAACATCTAATTAAAATGACGTTTTTTATTGGTTCTTTCATCTCATTGTAACAGATAGCAAGAATCCACAGAAGATATACTAATTATTATTTATTTTAATAAATTGTAGAAAAAGTATATATCTCCTCTAGAGAAGCAGGGAAAAGCAGAATATTTGGTTACTTAGCAATGCTATAAAAACATTGGCTCAGCACATGCTTTACGTGAATTAAAAAGGACATTTAGCATTTACTTTGTTGCTGCAAGCTGAATCTCTATTACTTTGACACACATGAGTTACACAAAGGACTGTAACACACTGGTGAGCTGAAAATAGAGTTGTAGTTAAGGACCCCATAGAGAGACCTGTTTTGCTTGAGGATGCTTGAGAAAGGTGTATTGTAAAGGTCTCTGAGGTGCATAGCTGGTAACTGTCAATGAAAGGGGTTTGTGGGTGCTTTGCAGCAAGAAGAGGTGATGCTGGTTAACTGCAATTCCTCTTGACCACCCTCTCCAAGACCTCTGGTTCAGAGGACATCTGAAGGATGGCAGTCTTACCCTGAGGGATGTCTTCATTCCTGTCCTGTTCTCATGACTCATTAGCTCAGCAGCTTGTAGGACTTGGTGCCAGCTTGTCAAGATCCAGCAATAGATCATCTTCTGCCCTGCCACTGCTTTCCAGCTGGCATCTGTATCTGCACTTCTGTCTCCTGGCTGGACCCCACCTTTGCAAACTGGCCTGTAGTTTCAGAGTTACTGAACAATATCCAAACCAGGAAAGGAGTCCCTGATACACAGCTTTCCCCCCTCCTTTCACCAGTTCTCGTTCAAGGTAAGTACAGAGAGCTTTTCAGAGATGAGCTGTCTGCATGTGAATTTCTATCTCTGAGGACACCTCTTTGCAGTTAAGCAGTGCTTGGGAGTTCTGTCAGAAAAACCAGATCCAGGCTGTTGCAAACAACTCTGGCTTTGAGTTGTGCAGTGGGATGTACTTTGAGAAGAGAAATGCCAGCACTGCCTGGAGACGGGTTACATGCAACAGGGAGTGACAGCATCCGCTCACCACAGGGAATTGAGGAAGGAAAATGTGTCCAAAGGGGAAGTAATGAAATATTAGGGAGATTTCTAATAAAAGAAAAGAGAAAGGAAAGAAAAATGCCAGTGGAAAAAAAAAAAAAAAAAAGGTGGAGGGATGAGAATTCTAGAGTTGGCAGGAACATAACAAAGCCCTGTAAGGAAATGCAGAATAGAGAAAGAAAAAAAGGGATCAATGAGATTGAAAAGCCCCCACATCTTGGGGAGCCTTTTCATGTGTCATACAGCATTCAGCCTACAAGAAAGCTCCCTACCTGCTTAAAGGAGAGGCATTGGAGCTTACATGACCCACAGCAAGATTTAAATGAAATTGATATAAGTGGGTCAAAGGAAAGAAAAGAAGGCGGATTTTCTTTTGTCATTAAAATCCTTACAAATGTACTTTCGTTTTCTCCCAACTCTCAGCTTTTGCTTTTTTTCATTTTTACATTTAGAATTCAATTATCAGGCAAATTTAGCATATTTCTTTTTTTTCTGATCACTCAGTTGGAAAAACAGGACCTACTTTTTGACTTTCGAGACATCACACTGAATCTCCCTTAGGGCTTAAGGAAACTTGAAAAAGTGATTACTTTTCTGTTCTCACCCTTCTTCCTTCCCCTACCCTGAAATTTCAGTAGGCTTTTGTCACTGTACATTCAGATTGAAAATGAAAAAAGCAATTAGAAGGAATACAGTGTGTTCCCTTGGGTCCCCACAACCTTATTTATCTGCAGCCTTCGGCCTTAATAGCAGAAGCCCAGAATCTGCTTTCTGCCACATCTTCCAAGGATGCTATGCATAATAGCACTGGCATGGGGAAACTTCTGAAATGAGCAAGGAACTATGACTAAAGACCCTCCCAAGGCATTGCCTTGAAAAGCAAGCTCAAGATGAAGTATCTAGTTGCTTACATTTGGAATAGCAACACTTAAACTGTATAGCTTGAATTTAATCAACGCTTTTTTGTTTTTTTTTTTTGTCAGAATGCGTGGCTGTAGGACAACTCATTTTTTGTTACTCCCAAGTAAAGTTTTATGAGTATTTTCTATTTCTTAAGTGGGCGGTGGAACGTGTTCTAAGTGTTTTGCAGATTGAGAGATACAGTGTTAGTATCAAAGGCAATACCAGCAAGAATAAACACAGGCAAACAGAAGACCATATCCATTTTGGGCTTTGCTGTACAGTACAGTAGTTTTACATCAGGGAATTATTTGTCCTGAAAGCCAAAATAAAACAAAAGAGTAAGTAGCAGACTGATGCTGAGGCATTCCTTCTATGGAGAGTAAAAGGCAGAAGTAGAAAGTAGAACTGAGAGTTAGATGTGTCTTTATCATCCCCAAAGGATCTGTGGGGAAGAATGTGGGATTTAGAGATTACTGTTTTTATCTGTTATCTCTCACTTGCTGGGAGCAATATGCCCAGTTCATGAATATTACCAATTGTATTTCTCAGGTGTGCAATCCAGTGGGAGTGCAGAGACTGAGAATGTGCTTCACCTTTTCCTCACTGTCTTCCTCTGTTAGGATTAAGCAGAGGATATTGAGATTTGCTTTTCCCTCTTTTATGTCTCCTGGAGAAGGCAAGGTGTGAGGACAGGCACAGAACAGCAGACGTGTGGGGGCCTTATTCCCTGTTTTACCCTCTTGCATCCCCCTAGGGTTAGGCTGTTATCTGGCATAACCAAAGCAAGGCTCAGCAGTCCAGATGTAAATTGGCTTCTTCTTGCATGTAACCTCTCTAAACACACCACTGGTCATCAGATAGCTTCTGCAAAGGAGGCAGATTTCTGTAGAAGTATCTTTGCCAGGTACTGGTTTCTTTGTAGGATTCATCCCTCTTTTTAATACTTGCTGGTGACAGACTGAGAATGCTTGCCATAGATTAAGCAATTCACTGATAGCTTTGAAGTCTACAAGGTAAAATTCCTATTTCTTCATCATCTGTTCCAGACGAAAAAATTAGGTTTTCTTCATAATGATGCCTTGCTTCCTAATTGCTCTCTCTGGCAGTCCAGACTCCTAATCAATAGATAGAGCAGTTCTATGTGGATGTGGAAGAGTCCCCTGTCCCAGAAATAGGAAAAAAAAAATAATTGCAAGGTGGAGAAAGCACCGTAAAATCTGAATCTGTGGATTGGAATGCTAAAAGCATTCTGAAAGATCTGTCAGTATTTGTTTATAAGAGAGCCTAGCTGAATTTATATTTTGTGGCAGCTGTTCACTCTCACCAGGTGATTTTTCTTGTGCATGAATCTGTCTTCCTAACCAGGGGTCCGAGGTGGTCTGGTGCAGCCTTGAATATCTTGCTGCAGGACAGAATTTCTCTTGGCAGCCCCACTGGCTCTATTAAAGTTATTTGGGTAGGTCTTAGCATGATATGTGCTAAGGTGCTGAGGTACTTTGCAAATCTCTGGGGAGGCATCATTTGTGTGATTTTATGGGATTGCTCAGCAGACCACATTCCTCTGTATCCACCTGGCAGCGCTGTGGCTTGGGCACACGCCCTCACAGCTCCTCTTCCTCCCCAGCTGCACTGCAGGGCTTGGTCCCAGCCTGAAACAGCAGAGCTGTTGAACTCCTGATATTTATCCTCTCCCCAGGCAGGTGGGGAAGAGGCAGGGATGTGGTTATAGATTTTGTTTGCTGCTAGAGCACTGGCAGCTTGGCAGGAGATGAGGTCGGTATCAGGATCAGAGAGCTGTAAACCACCTGTCAGGAGGAAGAGGTAGGAGAGGGATTATGACTGTGATGAAGTGTGGATTATAACACTACCTGTTATTTGTGACTGTGCCTAATGACAGGATGCAGCTCTGTGAAGGCTAAAAAGAAAATATATGGCCACAAATGTGTGCTGGGGTGTATATCCTCACATTCTCTCTTCAAAATCATTGGCATGGGGGTGTCAGAAGACCTCATTTTAACCCAGCAGAGAGGCAAAGTTGCAGCTGGGTGATTCCCTTCCTCCTTGAGTGTCATATTTTTTGTTTTGCTGCAACAAATAAACCAGCAAAGTTAAGCAGGCTGGAGCTAATGAGAGGCTACTGGAAAGCAGCATGTGAATAATGTAAATGTCTTACTATGATAAGATGATGTATTTTCATTAGGTTGGAGCAGCATTGACAGGGCAGCTGAAGGGCCCTTTGGCAATATGAAGGCTAATTACTTGCCATGAAGAAACGAAAACTTGTCAAGTGGGAGCTCTGTCATTGCTCAGTTCAATAAATCAAGGCAATAAATCATGCTCAACAGAGTCCCTGTGCCATTTTAGGCTATCTGAAATGTGTGTGTGAGTGGAGAAACCAAACACTGAAACAAAGTGTCATCTCAAAAAGGAGCTGATTTTATGCAGTTTATGAAAAATTATAACCATGCTTGGATTTTTTTTTTGATTTTTTGAGTAATGCATATACACTGATGGAGGTGGAGAATGGTGAAGAGGGTGCACCTGTAGATTAATGTAAAGGGAAAATGGAGATGCAGTGAAAGAGGTTTATGGTTTTCTTAGGTGCTCAGGATAAGGACTTTAAACATGCTACTTGGTTCTGATTCCTCATTGTGTGGCTTCCAGATTAGCAGGTCAGCAGTGCTTTCAGATATACAGATAGCACCTCTGGACAAACTGGTTCTCAGGGGCAGTGGTGCCTGTGTTTTCTGATTGCCTTCTGAACCAGGGGACCATGGAATATCCCTCTGAGCTGGGCACTGCTGTTCCAGCTCTGCTGCTGACCCGGGGTTGCACTGCTGCTCTTGTGCTGTAGCCTTTGGTAAAATGAAGAAAATAACATTCACCCTGTTTCTAAACTTACCTGAAAACTGGATATAAAGCTACCCTGTAAAAATTAGTGGCTTTTAAATGACCTTCTTTATTGTTGTTTTTACTGTAAAAGAGGTTATTAAACCAGGATACCTAAATTAGCTTCACTAGTGTCACAGAGGTGGATTAGATTCAGACTGGAGGAGGTTACTGTTACTGCTCTGTGCTTGTTCCATAATCTGATTTGCAATTGCACATGTTCTCTGAGGAGATCTGAAGAAGTCATTTCTGATCTCTCTGAGGTGGTCAGCTGCTGCTGTGTCTGCCTGTTAGTTTCTAATTGAAATAAACAATTTAGGAGTTCAAAGAGAAATGTTACTCTTGCTTGGTTTTGGTTTTTACTTTTATATTTGATCTGAACAAATAACTTACTGTGTATTGTTTTCCCTGTCAGTGATCACAACAATTTAATTTCCTCACAAATTATGAGTGTAATTAGTATGTGACACTTTTCTACTTCTGTGGTAATGTTTATTGATCTGTTTAAAAAATTTGTTATGGCTGGAGATGAGAGGATCTGGGATTAAAAGTATGTAAAATCTGTGACTGTCATAAATATCTTAGATTCAAGAAAAGTTTCTTTCTCCCTTTCCATTTATTTTAAAATATAATAAATAATATTTCTTTTCCTACTGCGACTGAGGTGACTGATGAGATTCCCATTGTGTTTTTTAAGGGGTGTGTGATAGCTGTCAAATAAGAATTTTGTGTTATTGTGTTGGGAAATACCCACAGCAGTCCAATCCCACATGCTCCCATCTTCCTTCTTGGGGATGAGGTGTGCAGACAATGAGCTGGAGAAGAGGATGCTGGGGGCAGCAACTGACAAACCACTGGAAAGCAGAATCCTATGGAAGGGGATCTGCATGGTGCAGAATTAACATCCAGAGAAGTTCATACCCAACCTATGGATAATGACCTGGAGGTAACCTCAGAAAAATCTATATCAGGAGTATTTCTCAGAATTTCTGAGATAAGACTGTTGATTCCTTTTTGTTTCTGGGACAAAAAGCTGAAGTATTGTAACTAAATGCAATGTTAGAAGAAAGAAATTCTGCATGGAGGTTATTTTACCAAGACTAGCAAAACATGGCATGGAAGATGCATCCAACTGGTCAACTTTCAGCGTCTGGAATAACAAGGTTTCCTCTGCTGACAGGAAAGCATGACAGTGTTTTTGTAGCTAGCACTATAGAATTGCAACAAGGAGTGTTAGGTCTAATTTAGCCCTACTGTAAAACCAGGAAGAATAACAGATATTTTCGTGGATATGTGTTTAGTCTATTGTCATACAACTGCAGTTGTGGAACAGGAAAAACAAAAAATCCTTGAGAAATTCTCTTATCTTTACTGGGTAGCTCATTAAAATCTCACTAATGGAATAGTTCGAGTTTTGGCAAATTCCTTTTGGCAATTCTTTTTATGGAGATAGCAATTTTTTTGCTAGCAACTGAAAGGTGAATTACCCTTGGGTAAAGCATGGAAATACCCTAAGATCTTTTCACAGTGAAAAGAGTGTATTAGTGGTGAGGTTTCATTCTTCTCTGCTCCTTTATTTTTTAAATTAAATTGCAGGTAAGGAATTTTAAAAGCATTAGCATATATCATATTACAGAGAGTCAATCAGCAGTTCTGTGATAAACTTCCATTTTTAGGTTGGGTTGTATAAAATCCCATTTTAGGCTGATAGTGAGCAGTAAAATAAGTTGGAAATCATGCTGCATAGGAGCTGTGGCATATTTATCTCATATTTCAAAATCACTTCTCAGAAATTGAAGTCCTGTATTTATGTCATCAGTAAGGTCTGAGTGTAAGCCTTTTGTAACCAAATATGATAGTTCCTAGCATAGGGAACAAAAGCCTGAAGGGCTGAGGCTAGGAAAAAAGGACTTCCAGGATCACATTTTTAGAGGTATTTAAGCTCCTGACTCAGCTGAGTGTGAGGCATCCATGTAAATGCCTGTAGAGTTTTGAGTCACAGGTATGGCAAAGCTACTGCTAATATGGATATCCAAGTGCCTATCCAGGTGCCTGCAGGGGGTTCAGGAATGCTGAGTTAAGTGCAGGAAGGGGTGACCATAAAGCAATCTGCTTCGAGAGCTGCCTGACCTAGATGGACAGTAAGAAGCTGGGTGTCTTTTAGTCTTGGACTCAGACCTAAAAAAGGAGTTGGGGAAGGGATTCATAAGGCTGTTAAGACACTGTCTTAATTCAAAATGTGTCTTGTGAACAACATTCATGCTTACAGAGTTGCACTGGTTTTTGTGGGATATGGCCAGTGTTAGAGCCAGGGTGTGTGAGAATCGTGTAGCTAAAACACAGGAGGGGTGGTGGAGCTGGGTTTCAACATTTTGAAACAGGAATGCTGCAGTCCAGATTTATTCATGGGAGCCAGCACAGCTTACAGTGCTGCAGTGTGTTGTGTACCACCCAGTGCCGGAGACCTTCTCTCAGTACGTGACTTCACCATCCAGTGAAAAAGGAGAAGAGGGCAGGAGCCCAGTGACCCCCTGCACTGTGGGGCTGTGCCCATCAGGAAATGCAGCTTGGCAGAGCTCCCTTTGGTTACTGCCTGTGTCTCCTCTTCCTGGGCAGCAGGGTAACCACTGGATTTCAGAGGTGCCCTCCCTCTTAGCCTTCCCTGCTGCAGCCATGCTGGTGCACTCAGGCTTTCACCTTTCATCTGGGACCACAAATACTGCTTGAGATGAAAAACCTTGAAATGTGGGCAAAGCTGTTCTCTAGGAAACTTCCAAACCTCCCATTTGTTTCACAGGGGCCATCATGCTGCTATAAAAGAGTAATAAAGTAAAACTTGGATCGATTATCTAAAGAAGAAAGATCTATTATCTCTGAGATGTTGTTAATCCCAGCTCATCCAGTCTAAACATATTTAAAACTGATTAATATTCTGAGATGGAGCTGTAGGGGCATTCTGTACCCCTCTCAAGCTTTCCATTTATGAGCAGGCTAAATTTGCATCCACAGAGTGCAGCTTAAAGGCAGATGATTTTCCAGTGCTAACAACAATTTTGTACCTAGTTTGCATGCACAACACTGTACAAAGCCCAGCCAATCAGTGCTGATTACTGAGAAGCAGGAAAGAAATATCCACAGATAACATTTGAAACCCCTTGCAGAAAAGAATCCTCAGGAGTTCTTAACAATTTTACATAAAAGGCGTTATTTTCTCTTACTTAGGCTATATATTAGCTAATTTTATATGTTGTAGTTTTGGTGATCTCTGATGTACAGGCATCCATCCACACACCCCCCATTCCCTCTAGCACACAGCCTGGGAGGTTCATGAGATCAGCAGGGTCCCTGGGTCTCTGATCACTCTCAGTGGGTGTAAATGCAAAAGCAGCAATGGCAATGAGATATGAGCTGATTTTGCCATTGGACATTTTATTGATCCATTTGTAGAGAGAAAGTTTTAAAAGTCAATAGCCTTCTTTTTTTGTGTTTGTTTTCTTTTTGATCAAGCAGTTCTGATCGAGCAGTTGAGGAGGTAAAGTGGAGCCAGCTTTAGAAAATGTCTGGAAGGGAAGTTAGGATATAGCCTTTCATTCTTTTGGGCAAGGTAGATTTGGGGAAGAGGAATCAGTTTTTCTGTTTTTTTCCTCATAGGTGGTTCCAAAGCCCCTCAATCCTTTGTGCCTTGTATCAAGAGAAGTTTTTTTTTTTTTTTCTGTTCTTGGAGTGACATTGAGTGGAAGGCCTTACTTGAGGAATATGAATGTATATTTATCAATAATTTCCATAAGACATCATTTACTATTTGGAGTATGGATTGATAAAAAGGTGATTTCTTTTTATGGTAAAAAATAAATTAAAAGGCACGAATCCTTATCTCCTGCTCTTTACAAATCAGCTTACACATGTGTCTTGGGAGCCCTCTAACTCTGCTCTGCCACACTAATGATTATTTTTATGCATTCTAGTAAGAGGTCCCAAGAAGCTCTACAGAAATATAAAGGAAGAGTTATCCTTGGGGATCTGGGTGTCTAAAGCTGGCTGAGTCTTCCTTTCCACACTTTTAAAAATATTTTTTTTAAATGTCTGGTCCAGAGTTGCAATCCAGAAAAATGAGAAAAAAGGCTTATAACTGATACATGACAAATTTTATTTTGTGAAATGAAATGTGTTCCCTGTGATCTCCAAGAGATTAGAACCCAAAGCCATGTAATTCTTCTCATTTTAGGTGAAATCTCCCTCCAAAAAACACCTGGGCTGCTGAATAATTGAGTCTTGTGACTACACACTTGGGAATATGGGTTTTGGTAGGCCTGAGATTTTGGAACTTTATTTAATATCACCATCTAGGAACAGAAAGCTTTTAATTTTTAAGATCACAGTTTTGTGACACAGAAATTAGATCTGTGAAATGCCAAGCACTGCCTTGACCCTAAATTCTTTAATTCACAGTGGGAGTCATAACGCTTCTGGTTCCTTGGGAGCAATATTTTAAACGTTTTAAAGTTGAATCTACTCCAATGTTGAAATGTCTGACCCAGGTTTCCAGTAGAAAAGCTTTATAAAATTTTCAAATCTGAGCCTTCACCATGAAACATAATTTTAAAAAAAACTAATTGACCTTTTTCAAACAGAATTCTGTGTCATCATAAAGTTTTGACTGCTTGTAGTCATAACACTGTGAGAGGTGACAGACAGTCGTGTGGGAAATTACTTCTTTTAGAAAGAAATAGCATTTAAACTGAGCAGAAACCATTCCAGCTGCATAAGAAAATTCTCAGAATTTTCTCCCAATAAAGCCATTTGGGTTTCGGTTCTTATTATCTTCCTGCAGCATTAGAAAAATGACCAGTAATTCCTAAAACACTGAGATTTTTATTCTGTTGTGGTCAATTATATTTCTTTTTCTTTCCCTTTCTCTTTCCTGCTTTAATATTCAGAATCATTTATCTCTGACTCACGTCCAAATCCCTCATTATTTCATTGCCTGGCTTACTTCCAGAACAGCATGAACTCACAAAACTTTGTGCTTCATGATGATACAGGGTAACTATTAAATTCTAGTGCCTGGTAAAATAGCAGCTCAGTGACAAAACTGCAATATATTAAATCGCTTTTTAGTTTTATTCTTCTACAATGGCTCCCATGTTTGGAATACAGTATAAATATTTTCAATATAAATAATGTTATCACTTTTTAAAATGTATTGCAATTTTTATTACACAGAGAAAGGTCTGAAATTCTAATTTTCTGATTCTTCTTTACATTCCTTACTCCAAGAAATGTAGAGTACTCCTAGGAATATGTCACTTGACCATGGAAATACTCTGTTGTTTTAGGTATAATCATGTGCTGCCTTCTGAAAATTCTTTTACAAAGTAAATGGAGTGCTTCATTGAGGGAGCTGAACTGCAGAAAAACTGCTCTGCTGAAATTCTAGGCAATACTGAAACACCACAAACAGTTTGGGGAAGTTACTGGGCCTTAGACAGCCTTGAATCCTTATCCTAATTAAGCTGCATTCCCTCCAGAAGCTGATACCAAGGTGTTTAATGACCCTTTAATTCTCCTGTGCTGAGCAGCCTCTGCTGTGCTACCACACGACCTCTAAATCCAGATGAATGTCTGAAAAACTAAAGGGAATTATGCATATGGAAGGTGGTGCACTAGAGACACCAGAAATTACAGTTCTCTTCCACTTCAGGTTGTCTCTCAAATAAATGTGAGACCTTGCCATTGTTACCCTGTAGTAATAGAGGCAATCCTGTATCACTGCCTGCTCTGGATTCTGCCAGCAGTCACTGGTGAAGCACAGAGTAAGTAATTATACTAATTGAGAGGGGAGCAAGGTAGTCACCAACTCTGCACCTGAGAGACCCAAGTTTAATGCACCCAGCAGAAGGGTGACCTTTTCAGTCTGCTCCAAGACACATTAAGCAAAGATATTTAAACTTGTGGTCTTGGGAAGAGCAAAATAAGCATGAATTTCAGAAACTAGTTAGTGATGGGAGAGGATGGAAAATGTAGTAGTAGACTGAAATAATTTATTCCCTGACACATATATGCAGACTAACAGGCACCCTGCATTATAATTAGTAATGCTGAGGAAGTCTCTGACTTTTTCCAGTGGTGTTCTTCCTTTCCTAATTGTCAGCTCAAGTGGGGTACTGATACATGGTGATGATAATGACATTAATGTGTTCTTGAAAGAAATTGAAAATGGCACTGCTAATAATGCCTGAACTGCTACAGCATCTCCACAAATTGCAAGCATAGTTCAGCAGCATTGAAAGAAGATGTAAATGGAATTAGGTCCCATATATCTTAATATCAAAGGCATATGATATTTGTCTATTTTACCGGTGCCAAATGTTAAAACCTTGGAGTTGGAAGAAAAATTTCCCCTTGGAGAGGGATAAAACAAAACACAACTTAATCACTGAATGTAAGTGTGCTGGGTTGGCCCTGTAAACAGAGGGAAATTTCACTGAATTTGTACAAAAGCAATATAGGCCAATGAAAAATTGTCAGTGCTAAACAGAGCAGTACTCTGGTTATGGATACAGAAAAATTGGAAACTATTGGTTTATAGACAGGACAATCAGTAAATTTAATAAGTCACTTCTGTAGTTAGTCAAAGTAATTAACACAAGGGCATGTAGGGCAACTTGAGCCAGCAGACTCTGGCACTGGAATAACTGACTGTAAGAGAGCCATTAGCTCATGATTAAGTAGTTTATCACCAGAAGTCAGCTTATGTAGTCATAAGTACTTATTTATAACTATTTCTGACTGGTACTAGGGTTACATAGGGCATTACATAGCCTGGGGAAATGGACTATATTTCATATGGGAAGCTTTTCTGCTTTGCTTGTTTCAGGCCAACTTGAAGTTTTCATGTTCCTGATGAAATGAGGTGTGTTGCAAGTGAAAAGGAAAGATTGAGGTCTGGTGATCAGGGTAGGAGAGTGTCCAACTTCATAGGCAGCATTTTCATTTCTAGGTTTGCAGTTTTAGAGCTGATGTTGAGAGGACAAGACTGAAGGTGGGAATCTGATTTCCAGGTTGGTATCTTGCAAAAGGCTCTGCATATTCTGAGAAAAAGAAGTTACTTGGATGAGTGTTTTTTGCCATTAGACATACAGTTGGTATATGACTGGAGTGTAGCAAGGATGGTGTCTCCAGAGATGATGACATCAAAACCCTTTAAAAATGGATTAGAGAAGTCTGAATGCAGTCTTTGAACGTAGGGAACCTGTACTGAACTTGAGGAGTTTCACTGAACTGGAGTTGAGTAAGATCATACATAGTATTTTGCCAGATGAGTCTGTGAAGAAAAGAACACATCTGGGATATATCAGCAGAATCTTTCTTTGTTAGACTTCAATCTAACCAGTCATCCATTCTGCAAAGATAAAACCACCATTCTATGATAAAATGAAGTTCACAGTGCCAAATTGCTGCTGGAAGGTGGAATATTTAGGAGCAAAAGATGATGTTGCTAAGTATTAATAATGCTTCCTCGTCCTACTTGTCTTTCATGTCTTCTGCAAATGCCCACCTGTAACTTGAAATTTTATAAATTCCATTGCAAGAGCAACCTTTGCATGGTCTAGCCTTGAGTTTTAAATGTAAACTGAACTGCAGGCCAGTATTTCTCAGAATTTCCCAGGCTGATGGGATTATTGTTGCCCTACTTTATATTGCTCATATATGGGGAAGGAAAGAGATTCCTGAGAGCAGAGCTCACCCACAGAAATACACCTGAGAATTTGTGCCACTCTTTTTGCTGTCCAGTGTAACTGTAAATTTTAATTTCCTCTGAATTTTAGTCCTTAGATAACCCTGCTCAAGCAAATATGAATCTTATCAAAATGAAGTGACTCAGTTTTATGCCGTAGGCAAATCATGGGAAGATTTGTGTTGATCTACTTAGAAATGGCCAGTCATAGTTAGAAAGACTTGAAACAGAATGGGAAATAGGAAGGAGTCAAGACAGTAGGTAGATCAAAATGAAAGTGGATGGAGAAAGCTAAAGGGAAGAATAGAAGGTGGCAAGAAACATCTCGACTAAGTATTTGACCGTGGTAATTTTAATAAAAGAAAACTTCATGAGAGACCACATGGGGGCAGGGCTCAATCAAAGATCAATACCTCTGTGACTATTCCTTGTAGTGGTGTTGAAATGGTCACTTCACGTGAATGAACCTGACCTCTACTGATTCTGTAAGTGCAAACAAGGGGCAGGTAAAATCTTATGTAAACATAGAAAGATCACTAATGATGTCTAAAATAAATATCTAACCTCTAGTAATGAGCTTTATTTGATTAGAGTTCCTCTCTGAAAGTCCTACAGAGTTTTTACAATGCAGCATATGCTCTATTCACCAGTCTCTGTCCAGTGTAGGAAACAGAGCTGGTATTTTTTTGCTGGGTGTTGGCTGTCTATAAAAATGGCTGACTGATATGATCAAATTATCTTTACACAGCCTAATAAAAGTTCATGGCATACATGTCACTAAAAACTTTACTTTGATATGGTATGAGAGTAGTGAGAAAATATATAAATTGATAGTAAATACATTAGGGATTACAGACTTGTGAAGTCCTAGAAATGGAGTCCTCAATGTTGAAATAAGAGCTATTCTCTCTTGGGAATTTTACTGTCTGTAATATTAAAAGAGAAGTTGCAATCTTTCAGGCTTATAGGAAGTAAGGATTAATTCCCCAGATTTATTGTTGGAGGTGCAGTGCATGTTATCCCTTAATGAAAAGAATATGCAACACGAAACAGATAATACTGTAGGTCTTCCATAATACAACAAGCAGACTGGATCCAGCCCCCTGAGGCTGTTTGGATTTTAAGGGATTTAAAATTTTGGCTAAGCAGTGATGTTTATGTTTTGAGTCCTTTGAGTTGCTGTGTCTATAGCTTTTTTTGTGCTTAATGTGCATCAACCTGTAATAAATAGGGATCCATATAAGTATTTGACAATTTAAAAATGTCCTCACTTAAAAGTCATGGTTTAATTCACCATTGTGTGGCTAATTCCCAACTGTGTCACTCCTCCTGAAGAGCTACAAGTGATAACCCACACCTGTAGATCGAGCACATGCCCAGCAAAGAGTGCTGCTGCCTTAACCAGCTCCAGGAATTGTATTGCTTAATTGACAGTGTTAATCACAGATCTATTAAACGTTAATAATCAGGAATCAGTGGGTCATTAATTTGAGATTGCTATAATCATAGGATGCACAAGTGTAGAATTTCACTGGTGAGGCTGAATAATTAATTTAATTTCTTAAAGACACATATGTCCTAAGTAGGTATTGAAAAAAACCCCAGTAATTAAGGGGAAATGTGTTTCTTTGCTTTCAATCATATTTATTTACTTTCCAGACAAGCACAGTTTTCATATCTGAGAACATTTTTTGGTTTTATATAACCCTTATGAATTTCAGAAAATTTCTGTGGTTATTTCATCTCAGCACGGTTTTCTCTAGGGCTGTCCCAGCTTTAGCAAGAAAAAAAGGGAAGCAAAATAATCAGCACTTCCTTGCAAATAGAACAAGACTGTCTGCTGGACCCAGTCAGGCAGTTTTGCATTACCAAAAGCATCTAGGTAACAGCAACTCGGCCCTTGTCCTTTTCTTCTACAGGGATTCATTATTCTTTTTAGGTGCAAAAAAACCTGTCCATGGACTAGAACTGAATCCAAATCTCTATGGATATTTATTTAATGCTTGTCCTTACAAGTATTATGCTCTCTTCTATGCAGGGATTTAGCACACAGCCAGCTACTTCATACATTGTTCTCTGAGCTACATCCCCTGGGAGTGCAAGCAGTAAGGTAGAGATAGTTTGCTTTATTTCTGAAACTTTGTGTAATTTATATCTCTTGTTTGGGTTCTTGCAGCAGATCCATAATTTGAGACAGGCAAAGCTTGACCTTACCATGCACTGACTGCATGCATGAGGGAACTGCAATATCACTGGTTTTACTGGCTGACTTTGCAGTGCTTCAGAATTAGTTTTCAGAGCAGCTACCTCTGACTCACACCTCACCTTCCCACTCTCTCCTTCGAATTATTTTGGCCAAATTGAGCTCGTGCCCTTTGCTGTGACAACCAAGGAAGGGAGATACTACAAGAGTTTGGTGTGGGTGTGTGCAGAGTTCTCAGTGGCTGGAGGTCTCTAATGGGAATGAAGGTTTTGTTTCTCCCTAGGAAGAGACTGCAGTGTTCAGGAGACCCTGTCTAAGGATGTCACAGTTCATGGAAGCAGACCTGAGGCATGCAAAGTGGCAAGAATCAAACCCATCTGCAATAGATATTTAATTCCTTAGACTCCTGTGGGAAATCCAGCACATGACTGGATAGACAGGTATGTCTGTACCTATTGAATCCTTAGGTATTGCTTTAACTCTACTGTGGTTTGTTTTCAAAGAGATAAAATGCTTCTGTAAGCCAGTTAAATATTTAAATGCATGTGTCCATTTTTATTACATCACACTGTAATTCCTACTTCTAATTTAATCAGAAGAATGGAATAAAAATATGCATATGCAAATTTACTCTCATTCGTTGTTCAGTCTTGATCCTCAGTGCAGGAAACTTTCCATGCAGCTTGTGAAAAACTAGGCATAGTGGCAGCTGTGAACATCTAATTCTCCCTGCAGGGTGCTGGCAATGTATTCCAAAGAAATGGTTTTCACTAATTGCATGCTGCACTGACCATGGAAGCCTTTCACTATCCCATGGCAGAACAGTAGGATTCCTATGGCTTTTTCATTTAATTGAAAGTGAAGAGAAGGGACTGTTACCATTGTCTTCTGAGATCCAGGGAGGTTTCCACAAATTGCAGAGATTTTAGACAACTGGTTAACACTTTGTTTTATCATTAACTATCCCTCACTTTCATATGGAAAAAAAAATGAACCCCTAACATAAAATCCAAGAATTTCCAATAGTCAGGGTTCTCTGGAGGTGTGTCATACTGCCAGTGTTAAGTGGAAAATGGGGTTGCTTTGCTGTGGCTCAAAATAAAAATTCAGGAACAAGTGAAAACCCAACCCACCAAATAAAACAATGAGTAACTTCCTGGAAATTATAGGGTTTTTTTTACAGCTTTATAATACAACTTTTTAAAATAATACTTTTGCAGTCATCGAGAGCAATTGTCTTACTTGACATAGTGCATCATTTAGGTATGTAAGTATGTTTTCACCTTCATCAGTTAGTGCTTAATCTTCACACTACTGAATTAGCTTTAAGAAAAATAGGATTAAACTCTAATATGTAAAAGTCTTGATTAGTCAATACTGAGAGAAATCAAGTCTTCTGTTTAACAAGGTACTGCACACCTGTGTATTACATTGCACTGTGTAATATAAGTGTGTCTGAGCAGTGTAAGGACAGAACAGACTGGAACAGATGGAGCAGAGCAGGTGCTTTATGGGGAAGGTGCTTTATCTGTCCCTCTGTCTTTGGACCTGTGTGCAGTGCAGGCACTGAAACTCGAGCTGCCCTGCATCTCTTTGTGGCACTGCAGGGCTCCTGAAGTGACATTCTTTGAGTATAAGGTAAAATTAGGTACATGAAGGTTGCTTTAATGTACAAGCCTATGGAGCTGAAGATGATGTTTATTTTTTGTACTGAACCAGAAAGAGATTTGCTAGAGAAGCCATTCAGTGATAGCAGAAAGAAGGTAAAAGTGAATTCCACTGAGAGGAATCTGGGTAAGTACCATGAGAGGGGGCTCCGTCAATGATAAGAGGAGCAAGAGATGGATAACTGAGGAGAGATCAGTTCTTTTGTCAGCAGACACAAAATAATATTTGTGAAGTTTTTGTGAATATTTTAAATTTTTTCAGGTGGAAGGATAAAGCTTTGTTTTTACTTCACAGCTTTGGCCCGAATATCTATTTATATTCACAGCTGTGGGAGTTGAATGCAATGCTGGTGCATGACTTTGACTGGGATTTCTTTGAAGACTTTTAGGCTTCTGCTTGTTTCATATTTGTCCCTCAAAATTAGAGTTAAATACTTTGTGCATTTGACCCTCTGAGTTTGTTGTCAACTGGGTCTTTTTGAAAGAAAATTCTACCATTTACAAGGACAAGTAGAGTAACTTAAATGAAAGAACATTTGAAAAACCTTGAAGAAGATGAATTCTGCGTGGGAGAGGTGTTTCCAGAAGCATTAAGATGAGTTAATTCTGACAAGAATGCCAAGACTTTAATATGCTAGTTTGTATGCTTGAGGCAGTCAGTAATCAAATGCCCCAGTACTGTATGTACTGACATTTACAAATCACAAACACATTTATATATTGTGATTCCACAACTTTATCACAGGAAGATCAGACTTTGCTGTTTAAAACAGATGATAGAAGAAGAATTAAAGATTCACATTTATGAGAATACAAGCATCTGTCTGGTATTTGTTATATGGGACAGAAAGTAACAACAAAGCATTTTAAGTATCTGAAATAGCCTTCTGAGTTAGGTAGATGCTAACTAAATTTAAGATTTATTCTAGGCAAGCCACTTTGCCTCTCTGTTTCCCTCCTCTCAAGGAACAAATATTCTTTCTTCTATTCTCATTGGTCTTTCCCATTTAGGTTGTGAGTTATCCTGTGTAAGAATTAGGGCTGCATCAGAATGTTTTTCTTTTGAGTTGTTAGATTTCTTAAAAAGGGTATCCTGCTGCCCCTCATAACAGCCCTGATTTGTTAAAAGTGAAAATGTCTGGTAATGCAAGCTCTTCCTGAAACTGCAAGTTTGGGTAATCTTGTTTTGGGAAAGCATTCTCAGGGCAGGTTTCTGAAGTTGGCTGATGTCACCCAGAGCAGTCATGACATTCTGAGATAAGGCATTGAGCTATGGAAAGTGGGAGAATGGCACAGCAGACAGTTAATCGTGGACTTCTTACAGCAGGCAATTGTCCCCACACTGGAGTCTCAAGGAGCCTGAGATTTCTCTTTTCTGCTGCAGTATATCTGTGGTGCACCTGAACATTCAAAGCTCACACAGGAAGCACAGCCAGAGCTCTCAAAGCACGGTGCTGACTCCTCCATCTTTTGGGGTTTTTTTTCGTAATATCAGAGTAAACTTAGTTAAGAATTTATTCTCCTCTGAAATAATAAACAAAACATAAACTAATATAATCCTAAAAGAATGGATAATGTTTTTAAGTGGTTCAGTGTTGAGCAGTGTGTGGTGTAAATGTGGTAGCACAGCCTGAGAGCTTTCAGTGTTGGCTTGGCTTCCTGGCTTCACCTTGGACCTGCATTGACCCTCTGGGCTGTCCCAGTGGTTGTGGGACTGAGACAGACCCTGATCAGTGCCTCTGGGCCACATCCTGACCCAGGCTTGCAGCTCAGCATCCCTCCCTCTGCCCAGCCAGGTCCCTCCACCCCCCTGCTGTCCCCCAGGTCCTGCTCACCTTCCCTTCAGGTACCAGCCAACCATTGCTGCTGCCAGGCACAAACCCTGCTGCACAAAGAGAAGTTTCATTTTTAACTTGTAAAATAGATGGGTGTAATATTTAAGTCAGGCACTTCTCCTGTGTCAGTGCGATTTCTGGGTGTTCAAAAGAGTTAATGAAGTGAATGTGTGAGTAAACTGTTACAATAATGGGAATTCTCCACCAACATTCAGGCTTCACATCATAGAGTCATGACATTCCTCCAAATGCATTTGGCTTTAACTTTATTGATCTCATCCTTTTTAAAAATGTTTCCAGCATTTCATCATTGCCTCAGTTCAGGTTTTTGTAGGAAATGAATATTGTTCATTTATGAACACCACTAATTATGAAATACACAGCATTTAAAATACTGCTGGTAATAGAAAGTAGGTTTTTTATATAAGCAAAGTTTTTATGGTTTTTGCTTCATCAGATATTGTCTTAGCCCTCTCCCTTTCCATTTTTTTGAAAACGTTAGTGTATTCTGAAAAATGTTTTCTCCTGAGAGTTGCAAAATATTTATTTGAAAGGAAACCAAAAATCTTTCCATACTTCTGGCTCATGGGCTCATCAGCAATCATCAAAAAAGAAATCATATTGACAATTATTATATTTCTGTACTAGGTAGTAGATTTCCTCTCTTAAAAAAGTCTAAGATTTCAGTGCAAGATTAGACACATCACACTTTGCTATTATTTAACCAGTAGAGAATAGACCCACAAGGTAGACAGAAAAATAAAAGCAGAGCTGTTCCTTTGCTTCAGAGAGAGTAAGTTTTGCATGCTACACTATAGTCCTGCTGCACATGATGTTTTGTAATTTACAGTTCTCCAGAAAGGCTCTCAGAGAAAATAAAAAGAAGAAATATGCAGTTTTGAGAGAAAAAGCATCACGTGGGTTCAGTTTTTCATTCTTCCTCCTGGAGAGTTATCCATTCATGTATTGCAAGCTGCCTCTTCTCAGAGCACAGCCCACTGTCACCACAGGTTACATGATAAAATGTGTTGGAATAATTCTCTGCATCCACTGCACCTTTTATCAGTGGCTAGAAAGTCATTCCTGTAACAGAAGAAGTGGGAGGGAGATGATTCCCATGGATTGAAGGATCTAATGCCCAGCTAATTTATTTTGTGGACATGATGTCAGTCATATCTTGCTATGCTTTCTCCTGTACAGAACACACACTGCATTTGTGTAACTTGCTATAATTTTTGGGAAAAGCTTTACATTTTCTGCCTCATCCTTAAGTTTTTCTTTCACAGTTAGAAAAATGTTGAACAACACAATTGGAAATCAGCTTCAGGTTGGAGATATCCTGTTCTGACTTTCCTTAACATTAACAATGTGGGTATTTCAGGGGAACAGGTTTTTACTGCACTGTCAGAACTGAGGTCTAACTTTACAGATCTCAGGAGGAAACCTAAGAAGCAGCTCTCCACATCCAGTGAACATTTTACTTCTTCCTTCCCATTCCCTTTCTGAGGATAACTTCTGACTTCATGTCTAACTCTGACCCAGTGTTCCTGTGTTTGAAGCACAGACAGCAGGGTGTGACATGCACAGGTATTGACTTTGCTGAATAGGCTCCACATAGAAGGAGCCAACTTATCCCTCCATTTTAACCAGCTTTTCCATCTCTAATCATGTTGTCATTTCCAATGACTGATTGTTTGGAGGTGCTCTATCTCCTTCCATGTCGAGGTTCCAGGGGAATATAGTGAAAATTTAAGGCAGAGAGTTTAACTGAAAATCAAAGAATTTGTGAATGACCACCCCTGAGCAGAAATCAAAATTCACTGTAACTATGGCCAACAACTATGCAGTCTGACATGGTTGGATTTAGGTACATACATATGGAAAATAAAAGGAAAAATAAAATCTTCTGTGTGCTCAGGTGAATGAGAAGGGAAGAAATTGTGGGATTAAAAGAATGTACATCTTTACCAAAGCAAGATCCTTTGCCTTGGTGTAGAGAAAATTTTCAGGCGGGTTAGATACAGTGAGGGATCCAGAAGAAAAATGACTGTAGGCTAGGAAGGACCTCTGTCCTCTCCAAAGTGAGAAGTGGGTGGATGAGCTGCAGCTTCTTTTGTCTCAAAATCCTGTGAAGGAGTCTTAAGTTGTTCAGAATCAATACATTAATCATAGGGCATCTGAAGCTCTCCCAGAGTTGTCTGTCTGATAAAAAATCCTAATGCTTTTCTGGTTATTTTAATCCCATGTTAGTTAAACAGCACAGTGTAAAAGCTGCAGACAAAGAAGAGACAAAATAGACTTGTGAGGAGGAGCTCATCACTGCCTGGACACAGAGGTGTCTGGAGAATTAGAGATTATAAATACCAATATGGGAAAAGGTGACTTACAGTGAAACAAAAGCAAGAAAGGTAAGGATGACAATCAGAAAGAAATCCTTAAAGGGAAATCCTCTGCTTGCATTTGGTACAATCCCAGTGAGGAATTAGTGCCCTGGTGGGAACTCATGGTCTGTAGCTGTGGCAGAATCACAGTGGTGAAGGTGCTCAGGTCATTTGATATCAAAACCTGTCACAGCCTTCTTTGAGTGACATCAGCATGTCAGCTTGATGTGGGGACAAGCTCACACATCACTGCATAAAAATCCTGAATCAGATTGTCACCTATGTTATTTAAAAGCAAGCAAAAGGTGAGCTCAAACTTCTAATTCTGCTAAAAAAGAGACTGGTTGGTGCTGGTGCAGCCAGGTCTGCCTTGGTGATCTCCTTTGCTCCATTCTTACCAAGGCTGGGATGGGTATTCTGAACAAGTCAGCTTCCATTTTCCCATCCCTCCTAAACTGGAGCAGGCTGTACACAATTCTTGGAGAGACACAGGCTGTCCAGCAGAGGACTTCTAGTGCCTGAACAACAGTTGTTTTTGTTTCCCTGCATTGCCCTCAGTATAAATTACAGAACTGTTAATGACAATGGCCCTGAAGGGTGGTTCTCCTGGTCAGGCAGCAGCTGTTCTGAAAAGCCTGGTGCTTAATGTGCTTGTTGGTCTGTGCAGTGAGTCAGCCTTTGATGTTTACAGCTGTAAACGAAATGAAAGACCTCTTTGATTCCTCTTTAATATTGTGCTATCAGCTTCAGGGCCTATTGCATGAGCTGTACATGATCCAGAATTTGCTCTTCTCCCTTTGTTTAGAAACAGGAACCACTGCAGGCCAAGCTCAGGCTCTGGAGCCTTTGCAGGCTGTGAGCAAAGAGGTTCTGGGAGCTGCTTGCTGCAGAGTAAGGGCTTGTCAGCTGTCCACAGTTCCTGCAATGTGTGCAGGATAGCCACCAAATAACTGAGAAGGAAGATGGCTGTGGATAAATTTAAAACAGAGTCCAAAGAATCCCAGCAACCTTCCTCAGCAAAGGCAGTGTTAATGTAACTCTAATGCATTAGTTCAGGGCTTGGATTGCCCTGTTCTGGAAGTTTAAATAGGAACACTAGTCACATGTGATGATAAGAGCTATCCATTTGTAATTTTATTTCTAGTTTTACATGGTGGACATAATTTCTTTGTGCTGTTTGCACAATGTCCAGCACACCTGTGCTCTCCAAAACCCCAGTTTGGTGCAACCATTAATGAGAGTCTGCATGTGTATCCTACATTCTGGACACACTGCATCCACTGTGATGGTTTACGCTCCATCAAGACTGGAGAATCTGGTCGTATCTGCTTTGGAAAAAAATGTGGGTAAATTGAAATAGCTGCTTCCAGCAGCACTTCCTGGAAAAGTGCTTACAATGACAACAGAGCTAATAGCAGAGGGCTTAACTAATTCCTCCCCCTGACACGGTATTTTATTTGCTCTAAAAGCACAGATCCTGTGATAGCAGCCTAGCACTGGGTCAGCTGTGCTGATGTCAGTGTAAGCCCTAAGATTTATGCCTCACATTTACTGAGCAGAGGAGCTTTGATTGTTTAAGACGTGGCCTTTCCCCAGCTGTTTGCTTTTCCAAGCACAGAGTCAGGACAGGCTCCTGTGGCTGAGGCAGGTGCCTGTGCCAGCATGGCCATCTGTGAGCAAGGCTGCAGCTCAGGCCACCCAGCCCTCCACCTGCATCTCACTCCCCTGTGTTTACACTTTCAGCCCCTCTGACCCCCACAGGGCTGCTGGGTCCTGGGGGCAGCAAAGCTGCTCTGCCCCTGCACAGCTCACCCCTCTTACTGCCACTCACTGCCAGTTCCTCCCGACGGGAACAGCCTCACAGCACTCAAGCTCCTCCTAATATTAAGAGGATGTTATAAATGAGTCAAAATTCATAAGAAATTAAATGATATCAGGATTGATTTTAAGTGTAAAATATATTAGACTGTACATGTATCCAAAGATGTTATGCTTGGAATGTGCCTTGGCATGTTCCCTGGCAGCTCACTCAGAGTCAGGGTCACTTCTCCCGAGGGTAACATTTGCATTTGAAGTACAGGCAGAACTTCGAAAGAGAAGCTTTCAAGCACCCATCATTGGGAAACCAGATATCCATCTGGCACATCAACCTACTCCAAATCCACTCTGCCCCTGGAGAATCCTTTTTCCATCTGAAAGGAGCAACAGATATGATCATCTAAGTTTCTGTTCCTCCCTGGACCGTGCTGATGAATGGACCTCTTGCCTAAGACTCTTCATTTTAATTACACAAGGAGAGTTCCTGGAAACATCAACATCTGAACGGACCCCTGATCTCTGGACCGGAGGACCATAGAGGACAAGTTGAATATGAAAAAGACAAAGGATTCTCTAGCCAGAGGCAAGAAAAACAGTATAAAAACCGGACTCAGAAACCTCGAAGGTGTGCACTACCTACCCAAACTGCTGCTGTTCAGGGCTGTGTATGTGTCACCCAGGGTCAAGAACCAAGGCTTGACCCTGCCATTTTATAGTGGCTAATTCAAAATTGTCAATTTGATCATAAAATAAATTCTGTTTGTTTTTATATTAATAATTTGGCTCACGCAATTTATTAATTCGATTTAATTGGCAGTTCATTTATAACAGAGGACACATATGGCAGTCCTTTGGGAAGTGCTGGATCTCTCACTGTGGAAACATGGATTGTCTGGCAGCACTTGATCATGGTGTCTCTCCAAGTGAAGCACGAGAGATGCTGGGTGTGCTCTCCACTCTGGGACACCAGTGCTTTGGTGAGGCTGTAGAGGGTGTGTATTGCAGATCTATCTCAAACATTGAGCTAGAAACATTAATGCTGCTGTTTGGAACTGTGAAAAAAGAACTGTGAACTTTTTAAAGGGAAAGGAAGATATTCAGGAAAGCTCTTACACCTGAATAGTAATTTCCAGCTGGCTTAGACAAACACCAGTGTTGATGTAGTGTCCAGGATAAAGCAAAATCAAAGATTTTTTAATGAAATGCTTTTCCCAAGAAAAATGCATGATCATTGAGATCTGCAAGGCAAGATGTGCATATTGTTTGTGAAAGGAAGAGACAAGCACTCTAATGGGCTTCAAAGGTTCCTATAAATGCTGTTGTGTTTCTGGACTATAGTCAACGTCATATTTTTGCTGTTTTCGAGATTATGTCTTTTTGAGAAGAAAAAGGAGCAGAGGAAACAATCTAGGAGACTGGAAAGGAAATAATTGTATTCACTAGACCTATTTGATATGTGTGTCAGAAAGGCTCCAGAAAATGAAGCTTTTGCTAGGCATTGCTTCCCATCCAGTCCCCTTCTGGCTGGGAACAGTATAGCTGTTGTCCTGCTGGGACAAAAGCCAGCCATATCTCTTCTTTTAGTGTCAGATGTAACCTCATGCAAGGCAGCAGCTCTGAAGCTGGGCAATCAAAGTAGATTCCTTTTCAAAACTGAAAACTCAATCTCCAAAATGTCAGCTTTCTTTTAAGCCCACAGTGTTTTCCATCAGCTGAAATGCTTCCATTCCAATTCACATACATGCTTAGGGTACGTGGAGAGCAGAAAAGGGAAGGAAACACAAGGAGCAAGGCCAGGCTTAGCACATCCCTTCTGTTTTCTTTCTGGCAGTGCAGAAGGGGCTGTGTTCGTGAGTACACAAGTAGGTCCCACAACCACAATAAAAGAACTCTCAAAGGAATTTATGAAAGTAACAGTTTTATAGTAAACATTTATTTTCTTTAGCTCTGACTACACAACAAATGATAACATGAAATCAAACATGACACCCTACCTGCAGGACTTGACTCTGACAGATGGAGCTGTGTTCAAATAGCACCATGTTGCCAGTTCCAATAAAGCAAAATACACAAAAGTTAAAAGCTAATGGAAGAACTAAAAATGTTCAGTTCTTGGGAGTAGACCAGAAAAGGTAGGGGAAAAAGAGCATGGAGGAGAAAACTCTAACATGGAGATCAAAGGAAAGAGCTTCTCACCAGTGTAGGAAACCAGAAGGACTGATAAATGTATTTCTGAAGTACTGGAACTTGATATTATCAAAGAAAGCTCAAATATTTCAAGACAAGCATGGTCAAGGTGCAGATGTATTTAGATTGCTTTATGAGTAAAAATGACACTTCCAAGATTCTTTTTAACTCTGAACAGAAGTTTTACTGAAAATAAAATCTCTTTTTGGTGAACTTTGAGATCACCTTCTGCTGTCCATGAACTCTGCCAAAGCCATCATATGAATTGCTAGTTGTACTCAGTGGGGATCTCAAAACCTGCAGCAAGTGTGATAACCCTGCCAGTAGCTTTGAGACACCTGTGTGAATTTAAATCATTAAGAACTTCCAAAAGTTTAGAAAAAAGCCTGTTTTGGAAATACGAATTGTTCAGACTTCACAACTTCAGCCTTTGTCACAGTATTTACTGTTCTGTTTAAGGTATCAGTTTCCAGTTCTTGGCAACTAAAACAAGAATTTCCTCTTCTGTTAAACTCTTGGATTTGTGAAGAAGAAACTTGCAAGTAGGTATTGACTGAACCTTGAAGATGAAATAAAAAAGCATGAGAAGGCAAAGAGTAAAAAATTGCAATTTCAAATTAAAATCTCATGGTTCTGAAGCTTCCATTTTAGGATTGTTGAATTCTTTGGGCTGGCAGCACTGGCACATTGCTCAGGATAGCTGCGTGAGTAGTGCTTGTTCAACAAGAATAGTCGAAGCTGCTCCCCTAGGCATATTAAAAGCTCTAAAATACAAAGTGTCTACAGACTATTAATTGCATACTTTCCTTCCCCAAATGCATGAAATTAAGTGATATCAATTCCAAGCACACAGAGAACAGAGGAAAAGACTTCTGCCCTTCACCTGCTGTAAAAGTTCAATTTAAACTTCTTTTGAGCACGTTGGCAAATCTTTGTATCCTCACAAAGTGTGGTTGGTATGAGGATTCATGTTGTTTATGACACAACGCTGCTGAGTGCACAACCATCAGGCAGAGGTTCTAATCCTATAGATTGAATGCATGTGAGGAGTCTCTTGTGTCCAGCCCCAGGGACAGCTGGGACCTCTGGAGCCAAATTGCTGGGTGCCTTGGAAAACTGGTATCACCTGCATCCCGTGGAGGTGCATTATAGGAAGGGAGAATGGTGGGGAGGGGTGCAGGGTAAAGGGTTGGGTTTAGACTAACAGTATTTGAGGTATGAAGAGACCTAAAGTGCCCTCAAAAAATGTGGGTAATTTTCTAATAATCCCTGTTGATAAGGAGGGTTAAAGGATGCTGCTTGTTGAACTAACTGCTGCAAGATGAGGGATATGTCTCCTGCTGGATGTCATAAGCTGCTGTGGAGGTACCTTGTCCATTTGTAAAATGTCTGTTTTGATGTTTATTTCTCTTTCTGGAGCTCAGGAGTGGAATAAAGTAGGTTGTGTGTTAGTGATTGAACTATAAGAGCATGCAGAGACCATCTAAGGAGAGCCAAAAGCCCTCAAGCAGGGACAAATGAGACAGGAATCTTATCTTGCTGGGACTAAAGGATTTAGCAGGGGTGCCAGAACAACTGACTACTGCAAAATACATAAATAAGTTGTGAAGAAAACCTGGGCTAAGAAACCCAGAGGCTGAAGGGCTTCCGAGCTATACCATGGGGGTCTGGATTCAGTAAAGAAGGTTATCTTTAGAACTCATCTAAACAACAGGCTGTGGAGAATTCCTTTGTGAATTGTTGTGCCTTTTGAATTGAGGGTCTTGAGACAGACCCCCAGCATGGGTTCCCCTCACTTTTGTCTGCTTGTCTCTGCCCTGTTGCATTGACCAGAAGTCCTAGTGGTAGTTAACTCATCAAGTGACTAAGGGAGAGCCACGAATAAGTGGGGTAAGGGGGGCTGGTTTTTATCAGTTGACCTCTAAAAGTACCACTTAAACTCTTTAGCTGACTTGTGTGTAGCAGGAGCACAGTAATGCTGTCCCTGCCCGGCTCTGTGGGGTCCCACATGTCCCCACAGCAGCACGAGGGGCTCAGCATCACAGTCGGTAGCAAAGAGTCGAGAGGGCGTTTGTGTGCATTCCTGCAGGAGCAGTTATTGCCTCCACACTGCCAAAGGGGGCAGAGGCAAATACAAACACGATCCCAAAACTCACTGTTTTATCCAGAGGTGGGGAAAAGGCAGGACTGGAGAATGGGGATGGATGGGGAAGCTCTGGGAGAGTGACCAGGGGTAGAGGCTGAGAGCCATCTGGGGAATTCAAACTGGGATAGATTAACAGAGCAGAACAATCATCCTGGGAGAAATGTTTTTGGTCACCTTAACATGAAGTGGCTCTTGTGCTACCAGGGACTCATCTTACTGAGAACTCTCTGTCCCTTGTGATGCAGGTTCTCCAGCCACCACAGCACAGTAACATGTTTCTTTGTATTCAGTCCAGTATCTTCCTTATGTGAATACTTGCTGGTTTTGCCTTGCCTTAATCTGCTTTTTTTTTTTCTTTTTGTTAATGTTCTCGTAATTAAAAGTATTGTAAGAGCTGATGTTTCTGCAGGTACAATGGTACTTTTTAGCACAGTTAGGTAAGTCTAAAAAGAATAAAAAAGCCATTTTCATGTAGTGGTGTGGTAGAGAGACAAGGGGGAACAACACAATTTTACTGTAACTATTTAGCAGAAACTAGTTTAAAAGGCACTATATAATCATCTAGCCCCATCTTGTCAAGAGCTGACACAGAACTATCATCTTGAAGGCCTGTCTTGTACATTACAGCTTGCTTGTTATTAAACTTGATTTTTCTTTCAGAATTATTACATTGATTAATTTGTTCATTTCCTCTCACCTCAATGGCAAAACTAATAAAAATCTTTTCTTGGACAAAATAAGAGCTATTACACCTTTTAAATTACCTATGGCTTTATGTCCTCCCACAGGATTTCTTAGTTCTGTTTGTAGAAACTATAAAATAATTGAGGCCAGACTTCTGCCTTTCTTTTTATTCTCCCAGTTATTTCACCTTTCCTTTAAATAAAGATTTTTGGTATTATTACATCTTCCAAGATGTTATTGCAATAGAAATTGCTAATGCTGAAAGCTGCTATTACGGGTGGTTATAAGCACAGGAGTTTACCCAGTGATAGTGAAGAAATAACAAGTAAGTTGGATTTCTGTGACTTTTTGGTAACTTCAGCACTGACTTGAATACTATCTGTTCCCTAATACTTTGGTCTGGGAATGCTGTTACTACACTCTGATCTTTATTGAATTCTTATCTCCTTTTGGTGAAAGTATTATTTTCTAATTTCTTCTTCTGCTGTTTCCTCTTGGTGTGCTTGGTTAAAGGCTGTGCCTATGATATATATAGCAACAGACTCAGGAATTGCAGTCTCTATTAGTATATTAAAAGCCGCCTTTAGGTAATGATTTTTTCTTAGAGGATGCACTATCAGCCACTTTTATTGCTGTTTTTTCTGAGGGTCTGCTGTCCTTCAGATGCACTGAAGTGCCATAAAATTATTTTTAAATGGTGGGGCTCCATTTGCAGAATTGCAGCCCTGCCTGTGCTGTGTTTTCCTTTTGGTCCTCCTTGCTGTGTGGCCTCTAGACATTGGCTCTGGATGGCTCCTGGGGGTGTCTGTGCTGCTGCTGGGTTGGTCTCTGACATGGCAGGGGAGCTGCTCTCTGTTAGGTGCCAGCTTTGGATTTAAAGGCTCAGTCTCCAAGATTTGAGTCTTGTTAAAGAGAAAAACACCCATCTATTTTAGTATCTCAAACAATATGGTCAAGCATTTCAGTTTTGCAGGGAGCTTATATAAAACCTGTCTGCTCTGTCCCAGCTGAGCACCTGACTGTGATCAACTGCACTGGAAGTTGAATTTGGAGCTGTGTGCTTTCTTTTTTTTTTTTCCTTTGAGCTGTCATGGGTCTGATTACAAACTCTGCCCACATCTCTGTGTGCAGGTTTGCTGGGCACAGATTGATGCTCGCTCTCCCTGGCATGACAGATTGGGAAAGGCACCTGCAGGAGAATATTGATCTCCAAGACTTGCCTGCTGCTTGGCTGTTCTCTTGGTAGAATTTCAGCTTCCGATTACTACACTTCATATTTTTATTCTTTGGGGAGATATAGCCACTGAAGGAAAGAAAACAGAGCTTTTGCAGAGGATTTTGTGAACTAAATGGTCTTTACTCACTGACAAAGTGCTGGGGGTATGGCTAAAGTGAGTTATCTGTGGTCAGTTCCCCAGCTCTGCTAGTGGGGATTCCTGCTGCTCCTTGCAGAAACCCCTCGAGCTTGTGCTGCTGCTTCCTCTGAGCTTGCTGATATCTGCTGGAAAATTGTGTCTGTTGCTCAGTAAGCCAAGCACTTCCAGGCTTTTTTGAACTTAAAACTTACTCTTTATTGAAAGCCAGCTCTAGCTTTTTGGTTGCAGCTCTACCTTTCTCTGTTGCTCCAGTGCAAGGAAGCAGAAAAGAGGTGATCTTTTTCAGTTTATTTCCCTTTTTTCTAATTCACTTTCCTTAAAGGCAAGTTTGCTATGATAATGGCCATCAGCAGTTTCTGGCCTGGAAGATGTAGCATGTGTTGCACTGTACAGTTGATTATGCAGTGAAATACTCAATAATCAATGTGAGAAATCTGCCCATTTAAAGCTTATAACATCAACTTGATATTCTGATATTTCCTAAACAGCCAAGATTTGTATTTGTAAATAGAAGTTATAGAATAAATTCAAATAGGAAAACCTGGAATATATTTTTTGCCCTCAATTATGCAGGTTAAGTCAATAAACTCTACAGTTAATAAAGTTATTACAGTCTTAATAAATCTGAATTATAACTTACTGCAGGAAGATTTCCTGAGCAGTCTGATCTGAGTAAGGGAAATCTGTAGAATCTAGGTATTATGTAAAATATGTCTGGTATTTAGAATAAGTTTTTAAAACTGAGCTTTATCTGTTAGTTTAGAATTGGCTGAGATAGTACCTGTAGGTGCCATCATAAATACATGGACTTTCTGGCAAGGAGAACTTTGTAGACCACTAAACCAATATCTCAGCACAAAGAGAACAATGTTATTTAAGAGTTCAGGTTTTTTGTCTGGGAGGAGTTTTCACTCAGACAAGAGTAGTGTAGGTAAAACAGAGTTTTTATGGCCTCCTCACTTTCAATTAATGGTTCTTCAACAGGCAGGTTGTGTTAAGTAATTTAGTTCTTTGCCCTGTCAGTGAAATCAAACAAACCTACATGATGACTCAAGCCATGCTGAATGCCATCCTCCAACTTAACCCAGCAGCACTGCTGAAACTGTTCATGGCTTGAGCAGCTGTTCAGTACAATGCATGTGTGTGTTGAAATGGGTTCACCTCTTTGTGTTACCTGGTATGAATAGTCTCTTCTGTTGTAACTCTTCTAGGCTTTACATAAAGACTAGGAATGTATTTAAAACTTGAAAATCACAATTGTCCTTTTCCTCTTCTGGGCTTCACCCAGCCAGGGTGAGACACAAAGAACTCTCTGATGCCTGGGCTCAGAGCAGGAGTTTTATGGCCATTTGGCAGGTGCTCGGTGCCTTTGTATCCCCTGAGCCCTTCAGGGACCTTGTGCCTTAAAGCAGACACACCTCATCACTGCTCTTGGTAGACACCTTTCTTCTCTGAAGGTATTTCAAAAACATGCAAAGCTCTGCCTAACAGTTCTCCCTGTTGTGTGAGTAGGCTGATTTTACTGTGTCCCAATTAAAGAAAAAATGGTAAATTTTAGGAAATGTCTTCACTCTACCTGCCATATCCAGTATAGAGAAACATGCAATGCCTCTTGCAGGGAAGTTATGAATCCAGATTGAAAGCACAAATTCTCTGCTGCCTGGAAGCTGATGGATAAGCAACAGGTCTGTGCTGAAGCAGGTGTCTTTAGCTGGCAGCTTTTGTTTTGTTTTTTCAAAAAAAGGAAGATTAAAGCCAAATTTCTCTGGGCAGAGATCTTGAGAGAGAAGATGTTCCTAAACAGAAGGGGATACTACCTCTGGCACAGAAGTTGCCCTAGTTCCCACTGATTTCTGCAGATCTATGGGAAAATCCAAGCCAGTCCCTGAGTTGTCTTCATCAATTAGAAAAAACAAATTATAAACAACCATCTTTGTTCCAAATAAGGAAGGATTGAAAAAAAAAAAAAATGCTCCTAGTTGAGCTGAGAACCTGACAAAGCCAAGGCTGTGTTGCTGGACAAACTGACGATCAAGTTTAGACTGCAAAGAACTGCAGTGATTCTTGGGGAAAAGGGGAAGATGGTAAAAGTTTAGCTAAACTTTCCTTGGTGTGAAATGCAGATGATGTTTAAAACACCCACTCTGGGCTTTGGAACTGTAAATGCTCAGCCCTCAGTTGGATACACAGACTTTTTACCCTTATTCAGTCCCTCTCCCTGGTACTGTGCCAATCCTGCTGCCTCCTTCCCCCAGCAAATCACAGCTCTTCAAATTATAAAGGCAAATGTTAAATAATACGTCCTTCTGAATATTTATAATTTGTCTAATAGTTTGAGTTACATGTCATTGCAGTTCTGAGCTGATCCAGTAGTGGATATGGGGAAGTTTTTTCCATGAGGTAACTTCACAGCTGGGTGCAGCTGCCTGTTGCATCCATTGCTTCACAAACTTAGATTTGAGGTTATCTCTGCTTGAATCTGATGATCACACCTGACACTGATCCCCCTGTAGATGGGAAAACAGAAGAAATCTTCAAGAAATAGTTTATTTTGAGGCTTTGTTTTCTTCTCTGACTTTTCCATTGCAGTGCAATTTGACGGTTGCATCTTTGTTTGCAGAGCCTCATACAAGGTGCTCACAATATAGGTGCAAGAATTACCATTTGTTAGGCAGATGCTTTTGGGTAAAAAGTCCTTTCACCTTTCCTAAGAAGAAGCTGATTTTCTGTTAAGCTTGTTGCCAAGTTAAAGCTTTCTCTTGGTTACTGTGAGAACCAACCAAAGCCCTGATGTAGCACATGCAACGGAGAAAATACAACTTGGTGTATTGCATGTCACCTGAGAAACTAGCACATAAAGGTATCTTACCATCAGGTGTTTGGGAGTTGCCATTTGTCAGTCTTTGCAGAATTCAGCTGGAAAGTTGTCCTCAAAAATATTACAAAGTTAGAAAGCAAAATGTGCTGTTAAACATGGATTGCAGAAAATTCATATTTTAAATGAATGATGATACATTGCAGAGATTAGTGATGGCACAGGAGAGTTCTGGAGAAATAATGAGCTGTCTAAATGGTCAGGAAGAAATTTAGCTTCATTCTGTCACCTCAGATGTGCAGCAGCAGAAAGTGAAATAATTTATGACAAGGCTACGTACCTCTTAACACTGTAATATATCAGACTTGTGATGCTGTGACACCAATCACCTAAAGATTCAAGGGTTTTGTCAAAAATTAGATTGTGCTGCATCTGATTGGTCTTTTCATGCTTTATTCACATCAAAAGACAATTAAATTTTGTGCAAACTTAATCTTACCAGTTTAATGGCGCATGTAAAATATGCCTTCTAATTTCTCCTTTATTAATCCTGTGTAGAGGGGGTTTCTGCAAATGAGAGGCAACTAATTATGTTGTTTCTTAGGTAGTGGGGGTACCCTTCATGAGCTGGTCTTTGCTTAAATGAAATGTAAGTGTAGGAGATGTATTTTGAACTTTTTAAGGACTGCATCTCTTACAGGAGTTATTTTAACACCCAATAGAAGTGCCTAAATGATCTCAGCAAGCCAGGGCTCAGCAGATGCTTACACAAAACTGTGATAAACACCAAAAGCAAATCTGAATTTGTGCAGGGAGAGGGGGGATGGCTTTAAACTGTAAGAGAAGATGTTTAGATTAGATGTTACAGAGAAATTCTCACACTGACAGTGGTGAGATGCTGGCATAGGTTGCCCAGAGAAGTTTTGAATGCTCCATCCCTGTCAGTGTTCAAGGCCAGGTTGGATGGGGCTCTGAGCAACCTTGTCTAGTGGAAGGTGTTGCTTCCCATGGCAGAGGGATTGGAATTAAATGATCTTTAGCACACCTTCCAACCCAAACCATTCTATGATCTTTTTCAGTATTCCTTTTCCTTTGGTAATGAAATAAACTTGGCGCCCACTAAAATTCCCCACAATTTAGGTTAATGAAACTTCCTGGTAGATCAAATCTAAAAGGAATGATTGAATATCAAAAAGGATCTCTACACAAGAAATTAATGACTTTGGAGAAGAGAACATGGAGAACAGGATAAATAGCAGCAGCCCAAAAGGTAAAGCCATATCTGCTGAAGGAATGCTGAATCTAAATGCTGGTCTAAGCTGGGAGCTCTAACAGAAACACAGTAGACCCCAGTGTGACAAATACAGCTGGAGGATGAATTAGGAGAGGTATTTCCATAAGGGTTTGGGATGCTCTGGTGCCTGCTGAGGCCTCTGCAGGAGCACAATGCAGGATGTGGCTCTGGGCACCCAGTGCCAAGTCAGGCTGTGAGATTGCACCTGGACAGGGCTAATTTTTTTGTGCCTGACTGTACATTTTCACTGCTGCTTGTAGAATGTGATTAAAACATCATAAACGAACATGAGCACTTAAATTAAAGGATACTGTTGGCACTGAACAAGGTTATAAACAGGCTGGGAATGTGTGTGGGCAGGTTTCAGGGCGAGATTTGGAAAAATGCTCATTGAAATCCGCTCAAGTAGGAGCATGGGGAGAGAAAAGTGGGGGTTATAAAGGAGTTATGTGGTGCTGGCTGTAATAATAAGAACAAAGTGAGGTAGCATATAGCTTGTGCTTAATTGGGCCTGTTAATAGGCATGTTTGTGTGAAAAGAGGCTAAAGTATGTGTAGTTACTGAAAGTCTGTAAAGAGGAAACTGCTTAAAAAAGGCTGAAGAAAGGCAGTGTAGTTGATGTGCTTTATATGGTTGGGGCTGATGATTACTTCAGGGATTGAACATATGACAGGTCTCAGATCTGTACTCCTACTGCTACTCATTTAAGCTAATTTTACCAGCTGGAAGGTGTAGCCATTTTTTTTTTTTTTGTTTTTTTTGTTTGATAGAAAGCAAATTCTCGACATAAATTCTTTGTAGAAATCTTACTTTAAAATGAATGTTTCCTAATGAATGAACAGTTATTTTTCCTTTGGAAAAGGGATAAAACTATTTCCAAACATTTATAAGGGGGGGAAATTTGTGTTGGTTTTTTTTTGTTTGGGAGTTTTTGGTTTTTGTGGTTTGTTTTTGTTTTTTTTTTTTTCCCCTTAATTGATGTAACTTTATAACAGAAACTTAAAATTTTCTGTATTTATTTTTTTTCTGATAAGATAGTAAATATCCTTCTATGTCTATTAAAATCTTAACCATATTTCATTACTAGTGGTTTGTGAATAACTGCAATTCAAACACTGATTTCTGTTTGCAAGTAGTACACATTTGACTGAAACTTACTATTTCTAGAGGATATACATGTCACATCCTATAATGAAATTGAGCTTGATATTAGTTCAAACCTAATATCAAGCTGAAGTGAATCAGTTGACATGTCAGAAGCCACACACTTATTCTGTGCAGAAAAGGTAGTGGTGATCAGTCATGTTATGTCAGCTGTAGCAGTTGGACAGGAAAGAGGAATGATTTAAATACCCACTGAAAATGAAGATACCATTGTTTATCCCATTAAATTGCTTGCAGGACTGATGTATGAACACAGTTCCTGGTTCTTCAGCACTCAGAGTTGTTGTCCACCTACAGTAGCTGAGAGACAAATGATAGTATGTGTGACATTGCATCTTTACCTTTGTGGTATGTACTTTGCATTTCTGAGCAATTTTCTATCCAGAGTTTTAGAGCTGAGTTCCCTTTAAAGCACCAGATCAGCACTGCAGGCAGGGTTCTGACCAAGACTCTGAAGAAAATCAGTGGTTTGGGCCTTTTTGAGGAAACAGAAATTAGCTGAGAACTTTAAATCAAATTTTAGTTTTGTGGCCCTGGTATTGCCTTTGGGAGTGCCCAAGCCTAGGCTAAAAGCATTGTTTTGGCTAAATAAATCTACATTTGGATTTCTATGAACAAAGTATTGATCTGCAAGCTCAGCAAAGGGGAATTATGTGAGTAGAGCTCATGGTCTTTAGTTGTCATAAAGTTTCATCCCTCCACTTACCAGCTTTGCTCCTCAGGAGTCAAAACTAAGAGAATGCTGGGCTAGCTCATTCTTATTTCATCCATGGAGCTGCTAAGTATGGTCAAAAAATTAGGGGGGAAAAGAATAGTCAAATGATTTTTAGGGCCACAAGTGGACACAAGCTAAAATTGGGAAAAACTGCTTTTAAACAACAGGCTTTTGGAACAGAATAGGACCAATGATATCTTTTGATCTCTCCACTTCTTGCTGTGTGACAACTCTTAGTGTCTTAGAACATCACAGATCTGGTTTAGGTGTACATTGAGAAAAGACTTGTGAGTGTCTTTGCCAAAGACCTTTGGGCCTTACTTGTGCTCCAGACACTGTCAGGGAACAGAGAGGGGGGTCATGAAAAGGAGAGACTCAAAAATACAGCAGATTGCAGTGTTATGTGACATGAAGTTGCATATGAAATAATGGTAGCTGAAAACTGGCCTAAAACTTAAAGTCAGGAACAGCTGGACTTCATGAACCCCTCTTTTTCTGGTGTCCACCTATTTGAGTTGCTGCCTGTCCTGTATCCACTGTCTGAGCTGGCTCTTCTTCCCTAGCACATCTTGTTGGGACTCTTAAACAGCACATTTGGATATCTTGGTGTGCATCCCAGCTGAGGCAAACAGGTGGTTTCCCTGACTCACTGAGCTGGGCTTTACACTCAATTCAATAAATGCTAAACTGGGTCAAATTCTACTTTGATGACATCAATGGCAGATGTCATTTGGCTGTGATCTTGTCTGCACTCAGGCTGCTTTATGCTCTTCTGGCACTGTAAAGGAGGGATGAATGACATTGTGACTCATTTTAAAGCCCCTCTGTGCTGCCAGGGTGATACTGTGGGTTTAGAGTAAATGAAATTTCAGGCTAATTTGCTGTAGTGCAAATGAGCATCAGGGCCATGAGGTGGTTTGGACTGAGCCAATGATGAGATGTTGTGTGAGAATAAGTCACCCAACAGGTTCTAGTGTCTCTGTGGCTGAAGGAAACCCCCTGCAAGAATGCAGAATGATAACAAAGCACTGTGCAGGAGAGGCAGGGATGAGCCTCCCTGAAGACTGCAAACCAGCAGGCAAGTGACTGAAATATGATGGGAAAAATATCCATAACATAATGCCAGGGGATGAAATTGGAAAGAAATGACATCCCTTGGGAAAGATTGAGAGGTGGAAAAAAAATTACCTTGTTTTCCAGGTAATACATGAATGGTTTGCTGAAGTGTGGCAGATGGCACTTTGGAGTGATGTGATCTGAAGTTCTCTGCAGGCTTGTAAAGAGACTTTCCCTCCTCTTCCACAACAAAGTCCCTCAGAAGTTTCTCATTACAGAGGATTTATTAAAGATTTTGCATTTCCATCTGCAGTCTGAACTTCTTCAGTGGTTCACTGCCTCATGTGGTGTGTGAGGTACTTCAGAAGTAAGGTACTGAATCAAATAAACCATTTTATAGCTGTATTGCAGAGTTAAATGGGAGCAGCTTGCTGAGACATAACACATATTTTGTAAAAATAGCCAGAAACTTATTTCCTTTCAGTGGTTACAATTAAGGTTTTCTTTCAGGAGAAAGGTGGAAGAAAGGCTGTTCAATTACACAGAGGGCTGCAGAAATGCCATTGAATGAATCATTTAATCCTTTTAAGTACAATCATCTTCCAATTTTCCCAGTTTCGGATATTTCCCATCTTACATGGCACATCAAAGCAGAAAAGGGAAAGGTTGGTTATAGCTCCTTTTGTGCTCCCTGTCAGTCTGTTCTTGAGAAATATTTGAACATAGAAGTAAAACCCCCATGTACATCTGTATTTGGCTAATACACATAAGTGTGAATGTGTATGGTAATTTATTGGATATGTGTAATGTGTTTGTATTAATTCTGGTTTGGTTGTGGGGTTACACTGTTAATTCTCAGTGCCTTGCATTTAGGACTTGGTCAGGTGTGGCCAGCATAGCTCCCTGAAAAATAATACTGGAGGGCATCAAGAATTCCATTCTAGGAGAAGAGGTTTTTAGACCTCAGTGTCCATGAACAGGTAGTGGTGACAGATTAGAGTTTAACCATGAAGGAAAAATATTTTCCAAGCTGCAAACTAACCTGGGAGGTGTAACTGCTGTCTGAAAGGAAGGAATAAGTTCATTTTACTCATAGGCTGCTGACACAGACCACACAAGCAGCCATGCCTTATAATTGTGTACATGTTGAAATGGGATTTATATCCAAGGCTGGTTTGCCACTTTTACTAAAAGTATCTTCTGTAGCTGTGGATTTTTTTTTGAAAGTGAGAAGTACATAAACTTCATAACACAAATTGCTTGCACAAAGAAAATACGTTGCTTTTTTCCCATGAAATGTTCTTCTGTTTTGTTTACTATTCCTATCTCTGTCTATATTTAGTGTTATAAAACCTGCCTTTTGCAGTACAGTAAATACTGAAGATTTGTTACTATGCAGTTTGTTTAGTGAAACCATCTTAGTAGGTATGCAGGGACTCTTGCTCATCTGATTATTTAAATCTTCTTTAATGACAGTTTTTAAATTTCAAAGAAAAAATAAGTCAGATCTTAGCATAGTTAAGCTAAATTGGGATTGAATAACAAAGTTTTAAAATGTGTTTATTTTGTGCTTCACTGTGTGTGCCCTAATGTTAAATTTTAGCATGTATTTGCACGCCTTTCTGGAGGGAGGTGTATTTTATGTGCTGCATAAATTGAAGATTAGTGAAAAATTATATTCTATGGGAGCGTTGCTGTAAAAGCACGACCAACATTTATGAGCAGTGTACATAAACATTGCCAGTGGGCCTGTGTCTGGGTACCCTTTGGTGTCCTTTTGAAAATACAGTCAATATAACAGACTCATTCTGGGACTTGGTGATAGCCATCACAACACATTCAGTCCATCAGTGCAGGTATTTCCACTGGTGTCAGGAAGAGAAAAGGTGGTGGTGGGGAAATAAGCTCTTTTATCATCTTTTTTTGTGCTCTGCTTGCCAGTGAGAGTTGCAGGTTTTGTACAGTTGTCCATCTGCTCAAAGGGGCAACTCTTACTGGCACAGAGAATTGTACCTTTGGCCCCAGATGCCCTCATGTTTTGCAGTGTTACCTGGCATAATTCTTCTTCATCTCTCTTCATTTTAATTTGACTTCTGGGAAATTTGCTTAGTATTGATTTAATTTCATTTCTGTTAAAAGAAAACCTGAGAGCTCTGTATAATTGTGCTGTAATAATGGAATATCTTCAATATCTGATTAATACAGCTGGGAAATATATTTTTGTTTTACAGTTAAACCAGTAAACAGGGAGGGGATCAAGTCAGGCTGCAATGAGAGAGAAACTTTTCAGGATATTTGATATACTGAACTTAGACTGATCAAAACAACTGCAGAGTAAAGCATTCTCTTTTATTTAACTTTCTTTTTCCAATAAAATTCTTAGAGGAAAAATGCCAGGTAGTCTACAAGAAATCCTAGCTTAACCTCTCGGTATTTCTTCAAGCGAGGTGATCTGTTCTTAAGCACGAAAACACATTGAATATTAGGTTTTTTCAGTGCTTTTCAGGAAGTTGGGCTTGGAGAGGAAGCTTCAGCTGTAATCCTGACAGGTGATGTGGAGATGTTGGCCACACTGTTCTGTATCACAGGGAAGCCAGATAGAAAGAGGCATCTGGATTCAAATGAAGGCTGTGGATGTCCCTGCCTGAGGGAAGGGGGGGGAAATGGAGTTCTGCTCCCTGGTGGTGCAGGGAAAACGTGGTAACCTCCCCACTGCTGGGAGGCATCCAGAAGGAAAGGCCTGACTTGTGTGCACAAACTCTTGTTCCTGGAGCTGTGTGGCTGAGCTCACAGCTTGCACCATTGCCACCTCATGCCAGGCATCCTCCTCCAAAGCAGACTGAGAAATTCCCTTGCCTGGGTAGATGGCAGCTGCACCATTATATTTTTTCATCGTGTTTTCTTCCTTGAGAAATCTGGGACCTGAGGGCTTATGGGGCACAGGAGAGGGGCTCCTGAGCCACACCCAGACAGCACAGCCACATGGGACAGATGTGGTTGTGCATAATGTGAGGGGGGAGTAATGCCAGAGCACACAACTGTCACAGTGTAAACAGGCTGCTTTTACTTTTTTCTTTTTATTTTAAAATCTAGTTTGTGTCATACTGTCATGACACTTACCACTCTCTTTGTGTTTTGATCAATAGGTTTGTTGTTGGGTCAAGACAAAGGGCTTGACAGCCCAGGAAACAAATTACTTGTATTTCCTCTCCTATTCAAGCTCTCTCTGTCACAAAAGTTGTTAGCTGTAGAAGACAACTTTTTTTTTATGTCTTTGTCACAGAGATGTGTCAATGTAAAAATATCTGGAACAGATAAATAGGTATTTTATTTCTACATAGTTCAGTGGCAGTGTTGCTGCATTCAGCTTGTTTTCATGGTAATAATTTGGTATATTACTGGGAGGCCACTGCCATCTCTTCTTACAACAACCCCTCTCTTTGACAAATAAAAAAGAGGAGCTCCTTCAAGAAGGAGGGCTGCCTATTTGGGACCACTGTAATAATAGCATATAATAATACCACTAAGACCTTGCTTCAATGTCATAGCAGCCAGATGTTTTTATTGAAGCAGAATTCCTAATTTCTATAGTGGGAAACATATTTTCTATGTCTCCTTTACATGGAAGGCATGAGTGGAAGGAGATTACATCAGAAATCATCCATTTTGTCATGATACTGACTTTTATTTTCCATTGGGTCCTTTTAAGGTTTGTATTTTACAGTCTGTGTCAAAGACCAATTCTGGTCAAGACTTACTGCACACAGATGAGCTATAAACAGAGTTATGGAAAAGGGCATTTGAGGCCTCTGTAAATATACATCACACTGTGCTTCTGAAAAGCCTGGACCCCATGAGTTTCTTGGTCTCCAGTTTCATTACTGTACCTTCTGCTCTCCTTTCAAGTAACTTTAAATCTCTGCTTTGGAGCCTTGTGGTGCTGCACAGTGTGTGAACACCACTTCCCTTGTCTTCTTCCCACGCCATGGCTGTGTTGAGTGGTCACAGGGGCTATCAAGGCTGAGCATTTATCTGCTGTGCAGAGTGGTGCTGCAGTTCTTCACACACCAGCACTGGTTTTATGTCCAGCTGCTCTGAGCACACCTTGGTGGCTCTGGCTTGTACTGACAAATGACAAACTCATTTTTGTTGGGTTTGTGATTTATCTCTGGGAAGCATGGTCAGGAAAACCTCAGCTGCTTTCTCTTAGTCATTTCATTGGATGTCACAGTCCTCTCTGGCTGTAATTTTTTTTAATCTTTATATGTAATATGGTGGAAGAAACCAATACTTAGTTTTTCTTTAACGGACATCATAACCAGTACTTTCAAATCAGTAGTGGCAGTGCCAGTTGAGAGAATTCATGTATATCAGGATATTATTGTACTTGTGTCTATCTCTCTGCTCAGTATTGGAGAAACTCCCTCTGCTTAAATTGCAAGTGTGTGAGAGCTCTTGCTGAATCACCCAGCTGGCTCTGAGCAGGGTGAAGGCTGATGGCTGGGCAAGGGGGCTTAGGCTGCTTGTGGCCACTTCTGTCTCCACACTCTGTCTCAGAGATGGATCTTGTTTTGCAGTGTCTTGGTCAAAATGCTGGAAATTGTGTGTAAGGAAGCTCAGGGCTCAGATAGAAGGGGGATACATGGAATAACACGGTCATGGCTAAACATCTGCCAACAAAGGTCACTTGAGGGAGGAGGAATGTCTGATCCCTCAGTTTGGCTCACCAGGTATGCTTCTAATTTGATGATGCTTCTCAGGATGAGCCCCCAGTGAGGCTGAATTTTGAGCTCATTCTCTGTGCTGTTTTCACTTGCAGGTGGGGTTGGTAGATTTCCCTCAGGTGTTTCTTTTCCCACCACTCCAAGACAGAAAACAAATGTACTAAGTAATGCTACATTATTTATTAGGAATAATATATTATCATATGCATGATCACTGATATTTCCTGTGTTCTGTGCTCTTTCATGTGAAAAATACATGGAAAAATGCCCCTCTTGTTCCCTAGAACTTTGCTCTGTCTAATCGGGATGCATTTGACATTTAGGCTTCTATGGAGAACTATTTGTATTCATATGGAATATAAATCACCCTGTTGTTTTTCTTTTTTTTCCCCCAAAACTCTACAAGTATGAAAAAAAAGATTGAAATCCTGCTTTAAAAGGAGAGCTGTAGTTTTTTATGATTCTCAGTGCTGCATTTCCACATGCCATTTTTTTTCTTATCCTGGTACATCACATTTATTACCCCTTACTCGTGCTTTCTGTTTTATGAACCATGAATACTCTGAGGGTTGCAGTGAGGGTTTGGTAGCTGTCAAGCAAATGCTCTGTGGTATTTCACATGGTGAGGGGCATCAGTATCATGCTTGGAAGATCAGCTTGATAAAGGGGACACAGAGTAGAAAGGTTGCACAGATGTTCTGGGACCTCAATTCTTGAATTTTGTCGACCAGTAGTTTGATTATATTCTGAAATCACTGAAGCAAAGAGTAAATATAAAGCTCTGTGACCAGAAATCCCTGCAGCAGATAAATGCTATGTGCTAAATCTTACAATTAAACCACGGTGGTGCAAAATCTCCCTCCAAAGCACGATCTGCAGAATCTGATGTTCCCTTCTGTAATGCCCCAGCACCTCAGGCAGGAAGGTGGGATTGCTGTTCTGTGTCTGGAGCAGGAGAGCATCCCTTTCTCCTTTGCTGGCTCTGAATAGCCCCTGTTGCTGTGCTTAACGTTGAGCATGGCACACAGTGAATTTCTATGACTTAAGTGTGTCTGTTTTCTCTATATTTGAAATTGTTGCTCATTTAACCATGACTAATAGATAGCTTGAGCAGAGATCTCTGAAGAGAGGCAATTCAAGTTGAGAGCACACAAAAAGCATCATCTAATCAACCTACAATATATACACATCATCTACATTTGCAGTTGCATCTCCCCACACAATCACGGTTTGTTTGGCAAAAAGATGTATTTTGTTTCAATTTTGTGTTTAAAAAATTGTAAAAATGAGAGCTTTGCTCAATCTGATCCAAACAAGAAGAGCCCTACTGTCTGATTGAGGGCTGTGTACCAAATGCATGCTGCAAGAGAGAAGGATAAACATTAATTTTCATTTGGCTTTATATGCCAATACTGTTTGACAAGTGCTGAATATTTAAAAAAAAAAAAAAATTGCTATGAGATACCTGACACTTGAAATGAAGTTTGCCAGGTCAAGATAATGCTGAGATTAAATGCTGTTAATGCTGTCTGCTCTATCTGTCCAGTTTGCTGCTTGGCATTCCTGCTTTACTGGACAAGAATATGGCAAATTGAATTTGTGCTAAAGTTTGTGAGGCTTAAAAGCATCTCTATAGTGGGGAAAAATTTGAAAACTTCCTAAAGCTAATGTTTAATCAATTTATTGGCTTTTCCTCTTCAAGAACCATCAAACATAGTGTAGCCAGCTGCCTGTGTTCCTGATTATACTGTTGGTTTTTAAAAAATTGTTAAAATGTAACTTGAAAATAAATTCCACTTTTTGAATAATTGAGCAAATTAGTTCTTGGATGTCTGACTGTGGTGGCATGAAGGCTTTATTGTTTTTTTTTTCATCTGTGTGGAGGGGGAGAGCTTGCTTTAAAAGGATGTGTTCTGCAGCATTCCCTTCTACCTGAGAGACAAACAGGTGGCCATTTCATCTTCTGTGCTCCCTGGTTATTACTGGGCTATTGCTCTTCTTACTGGGTTTACTCTTTCTAGGACAGGTTGCAGCCAGCCTGCAGAGTAGGACTGGTTTTACCCATTGTGGCTGTGCAAGTGCTCAAATGCTCCCTGGATGCAGCACCTGAACACTTCTGCAACAGTGGAAACAGCATAAAATTCCAATTTCATGTGGAGCCTTTCCCTCCTTGAAAGGAATTTCTGTAATGTTTGTGTTTTTTAAGTTGTTGTCTGGATAAAATAAGTGAAGCTGTTCACAGCCACTTGCTGTGAAGTGCCTTCAGTCCAGGATAGGCTCATAAGTGATGCTGATGTTTCGTGGTACTGAGAAACGATAAAACTTCAAAGCACATATTTCTGTGCTGTCTTCCCCAGTGTGAGATCCATCTTGATGATGGATGCAGAGAAAGAAAAATTGTTAGAGAAAAGGAGAATCCTACATAATTTTTTGCAGTCCTATGCATTTTTTATTTCTTAAGACTAGATAAGAATAGTTAGCATGGTTCTTGTGCCCCACTTTCATTCCCTTAAGGAGATTTCACACTGAAGTTTCTCCAGGGCTTCAAGATCTAGTTGTTGCTTTGGATTAAAGATACATGGCTTCCTAAATGTTATGTACCCCTCTTGCATGTGCATTTTTTCCTCTGTGCTTTCTGCCCTTGGCAGTCAATGACACAGTGCCACTGCAACGTGTGGTTACAGTCATTGCTTTTGCTGTCTTAACAGTAAATGCTCCTCATTTTAAATGTCATCCCTGAAATGCCATGATTTGTTGTGAGGTGATTTAACACTGTGTTGTCTGTCTGTGTGACCAGGTCCCTCCATGAAGGTGGCACCAACCTCTCATTTGATGTGTGAGAAATTGCCTGGTTTACCCTTATCAATTATAGCCTTAGTGGTGTGATTTAGTGAACCATTTTCATGGAAAAACAGTGTCAACAGCTTTTGGGTCTGCTGAGATGCTTGTGTCCCTAGGTCTGTGTGAGTAAGAGCTTGCAGGCTGTGGAAATATCCTCCAGACCTTTTGGGAAGGTGTCAGCAGTGAAAGTCAGGGTCCTTCTGGAAGGCTAACAAAGATTGTAGTGGTTTGGGCTCTGTAAAACCTGTCCTGTGAGGTTCATCTTGCAAAGTACCTATTCTGTGCACTTTCACGGACAAGGTGTCCTCCCTCTATACAATATGTTGTTTTTGTGGACGGTAAAGGAAACAGTATTGTGCATTTCCTACATTTTTCTATGAAAATTTTTATCCTACTTGCACTTATGGTACTTTATCAATTTTCCTAGAAGTGAAGTGTTAATGTGAAATAAAATGCAAATCATCTGCATTGCTAGCAAAGAGGAAAATCAGGAAAAAAAATGAAGTTCATTGGCATGGGACTTTAGTATTTTGGTAATTTTGAATCGTTTGTGTGATTGTAGTACATTCTTGGAACAACAAGCACTTCTAATGATCTGAAGTGTTTTTGAAAAGGAAAGGACTCTGTGACACCAGTCACTATATGTAATTTAGTGACAAGAATAGAAAGTTGGCAGATTATCAGCTTAACTGGCTTAAAGTAGAACCCAATGTTATAGCATGGCATGCTTGTATTCATGTTGGCTTCCAATCTATTCTTTCTACCCTCTTCTGAGTTTAAATTGCCTTAAAACTTGAGATGTAAAGAATGTCCTGAACTCTGCAGGAAATTGGCATGTTAGTATTTTTGTTGCTGTGAGGAAAGAGGGGTGTTGTCTCTTTCCTTTCCCTCTTTCCTTTCCCTCTTTCCTTTCCCTCTTTCCTTTCCCTCTTTCCTTTCCCTCTTTCTTCTCCCCGGAACAGCCCCCAAAACACCAGAAAATAGATTTTAATGTTGGCTGGACAGTAGTTAGCAAGTTTTTTTCCAGCAGCAGCCAAAGGGACAGACCCTGGCCCATCCCCTGGGAGCAGTGGGTGGCTGAGAGGCACTGGGGAGCACTGAGGGTCCAAGGGACTGCTCCATCTGGGGGATGTAAGGGGCAATCCAGAACTCGTGGGTAATTAGGAGACCTGTGACTGTGAGGTTGACAGATGGAAGGAGAAGACAGGCCCCATCTTTTGGGGAAGAAAGAGCAGTTTGGCAGCTCTCAGCGTGCGTGAGATGATTCGGGGGGGGGTGTGTGTGGAACGTGAAACAGGGAGACTTTCAGGAGGAACTAATGCACTTACTCATGGAAGATTATATTATTTTCAAACCAGACAGAGCAGAAATGAGGAAATGGGACACTGTAAAAAAATAAACTCCTGTGACTGTACCTAATCTCCTACTTACAACTAAACTGGACTCAAATGTCTGAGTTTAAATCTCAGTGTCTTTCTTGCCACTACAATTAGTGCTTGAACATGGCTGATAATTTTGGTCTGTGTGCATTTACACCCTTTTAAATCAAAACTATGTAATAACTATTTAATTCATTTGTAAATACTAAATAACCCCTTCTTTTCTAATTTTTATTTTAGTTATTATTTCATTTAGTTACATTGCAGTGGTTTAGCAAAGATATTTGCAATAGGTTGGTTCAAATGAATGCATAGTTGTCTATATTTTTGACTACTTGGTGCTGCTTTTGATGACTATTTTCTGCTTTTCAAGAGGAAAAAGAAAAAAGTAGTTGCAGAGCTGTGGTGGGAATCATGAAATCAGAACCATGTAATGCCTTTAGTCTGCTGTCAATTAGTCACTGATACAAACCTGTGATGAATCCCATGGCACCATTTCCCTCTTGAGTCTAACAAAATTCATTTTCAGCTTGCAAGTCTGTAGATGCCCCTGCTGGTCTAAGGGAATAGCAAAAGATGTCAAACTAAAACAGTGCGAAAGTGGAAAAAGGAAAAGAAGCAACCTGTAAATGAAACCAAAAAGCCTTGAGAAATGTGTTTTTGTGATTGAATGTGAGTGACTTAAGAGGCAGGAGTTATTTAATGAGCCTGAATTTAGTACAAGCTCGTTGTGGTAGACTGTGTTTGCAGTTCTTATGTCACACTAACAGGGGTTGCCTCTTGTTGAGGAGAGGAAACAGCTTGGCAAGGCTGGGAAATAGTGCTGAGTGTTCAACACGAAAAATACCTTTCAACACCAGGTGACTCCTCAAGGCAGGCAAGCCTGGGTGTTTTGAAAAAGCTCCTGGGAGATCACAGGGGAAGTGCAGACTGTGTTTTCCAGGTGAGATGCCTTAGGGACATGGTGCAGAGCAAAGGGGAGCCTCGAGTATTCTATGGAGGTGAGAACTCTTGGCCTGAGAGCTTGGCTGCTTCCTGGCTTTAGGTGACACCACCACAGATGCAGGAGTTCTGAGCAAGGAGATAAACAAGACCAGGGTGGATAAGAGCACTCAGCTCTGGTAACATTAAAAGTCAATGCTATTTTTTTTTTTCTCCAAGACAAGCTATGTGACTGTCCTCATTCCTGAGTTAGTAATCAACCCAAACAAATAATTTGAAAAATGAGAATTTCTGTTGGGAGTCCTCTCCTTTCACTTGTGACCACATACAAGATGTTCTGAGTTGTCCTTGTTTACTGCACCACTCCAATTGTTTTAGGATAAAGGAACACACATATTCTGCAAATTCCTCTCCTGATTGCTTTCTTTTTTAGGGAGGTAGATATTTTAAATGTGCCCCTGTAGACAGAAATCTTATTGAAAATTACAAAGAAGAAAAACTTGGATTCCTCCAAAGAATTTTAATTTAGAATCAGTTTCAGTGGGCTGAGTTAAGTGTTGAATGGTGGCACGGGGTGACAGGTAGGCATTTTGTTTTTGTGACAATAAAAAATTGGGTATGTCATTACATCCTGATTTAGATGACATAAAAGTTTGGAGATATAGAGCTATCTATCTTTTTTTTTCCTGGAAAAAGGATCCAATAGTCATCAAGAGTCAAATTTACATTGCCATAGTTTTGACTCTGTGGCAGGAGCTGGTTGACAGACAATACCATAACCTCAGCTATTCTGTCATTTGGGAAAATGCTAAGGGGTTATCGAAAGTCAGGAATAGGACAGGGCCACAAATGACTTCAGAAATGAAGCACTGACTGTTTTGAGGGAAATATGTTGAGTGCTGGCATGCTGTATTCTTCCTCATTTGGCCAGAAATCCCCAGTATTTATTGAGGGTGAAATTCATCTGTGTGCTGTGAACTATGTGCTCCAAAGAAAGCTTCAGAGAGTTTTTATTGTTGGATATTTCATATGCTGGCTTTCCTGCATAAGGATGAGTTTCTCCTTGAAATGAAATGAAGACTGAGAGCAGATAAGGCAAAATAATGATGGGATGAAATAAAACTGGTCTATCAGAAGAAATGGCACAGAAATCCAATTTGGGACAGTAAAATAGGCACAGATATTATTTTCCATTGTATGCTATTTCACACAAAGTATGGTTGCAACAGGAAATCAATGGAAAATAAAAATTACATATAAGACAAACTGCTGAAAACCAAGAGGCTCTACTTTCCTGTTCAAGTTGAAAGGTAAATGCAGAGGGGTAACATATGGGTTTCATATCTTTAGATAGCTGTAGATTTGCTGATGCACTACCTTCAAGTTAATTCTTGTGGTTGTTTTGACAGTGTGTGCCTGTCCTCATTCTATGGTGTATGCAGACAAATATTCTCCATAAATATTTTTAAATGTTATTTCTGACTGAAATGTCTTATTCCCTGAAGTCATTTATATTTCATGATATCACACCTTTTCCATATTTGGATCAATCTGGTTCTTAAACCATACCTGTACTTCATGGTGCCACCAGAGTTTGTCCACTGTGTTGCCCAACAGGTCATGGGGCTGCCCTTAAGGCAATTTGGGCCCCTGTGTGTTGCACTCGTCAGCTACAAATCAACAATCACTGTGAAATAGCTGTAGAAATACAAATCTTCTTAGAGTATGAGCTGTTGAGTTCTCTTTTTCTCTTATTTTAAACAGAAATGACCAAAATATTTTAAGTTTTTGAAGGAAAATATAGTGGTTATTTGCAGATCAGAAACCACGTTTGGGTCATTATTGGTAGTTCCCATGCAGGGGAAATAACATTCAAATGTCATTAGAGCCTTGCTGCTAAACCCCAAAATTCATTGCAGAAAATGATGTTATTTAGCATGTTCTTGCACAAAAGCACAAAATAAAAAAAATTAAAAAAAAATCAGCAACTTTCAGGGAATTTAACCACATAAGAGAAAAATTAAAATTTGATTAATACCTTCCTTTTTGCTCCAAATGCTCTTATGAAGAATCTCCATAGCTTTCCTTGGACTCTCTCCATCTACTTGTGTTTCTCTTGCATTTACAGTTCAAAAAAAACCACACATTTTTTCCAACAGTTTTCTTTTTTCCCCAGTTGGCTGCTTGAATCCCCAGTGGCCCATTACCTGTGGTGCAATAGCTCTCTTGAGCTCTGGCTCTGTTCTAGCAACTTTTGTTGTTACCTTTGAAATATTGGAAGGTAGGGGGAATCAGTTAAAGGTCTCAGTCTGAATTATTGTGACTCCAGAGAAGATCGTTCAGTCATCTGGGGATGAGGAACTACTGGAATTTGAATCAGTTCACAAATTGTTTCTCTCTTCCAGATTTTCTACTTAAGTCAAAGGAAATTTTGATTTTAAACAAAACATACCAAAGGTAAAAACTTCATCCTGTTTGTTTCAGACAATTGCTTTTACTAAGCAATAACTGAATTTTCAAGGTTTTGATTATAGTGATCAAGCTGTGCTTTTAAGATGATAATTATTCCGTAAAAACTTTTTTGAGCTTTCAAGATGCATGAAATTCTCCAAGCTGTAAACAACAAAATTTATGAGGAATGTATGAAATGGAGATTTGTCATGGACAGTGACCCATACACTTATTTTCTTGGTTTATTTTGCCTCAGGAGTGTTTAGACTTGCTCAAAAAGCATGTAAGAGTGTTCATTATTCAGAAATTTGACTGACTAATGGAAAGACTATTGAAAGGTGCTCTTGTCAAATCAGTTTCTGGCCTGGAATTTTTCATTTGGCTATAAAACTCTGCCTGTGTATATTCAGTGAGATTTATTTAGTTGATTCAGTTACAGTCTCTGCCTTGCTTTAGTATTTTCACCAACCTTGATGCTCTGCTGGGATTAAAACCTGCCATTCTTCACTCTGAGTACTGTGTTATCAGCTGTGCTTGCTCAAGAAGCTGGACTTGAGTTTGGATGGCATTGGGTTGGATTTTTGCACTTATGTGCATAAATAGGTGACCAGTAATAAATATAAGCTGAAGAATCTACTGTGTGGGACCCAGAAATGCTGCTCAGTTCCCATTTCCTTGTCCGTGCCCTGGCAATGTCTCAGCTCAGTTAAGACCCAAGGTATGGATCATTCTGCTGTTTTCATGTGGAGGAAATACAAGTAGAGGGTAAGAGGAAAAGTAGGTGTGGCCAGGGCACCAAGAGGTGCCATGCCTCACCTGGAGAGCAGAGCTCTGCCAACAGACCTTCTGGAAATTCCTTTATTCTTGTAGAGAAAAGCTGTGTTAAAGTCCATTCTCCATAGCTGAGTGGGTTTCTGGGAGCTTTGGTACAGCTTTGCCAGTCTGGTTCTCTGGTTCCTGTGTCCCTGTGGATGCAGAGAGAGCTGAAGGATGGTGCTCTGCTCCCCTGGGCTGTCACTGCTGGGTGTTACCTGCTGCTCCAGGACCTGCTTGCAGTGCCTCTGCAAGGTGAGGCTGTGCCTTGCTCTGGTTTTGTGAGCATTTCTTTAGCAGTGGGAGTCACCAGGATGCCTCAGTATCACACCTGCATTTGGAGCACTCCACAGCTGCTCTGATCAATAGAGGTTCAGCTCCAACTGATGGGAATTGAAGCAAAGAATTCTTTTTCTCCTCTGAGTGCTTAGTGATATGATGTTCTTTTATCTGTCTTCCAAAACAGTATTGGCATTCTGCTGCTTGCTTTTTGAGGATGGGCTGGGCATGAGCCCCATTATCAGCTGCTTCTTTCTGCTGTAGTTTCTCCCTCCTCTCCCATTCAGTAGTTGTGATTCACGTTACTTTAGTTATGGTGAGCAGGATTTTCCATATGTTGCCTTTTTTTTTTTTTAATTCCATATTTTTGGGGCTCTTAGCCCTTCACAGTGCTGGATGACTCAAGTCTTTTTTTCCTCTGCTCCTACCCTCTCCAGGGAATTAATGAAGTAATGAAATGTGGGCAGTAATTAAGAGTTCTTGAGTTCAGGTATTTGTCTAGGGCTATAACTCAAACCACACTGTGTCTGGAAGAGTACAGAGCCATACTCAGCTGCTTTGGTATTCCACAGTCAGAAAGGACTTTTTCAAACCCAAAATGTTTCCTACACCTTGCAAGCAGCAGGTTTGATCTGAACTTGCAGCTGGTGACTGCAGAAAACCCAATCTCCAGTATCAGCTATTGTGTGAGGGAGCAAGTCTATTAACACTGGGCCTGTCCTAGAAATACCTAGGGATTTGCCTAGTAGGATTTTCTTTCCTTTGGATGATGGTCTATTTTCACTGCATTTTCTGAAAGAAATAATGTGCTTTCACATTGGATGTAGTAGTATTTTTTTTTTGTGAGGAAAAAATGGAGAACTGATGTGAAGTATCTGATTCAGTTCTGCTGCTATTAATTTTTATTTTTAACACGTCTAATTCTATTTAAAATTACCAGTGGTATTATTTCTTTAGGGTGCATTCTGCTTTGCTCACAGGAGCAGGGATTCTAGTGAGCAATTGCTCAAGGCAGCAGTTAATTATGGACACTTACTGGCCTGAGCAATGGAAATCCTAATAATTCAGGTCTCTTGTGTTTGCAGTTTTATGGAGTATTACTAAGCAGAATACCTTGTTCAGGTGATTTTTTTTTTTCCTGGTACACATGGGAGATGTCATTGTAATTGAATCCAGGTTTGTACATCACTGGAAGGGGAAAAACATATTTCATCCCTAGTGTGTATATGTCTCCAGCAGCACATGCAGCTTAAAGTAGAAAATGTGCATTTGAGTGAGGAATAAGAGACAATTTATTGGCAGTCTTTAGATTTCTCTTCCTTAAGGACATGGCAGCTTTGGAGAAGCTCTTGCTCACAGCACTGAAGCACTGTGGTCTCCACACTTGTGAAGAGATGCTTGGGGATGGGAATTGAAGAGTTTTCTTTCTCCTTATCCTTCTTAAGACTTTATCCAATGACTGGTGAGAGACAAGGATTTTTCTTGAGCTCTGCTGAGAGCCCTTGATGGAAGTGTAGAAGCCAAGCTGAGAGTTGAGTACTCCTGCCTGTCACCCTTCATGTGCATGTTGTTTCTCCCAGCTGTTTGCTCTGCATGGGCTAAGTTACTCTTTATGCTAAGAAAGATGTGCTGAAATACCATAAACCCTTCTGAAAACTGTGTGTGCTTCTGCAAGACCACAGTGACTGTGCAAGATCACTATAAATCAGTTCCCATTTGCACTGTCAATAAGAGCTTAATTAGAACTGTTCCTAATTTAATGATCCTGTTGAACAGGTTTGGTTTTTGTTGGCCTTGTGAGTAATCAAATGTGATATTAATGTGGGTAGTTTCATGTCAGTATCCTTTACTTTGAAGGGATTGTGATTTGTCTCCTCCCATGGATTTTGCTGAAAGTCCTGTGTCACATTTTCCTGCCTAGTATTTTTTTCTATGCCTTCCTTTTTTATGGTCACAACAGCTCTCCCCATTTCTTCATTTTATGAAGTATCCCCTTCCTCACCCTGCTGATGTTCTGGGGGGCCTGGGGGGTACCACGGAAAACCTGAACCTTCAACCAGTCTGGAAAGTGACACCAGTGAGAGTGGGAGGGAGGGAAGCCCTGCCTTGTCCCCCATCACCCTCAGCAGCTGCCAGCAGCAGATGCTTTAGGGGAAGGGTGTGGGAATAAATCAAACCTGCAGCTCTGATTGTGCTCTTCCAGCGTCTGGCAATCTGCAGTTTAGGGACTTTCAGAGCTGGAGATTACATTCTATCTTTGCATTTAATAGCCCTTGATGGTCTTTTCTTCCATGGTAGGGCTTTCTACTACTGTTTTGGAGGAAACCAGAGTGGTGATATGAATGCTGTGAACAGCTGACAGGCCTAAAATGCATTTTCGTTTGCAGATGGGATTCAATCCCAGCACCACATTTCACTGCATTTTATTGTCAGTTTGTTAGAATAACACTGCAAAATATGTGATTTGGCAGTGTGTGTTCGCCTGTATTATCACCAATACTTAGAAATGGCTTTTGCTTGTTACTTCTGCCACTTTTCTTTTCTGCAAAACCCTTGTGAGCTGAGAGTGGTGAAAACTGTTGTGAATTGCAGCAACTTGCTTCTCTGTCTTCTTGTCCTCTTTAGTGTCAAGACTATCTTTTCAAATGTTGCATTTGTTGTTTCTTTTCCTTTTGCAAACCTGATGCCTTTCATAATTTAAACAGGAGCTATAACAGCTGCATTTGATGCATAAGTCTGGGTAAAAATGCGTGTTTCCTTTGTCCTTGAGTTGATATCTAAACAAGATGTGATAGTTTGCTAGAAAATAAGAATGAAAATGCTAAATTATTTAAGAATTAAAAATAAATAAACACTGCTCAGTGGAAAGTTTCTTGCCTTTCTTTAATGTGGCGTTTTAGCTTGGTGAATTGAAGATCTATTATTCCCCATACTTGTGGGCCGGTGCTTAGTTGATTTATTTATTTACTTTTCCCCTTTCCTTTGTCTTGCTGTGCATAAAAGCAGGATACCTCTTGCCAGGTGACAGGACAACGTCTCACTGGTGGAAAGATGAGAGTAGCAACTCCCCAGCACCTTGGCAGGCACCACTGCCCTCAGCTCTGTCAGCTCCTTCCCCCTCTTTTATGCTCTTTGGCTTCAGAGTGGGGAATGTTTATTCAGCTTAGACCCCAAGACAGGAATCAGTTCGTATATGGCAGGCTGCAGCAGTAAATTAGCAAATAATTTGGTTTTAAAGATATATCTGCCTGTCTCTTTGAGAAGTACAATATTGCTCTTGGTATCCTCACAATTTATTTTATTTTTCCTGCAGATTTTTATAGCTGTGTAGCTATGAAATCACAGGTTATTTTGATCCTCCTCTGTATCTGTGATAACAGTGCCCTGAGGAACATTCTTGATGCACACTTTTTCATCTAATGACAAATACATGATAGTGGGTACATGAAACTGTAAGGTCTTTCTGAGCTGTCATACCATGGAGCAAATGCAGTGCCCATTCCAGGAGTGCAGGGTATTCCCTTTGATTCTTATCAATGCCTCTGCTGGCCACTGATAATTTTTGCACCATGTAAGACTAAATATAAATATCCTTTGTCATCTTTAGGAAAAGTACTTGCAGAGAAGAATTGTATTTGGAGCCTTCCAGGGCAAATTGTGGATAATTCAGTTTTTGGTCCTGAAGACTCTGCCTTGCTGGTCTCTGAGCTGCTTGGGAGAAATTGAGAAGTTCAGAGAATGGAGGTGGCTGCTGCTTAACTGCAGTGGGTTTCCTTCCATCTGTTTCCATTTTGTTCCTAATAAACTTAAGTGCTCAGTACCCATGGGTAGTATCCATGGCATTCCTCAACAGAGCAGCTTGTGGGACATCACAATAGAAGTGCAGGGGAAGGACTCTGGCTACTTACAGGGGAGAAATTGCAGCTCTAATAATCATTCATTCAGAAAATCTAAAACTTCTATGTTGTCCAGCTGCTAACAGCTTCTTATTAAGCACCAGCACTTGCTGTCTGTTTGCTCCTGCCAGAGTTTATCTGAGTGCTGTCAACTTAAAGACAGGCTCTCAGATGACATTTATTGGTTTAAATTGTGGGCAAGTCCCCCACAGAGACAAAATTACCCTGACACAAAATCAAGATGGTTCCCAGGCAGCCTTGTGATTTGCAGCTTCTCCTTTGTCAGAAAAGACCGTGACTTCCAAGGAAATTAAAGAAGAAAAGTTAATTTCAGATTGGCTTCAGTCCTCCAGGCAGTGAGAGGGAAGAGTTAACTGTATCTGTTATGCTGGACATCACTAAGGGGGGATTTAAAATTAATGGCAGTGAGCTCTTGGGCAAATAAATAAACTACCTCTGGAGAATATGGAAAATCCTGGACTTCCTGAATTTTGCTTTGGATTAGATGGTGGAATTTCATTGCACTTGATAAGAGAATTGGCATTTTCCATGACCTGGTCCTGTCAAATGCAGAGTACTGACTGCAGACGTGCGTGAGAGCTTGGAAGGCAGAAGGTTACTGCTTTTTACAGACACTGCTCAGATGCTTCATGCAGAGTTTGATTTTGATTCTGGGTGAACATCTGAATGGCTGGGTGTCAAAGGGACACTGTTTTCAAACCAAGAGAGACAGGGATATTATTTTTCTTGGTGGGAATGAAAACTACTTATGAAAATACTTTCTTCTCTCTTTCTTTAATTTGGGTCTCTTACAGGCTGTGGATGAAATGAAACAGGTGTTCTTGTTTTATCATCACGCCCTGTAGGGTTTCATACAATATCTAACTTAGCAAATATTATATGAAAATACAGATGAGTTTTGGATCAGCTGGCTTCATTTCAGTAGACCAACACAAATAATTAATTTGAAGGAGCATTGGGATGCTTGGCTTTAAGGGAAAACCAAATGTTTTTGTTTTGATGCATTTCTTCTGGAGCTTTCATTACAGTGAAAGATTAGTTGTGCTATCAACTTTTTCTTCCAGCCTTAAAATAAAACTAACTGTACACTGTTGAGGTTTTGAAGTGCACTTGGGTTCCTCCCACCTAATGAACTCCAGTTTGAGTTCTGACACGTGCCTTGAGTCTGGAGGCAGAGGACTGGTTAATGCAGCATCACTGGAGTCATTCCTGTTCCTTGTTAAAACCTACCTGCTACATTAAAGGCCTTTGTGATTACCTAAAGGAGTTCTGTAGCTGAGAATACCCAATACTTAAGAATGTATACTGTACTAAAACTACTTGCTTCTAGATCTTTAATCATATCAGTGCTATAATTCTGCTATTAGAACAGTTGGATGGTAATATGGGTCTGTGTAATGTGTGGAGTAAATTGGAGTGAAAAGCCAAACCACCTTAATAAAAAATTATTTTTTCTTTTTTTTTTTTTTTTTGCAGGTGACTTGTTACAGTGAGGAGTGTGGCAACTATATGATTATCCTTCCTCAACAGTTATTTGTTCTTCCTTAATATCTGACAGCAGATTCTAAGAAGCTGAAATTTCTAACAGCTGAAGGCAGTGTGTGGGGACTGTGTATTTCCACTCAGACTGTCCTGGAGTGCTTGGCTGGAGGGGACAAGGACAGTGCAGGGGCTGCTGGCTGAAGCCACAGCTGGATCACTCTTGGGCTGGATCAATAGAAGAATTTAATAGGTCCTGGCTGTTTGCTGTTTCACCAAATAGAGCATTTAAAATCTGCTGACTTGACACAGCAGCTGCATTTGGTGGAACTTGCAGGGAGTGTTTTGTTTCTGAACATCCTAAAACCTCTCTGAAATGCTGTTGACCGCAGCAATGAGTTTTGTATTGACATTAAAGATAGATTTATTGCTCTTAAAGTTTTTCTTCCTTCCAGCTTATGGGGTCTTTGAGAGCTGAGATCCAATAATTCCTTGTAAATGGCTACCTCGGCTTTTGATCAGACTTCTTAAATATGATATATTACTGGCAGTAAGTGCAGGCATATCCCTCCTGTTGCTTCAGAGAAGTGCTCTGTGGGTTATCTTGCTGACAGGAAATTGGAGAATCATAAAGGTAACAAAATCTAGTAAGATTATAGCCAGAATTAATGTTAAGTGTTGGAAATTCCCCTTTCCTTAATAGAGGATTATTGTATTGGGGGTGGGGATGCAGATCAGAAGCAATATCACTATAACACCATTTTAAAGTTGCTACTAATGTAATAAAGCTGTTATTAAAGGCAGAAAGTTCTTTCCATGTCCAATTACATGTTCAGCCTGTGGTAACAACTTGAAGTTCCCTGGCAGTTTGCTTAAATACCCTTTGCTTTACTGCATGAGTGTGTTCTTGCCCACTGTGCCTGCAGCAGGCATCTCCTTGTCCTGGATGTTATGATCCAAGTGTATGCTGGTGGTCTTGCCCAGATTTGGTGAGTTTTGGTGTTCTGAGTTTCAGTTCAGGGCAGCCTGTTCCAGTGCACAGTAAAGAAGTTCTTCCTCATGTTCAGGTGGAATTTTCTGAAAGTTATTCCTGACAAAGATTTCTCAAGGAATAGTTTATATAGAGATTTCACTATTTTTTTGGTTATTCTGTCACCAAAAAACCAAGCATTTGTATGTTTCAAATGCTGGCATACAGGCCTATTGACTCATAGATGTAAAACCCAGCATTTTCTTGCCTCCGCTTTGCCAGATTTCATTTTTTTTTTCCCATAAATTTGGTGATTTTTTTGTAGTTTTCTTTCAGTCATGATGCTGTATGGTAGAGAATACAAGAGTCCCTGATGATGCTCAACAGGTAGGTGTTTGATGTCTTGGCTTGATATTTAGAGCACACCAACCTGCCATGTAGGAAATATATGAGCTTCTCTAGATATCAGGGTACCTTGCTGCAGCCTAATCCCTGTTTCTCTGTACTGTGCTGTCTCAATCAAAGTTTCTTTTAAGTGTCTGAAGGTTTGAATTTTGTTCTATTTTTGTCTTTTTAAGGTATAAAATTATTTGAAAAGATAAGAGGAAAGAAACACTGCTGTGTGTATGTTATTTTGTTATAAAGCAGGAAAAATGTGGAAATGAAGCTCTGGATAGTTGCAAGGCAAGTTTAAAGGGAATGTGCCCTTTTACTTTTAAATTCATTTTGTTTTCACAGAAAAACTAGGTCTAGTCTGTGTAGACAATTACAGTGGATGTGTTTCCAGAAGGAGAGAAATCTTTTGTGTGCCTCCAGCCTTTTCCATTTTTCATTACAATCCCTGCATTTTCTTAAAATGCAAGCAAGTCAAGGGAGGCAAGGCTGGCAAAATAAAATGATTATGGGATAATTTGTGTTTTCCAGACCAAATAAAATCAATCATTATTGTTTAGGGATGAGAAACATTAAATAGCTGAGAGATGTTTCTGGACATGTACAAAATGTTTTTATCAGGATAGATAAGGGAGATGGCTGTTGAACACCCTGAGGTGGTGCTTGTTGTTTTCAAATTTACACACTAATTTGAACAATGTTTATAAACGGATTCATCTGTGCCAGATTTGTGGTTAAAAAATCAAACCTGAAAATATTGAAATTCACTATAGTTTTACTACATAATCTTGTCAGACAAAACCAAAATCTTTACACTTGTGTAAATGAAATAGAAGGAATATTTAATAGAAATACATATGTAGTAGAAAAGCAAGTCCCTGCTCTGTTTCCTTTTCATGATGAGGGGACTGGATTGAAATGGAGATCAACTAATTTCACTGATTTACCAAGGCATGTGTGGTGAGATTGGGAGGAAAGAAGCAGAAGTTGGGAAAATTGGGAATCTCCCATGTGTCCTTCGGAACAAGGGTTTAGTATGACAACTAACACTGAGAGAGTTGATTCTAGCAAAAAAAAAAAAAAAAAAAATATATATATATATATGGCGCTGTAGGACATGAAAGCACACGCGTGTTCACACGACTGAAGGTGAGAGTGAAAAGAGGAAGTTTATTTTCTGACTCCACTCTTTATAGTTTTACAAAAGAGACAGGGGATTGGAGAGTGAAGAGGCCACCTCTCCAATGACACTGGACAGGTTACCCATCCATCAGCTTCTCTCCACCTCTATGAAGGAATGCAAAACAACTGAGTGTTTACAGAACAAAGCATGGGAAAGTGTGTAACTAGAATGTAAATATCAGAAGGCTAAAAGATTTCTAAAAACAGGGCGACATATATATAAATAGTGCTTTTATTTTGAAAAGTGAGGATGGAAGAGTGTGTGCTACCTGTGTTACTGAGGGCTGAGGTGTGATGAGGCACAGCTGGAGATTTCAAATCTCAGTAGTGACACTGACCAACAGTGCTTTTAGGATTATTATTTTTTTTAAGTACAAAATCCCTTTGATACTGTTAATCTCTGTGGAGACTGATTTCAAGATTCACAGTTATGTGGAAACACTGCATTTTGCCAATACAAAAAAAAAAAAAAAATCCTGAGTCTGGAGTTTTCTGTCTTGGTACTTGTAGTTGATTTCTCCTCTTTCAGTTTCAATTATGGTTGTTATTTTTTCTTGCCCTGGTAGCCTTGCTGACTGTGCAAGCCTCTTCTTTCCAAAGGCAGCTCCTGTGATCATTTTTAGCCAAGATTTTATTTCAGATTAAAATCTCTCTATATCAATGTATATAAATACAATTAAAATGGACTTTTTTTTTTTGCCCTGAAGAACATATCCAAATGATGGTAATAAAAATTATTTAAAAGAAAAAAGGAAACCCATACTTGAGCAAGTGTATCGGTATCATCAGATGTTAACATCTTTCTAATTAAAAATGCTAACAATGAATTCACTCAAAAGGACATTTGCCTTTGACCAGATTGACAGTTGGGCTTGAAAAACAAATCAGTACTTTATGAAAGGAATGCATTTTAATTTATGTCTTATGCAAAGCCAACAGGATATTTGTCTACCAAACAAATGTAAGTTCTTCTTGGTGGGGCACAACAGTACAAGAGTTCATATTTCAAGAAGGGAAAAAAACCCTTTCAGACCTTGTTTTATTAGATGAGAACCTAAGGATGCAGAAAACCATGATTGAGAGGGGATTGTCACTACAGTGCTCACCAGATACTTCCTTGCCTGCAGGGGACCTCAAAGAGCCTCCATGGCTCATCTGCTTTTCCTCAACTCTTGGTTGCTTTTTCACTTTTCAGCTATTTTTTTGTTATGCCTTTGAAAATCTGGTACTACTTGTTATGATATAACTGTTAAAACTAATATTTTAATCTTCTGTTCTTCCTCCTGTAACTTGTCCATAAAAAAAACAAAAAACAAACCAAAACCAAAAAACACCAAATATAGTAGCAAAGGATTATATTCCTTTCTTTTGGTCATCTCCTCTTATGCATTTCTGCTTTCCATCCTGTGAAAATTTTGCAGGCTGTCCATCCTACCTTCCCCTGTTACAGCTAGAACAAAGGACTTGGAGAGCAGCAAGGACACCAAAATTTGCATTGTTCTTGGAGATTGGCAGGATGACACCAGGATTTGCTTTGGTGGTTTAGCCTGAGTGTAGCCTTGAAAGATAAATTGATGCCTTTGCCTGTTGCTACCCTGAGAATGTGCACAATTTGAGGGCAAGTTATAGAAGAGTCAACCAGAAAGATTAAGTGACTAGTGGGATCTGATTTATCAGGTAAAATTAAGAGTGCAATATATTTAGACTGGATATGCAAATAGAGCAAGGAACATGATCACTGTCTTGAAATACTTGCCCAGTAAAGACTAATGATGGTGAAAAATGACTATGGGGAGGAACAGAGGGGTATAACAGAGAATAATGGGTTGAAATTAAGAAAAATAAAATATGGGCTCAATTCCATGATAAAGCTTCATGAGACGAAATTGAGAATGCAGGAGAGGAAGAGGTGGTGAAAGACCCATCAGGTAAGACAGTTTAAAATTAGACATGAAAAAGCAGTAGAAAGAGTGCTCTAGAGGGCAATCCTTCACTGGCATGGGAATAGAGTGGATGTTCTCTTCCATCCCTAATTTCTGGTACTCAATAGTACTGTGATTAGGTGATAATTTTTTTTCCTTGTGCAGACCCAAGATGGTACTTAATATTTAAGGGAGCTTTTAAAATAATCTGTAGTGGTACTGAGAGTTAGCTTTATCAAATAAATTGAAATACAGCATTATGAACCCTAGGTCCATCCCAGGGAACACTGAAGGGTTTGAAATATAAAATAATAAGAAAAATTTTATGACAAAATACTTCATGTGGCTTCCTCCCAGGCATTCTGAAGACTTGTGTCAGGTCTAAAGAAATGGGATAAGCACTGTTGACATCTCTTCCTTTATGAGCTCTGGTAAAGTTAACTGACTGCCCTTCGTTCCTTCACCAGAGGAGCAAAATGTCAAAAATATGTTAAATGGAAACTTGAGCCTGTACAGTTGCTCTCTCTTGTGCACTGTTCAAAAGAAGAAAAGAAGAAAGTTGAACAGATTTTAGAAACGGTCCTTTCTGACCTTTACAAAAGTACTGAATTTAATCCCTTTAGCCCAAAAGATCCTGCTGGTGAAAAGGATTAGTAAGAGAGAGGAATAAAAATTTCTGTGTGTCAGAATTGGTCAAGTTTTTGTGACCCAGTGCTTGCAGTGCATTTGTTCAGTCTTTTTTCTTCAGAGGGTTTAATTTTGTGATATGTTTTAGACTGCTATCTGAAAATTGCAGGTCACTGTTTTGTGTAAGAAGCAAAACCTTTTAAAGGGCTGGAGACAAAGAAAAAAAACCAACAGACCCAGACCATAAAATCACAACAAACTTCCCTCCACAGTCTGCCCCCATATTGGTCTGCCAGAATTTGAGCTGTGTGATTATCTATGCATGCATTAACAACCCTTTTCTTTGTTCTTTCTTAAGTGATTAAAGGCAAAAAGGCTAACAAGCTTCAGGGACCACTTTTCCATAGGAACCCAAGGAAAACTAAGATGTTTTTACAAAGCAGCAGAAGTCAGGTGAAAAAAAATAAAAGTTTTCGCCTGCAGCTGTCAACAGCCAAATAGAAATTTTGCAGCTGATCCAGTTCCCAGTGCTCAGCTCAAATTCATACACCTCACTTTCAGGAAAGCAAATTATTGTGTCAAAGGGCTGATGTTACTCCATTGCTTTTGGTTCCAAAACCTGATTATTGGAACAACCTCAGACATTTCTATTTTTTGTAACATATGCATAGTGGTGTTTGAGAGGAGTTGAAGGTCTCTGTCCTTTTTTTTCTACAGAAACATATTTTTATCCAGCCAGGGGCTGCCTCCTGGAATTGCATTTAACAATTTGCACAGATTTACACTAAGTGCCACTCCGAGGACAGGGACTAATGGTTCGATGCAATTGCAAGGATAAAAACTCATTTTGAGAGGTTGAAGAAGGCTGGAAATTCTAGTGATGTGTTCACTCAGACCATTAGCACGACAAATGGAGTTGCCTTGGCACCTCTGAAGTCAATGAGCGTTTTAACATTAATTTCCTTTTGGATAAATGTAACCCATAAGGAATAACACATGTTCTTCTGGAGTTATTTATTTGTTTATTTATGTTAGAAAGACAACACGGAGCATACTGAGGTAGCAAAAGTGAGGGAAGGTGTGAGGGAAAATGAAAAAACAGGAGGGGAATAATAAGTTGTGTTAGTTTGCATGTGTGTGGCAGCTGTGGAGATAGCACTGTGATTTAGTAGCCCTACAGTGAGCCAGGTGTCGCTCCCCTATTGCACACCAATGTAATAATGCGACAGCAACGTGAATTATTTGCTGTGTCATAAATTGTGAGGATGAGCTGCTCAGAAGTAAACAGCTGAAAAGTGTCTCGATAACAAATTGTGAGGCAAGAAAATGGGAAGGAAAAACAGCAGGAAGGAATGGCTGCTGTCCTGCTGTCTCTGGTGAGCTGATATACATTATTCTGAGTAACTGCCCTGTGAAACCTGCAGTCTCCAGGAATGACAATGTGCAGTACAATTGTGTCCTGTTACGTGTAATGGTTTGCTATAAACCATAACACCATCCTGCTCTTCAAGGGAATGAACAGTGGGCTAATGTCATGTTCTCAGATTGTTTTAAATAGGTTTGAAATTATTCCACTGAAGCTGCAAAGTGGCAGAAATTTGCATAAGGGTTTTGCCTAATTTAAATGTGATTCAGGTTGTTGAAAATGCCCACAATCCCCTTTATAATCTCTAATTTGTTTCCTACTGGGTCATCATTAAATTTAGCCTGATCAAACCTATTTGCACAACCACCTTCCCCTCTGCATGTTTTCATTTATTTGTTCAAGGTGATGGCTGCAAATAAAAGAATTATAAGTTTGGGCACAGACATCTCACGTAGGCATTGATGAGGAAAATGCAGGTTTCTAGACTCAGAATTTTTCTTGCATTAGTTCAGTCCCATTTACATGATGAGATCAGGTTAGCTTCTCACTTATTTTTGTCTCTAGTGGATTGGATTGCTACATGACTTTTACAAAAGAAAACCCCAATCAAACCCACAACTTGATGTTGTAGCAACATTTACAATGCTGAGTGAGGAGGTAACAGAAATAGTGGAATTGGTTACGCTTTCAGGCAGGAGTTCCTGAGTCCAGCAGGGATCTTGCATACTTATTGCTTCTGAGATGCAAAGTGGTTGAGGAAGAAAACCTGTTGAGATATTCCAAAGACAGAGGGAACTCAGTTGCAGGATATTTAATTGCACTTAAAAGAGGAAGTACCTGAGTATCCATGAAGTGGCTACTCTTGAGGCATGAAGTGGGTGCCCATTGATGCTGCAAAATGCAGCAGCAGTGTGCCTTCCAAGCACCTTTGGGATGCACTTGGGTGCTCCCAGGACATCACACTGGATATTTCTAACAGTCTCCAGGCTGGAAGTTGAGTGGCAGGTGTGATTTCTGATAGCTAACTTTTAATGGGGGTGATGTACAGTAGAAATGGGAAGATGTGTTTTTGCCCTGGAACCATGAGGGGATGAATATTGGAAGACGAGGCAGAAATCAGTGCCTGCAGGGAGTGGGTGTGTTAAGGGAAGCAGTAATTATGCCTATATGATGAGATGTGACTACTGGATTTGTACTTTACAACTCCTGTAATAACAGGTTCAAGTAATGTTCTAGTATTTTTTTTTCTAATGCCTTTATGTTTTTTTTATTTTCAAATTAGTGAAACTCCTTCAATCCTCTGTTTCTAGCAATATGACAGCCCAAGTCAGACACAGGTTCAATGTCAGTGTGCCTGAAATCTAACCAAAAATTCTATATTTTAGGCTATTTTTATTAAGTTTTAATAGAACTTCACAACTCTACTTTGTTACTGGACATCAAACAGACATTTTAATTGGGTTGTCTACGATGACATATGATCAAACTGTTCCTTTACTACACTTCTGTGTGTTGAGAAACCTCTGCCATTAGCATCATTTCAAGGAATACTTAATCAAGAAAGTAATTTCCTGGATCATGATTCTATTATGGATTTGATGAGTTTGATGTAATCCACTTGATGTGCATCATGATACCTGTGAGGCTTCACCAGTCTCCTGAATCTGCTATGAGGAAAGGTTGTCAACTTACTGTCCACATCCTCAGTTTCATAAATTTGAATTTACTCGTCTTTCATTACTTCTACAAGCTTAATTCACATCTCCAGTTTTTAAAGCAAGATTCCCCCATGGACTTAAAGCCAGGCAGTAATTTGCATTTCTTGTTTTCTATTGAACCAATCGATATCTGATTCCTTGATAGAATTTTACTCTTTACCTTTTGGACCTAATTTATTGTCAGCCTATCTCTACTGCCCTGTGTCTTGGTGGGATTAACAATTTCAAGGCATCTGTGGTTTTATGTTTTTTGTTTCATTTTGTAATGGCTCAATATCATCTCACAAATGAAGTGTGCTGTTTGATGCATGCAATATTTGGTGTTAGAAAGGAATGACTGAGTGAATTCTGAAAATGGGTGGATTTTGCATGCCCATGAAAGTCTGGTGTATTAAATGTTTTTTAGCTAGGTTGAGCTCTTCCCAGTATAATTTTCATGGTTATCTTTTTTGTAATGCATTTTCAGCTATCCCTAGAAGTTTGTGCCTGCAGTGGATATCAGCTTGGTTCAGACAAGAGATGTGGGATGAAATGTGTTATTAAAACAATACCAAACAAAGCCAAAAAAGTCAAAACCAGAAACCCCATGGCAAGCAGAGAAGTAAGGAGAAAATAGGGCAGCAAAAGAGAGAACCTCCAGAGAGAGTGAGGGCTCACTGCAGTGTGATCTCATAAAAGACTTAAAGAACAAGAAGCATTGACTCTAGGTAGCAAGTTAGAAAAGACAAATGGTTCAGGCTCTTAAGAGAACAGATCTAGCTGACTTAAAAAATGAAAATCAGGTTTGCCAGTTTTAATAGCATGATCAAACTGAGAACTGGTTAAAACATTGTCACAGGAGTGTTGATGAATAGTAGAGAACCCAATTTTTCAAGCGTTTTCAAAAATGAGGATAACGAGCAGAGTAGATAAAAGAGCTATGGCAAACTGTATGTCTGGAGTATTTAATTGAATTTTTTCACTACCTTTGTTTTCATGCCAGCACTTCAGTGTGGTAATTTTAAAACTTTAGAGCTGGCATAAACCAAGAATGTTGGGGCAAGAGCAGCACAGGGAACACTTAGGCAGCTGGGACTTTTGCAAAGCTCAATGAGATACAGCAAAGACAGTGGAAAACACTGAAAAATGCATTATTTTTTTCCTTTTAAAGAGGAATTCAAACATCTTCACCTTGTTTTGCCTTTATAAAGCCAAAAAAATCAAACCCCAGAATCACTGAACATATCTTAATTCTCCAAAGAGGTTAGGTGGGGATGCAGTAGCTCTCAGATATTGGGTGGAGCACAAACCACCTATGGCATCCAGGAGCACCAGGCAGCGCTGTGTGTGTGACACTCAGGCTGTTCCTGATATGCAGATGTTTGCCTACATTTGTGAAAGCTTTGATTTTTTTTTATTTTCTTTTTACATTTTTATTTGAAGTGCCTGTTGTAATGGTGGCATCCCACAGTGTGTGGTTATCTCTGTGTAACCTGCCCTTGAATCTGCAGCCTTCCTTTGACTTCAGTTTTATCCACAGAGTGGCTATAATTAAAGTGTCCATGAGGCTTTAAAGAGATAACACAAAAGTTTAGATCTGCTTAGGGTTTAACAATAAATTACCTCTGTGGCTGCCTGACCCAGTTGTCAGGACAGCAATGGAGTCTGAACTTCATTTTCTAAGACTGCTTGAAAATGTCTCATCTCTGTATGTTGTGTGGAACTGGGTTTGGCTTTTTTCCTCCCTTTGAAGCTGTCTAGTTTTTCAAAACCAATTTGAAATAAATCTTTATATAATAACAGTTAATGAATCATGAATTGAGGTGGAAATCCTGCTAACAGAGTTATTAGATGAAGCTACAAGCTTGAGTTTTGTAACAAAAAGACAAAAAAGAATAGGATGCTAATAAGATTGGGATAAGCTAAGGTCCTTAAAAAAAAGTTTCCATGAAGCTCTTTGAGAGGTATGTCCATGACTTCCTAACTACTTTTTTTTAATTATATTAATGAGGAAAGAGAATCTGCTTTGCTTTTCCTGTTGATGATCTTTCAGTAACAGCTTGAAAGTGTTCAGAAAGTGGCTTTTCATTCCTTTATCAAAGAAGCTTTTCAAGTCAGTAAAAAAAAACTTTCCCACCAGTGAGCAGGTGAAGTTGTAAGGAAAAAGAATGCAAAAAAAAAGACCATGTGGAAAAAAAGATGGAAGTGTTCCCTTGAGTATATTTTGAGTGTATTCCCTTTCTTCATTCAGGAGCAATCAACGACAGAGATGTTGATAGAAGAATGAGGATCTGTGTTATACATTTGAACTGAATATTATCCACATAGATTTAAAACCTTTAGAACTGTAGCTTTTATTTGGATGAAAAAATCTTTAGAAAAGCAATAATGTTTTGAGGTTTTTAAGAAACCTTTGTAATTAAGACAAGTTGAGAAAAATGAAGTGGGGAAAACAATAAAAAATTCTTTTTTTCTATGTAAAGGGCATTTTTTAAACTTGAAATGGCAGAAAATTCTGGAAAGCAGAAACGTGAAATACCTGAGTCTACTGATCTTGCTTAGTAGTAGATGTAACCAGAACATTAGAAGAGAAAATTAAAAAAAAAAAAAAAAAAAAATGTAATGACACTTAAAATTTTTGAGAAATTGGAACTTGCAGGCCTGAATTGGTATCTACAAATACTGCTTTAATGCATTTTAAGCAGAAAATGATTAAAATTTAAAATTAAAGGGGAAGGAGGCAATTATTTTGAAATTCCAAAAAATTAAAAAGTGTGATTTACATTTTAAAAATACAGAATTCTTTTTAAAGTGAAAGAATGCAGACTGAAAGCAATTAGAAGGGAGGAAAAATCTTGTAAAATATTTTTTAAATTGCATTAATGTGGAACAGAGATTAATTGCAGGGGCCATTCTTTGTTTCTCTGTCAAGTGCACGTTCATCCAAGAGTGCCCTTCCCTCTGCCCCTGCCACATTAGAAGGTTCCCTCTGTACTGCGTTCCCTGTCTATATGTATGGATTTGCTGCTTAAAGTGTGATATGTCCCTTTCCCATCAATAGATTGAATAATATGAGCACATATAAGAATTAATGGATGTCTGTCATAAATCAGTGGGACTTATATGAGTATAATTTACTTGTGAAAGGTTTGACTCCGTGTGCCATAGAATAATAATTGCAGAGGTCGTAAATAATGGAATGCACTGGGAAATTGTACCAAGGTTTAACTACTGCATCACTGATTTAAAACACTTGGAAATATTAATTTTTCAGGATGTTGAACCTAAAGAGTTAAGTTTGTGTGCACTTTTTTGGTACAGAGATTCAGGTTCTGTGTGACTTAGATAAAAAAAATGTTTTTCTAATCAATTTCCACAATTGGATTATTAAATAAGGTGCCTTTGTGAAAAGGGGTTAGGAGTTTGGCCCAGCTGGATGTTGGGTAGTGTGTTCATGGACAGGGAGCCCAAGCATTCAGAAAGTGAAAGCCAATTGGGTCTTATAAGGAAAATAGAAAGCCCAAACAAATATAAAACATAGCCCCCAAATTTATCTTTATAATGAGGTTCTTGAATACCACCTCTGATATAGTCCTGGCAAAGTAGATTAAAACCTTTTAATTCACTTTCTCAGAAGAAGACCAGTTCTCCCCATCTCTGGAGGACATTCAGGTGTTATTGAACTGGATTTTGTTACAGAGCTAAAAGCTGACTGGAAAGTGCAGCCACCAGGAGGAATGTAGTGCCAGATAGAAGGTAGCATTGCAAACAGCCTGGGCTTGGCTCACAGCACCCACTTTCCTGGGTTTGTTTCAGTGAAGCTATTCTCACTCAGGGCAGCCCCCACAACTCACCTTTTGTTTAACTGGATAGCCCAGAGTTGAATTTACCAAGAGGCATTTTGGGTTAGAGCCCAAGAGATCTCAGTGTCCTTCTGCCTATGCCTTTCTACCCCAGTCTATGAATGAGCCTTTGAGCTCTCACTGCAATTTTTTACTGAGTTTGCTTTTTCTTTAAAACTTTTTTTTTTTTGAGTAGACATTTAAATTTCACTCAAGTCTTTTTTATTTGGCTTTACTTTTCCTTGTCTTTGCTGAACTTTCTCTTTATGCTTTGCAATTATTATGCATTCCATTCTCTTGATGCTCTTCTCATTTGTACCCTATCACTTAATTTTATTTCCTTTCAGCCTCCTGCTCATGTTTAGTAATGTGGTTTTTTTCTCTGTCTCTGTAAGAAGAGGGTGCATGAGACTTCCTTTATTTTATATGAAAATGAAATCTTCAGCTCAACTACCTCCATCTATCTCTGATTTCTTCTTCATTATCAAAGTACAGTGGCAGGTAATACCTCAAATATGATAGTCAGCCTCTGGAGACCAAGAGCATGGTGCAAGCCATGTTTCTTATATTAGAACCAGTCCCCTTAATCCCTTACTTATATCAACCTGTTAAAGAAAATTAATTTCACATGATTATGCTAATATTTTCTTAATGAATTAGAAAAGAAACCTGTGCAGAACATTAATGAATCATTTTAACCATCCCTGCTGTGAGATTTCAAGATCATTCTTTCTGTAAAAGTGCATGAATATTAATATGCACCCTGGTAATTGGTACAAAGTTAATTACTGTAATTCTGGTGTAGTAGAAAAAAAATAAATCTATGTAATATGCTGTAATAGCTAGTTATTAAGATGGAAATTTTGAGGATAAAATACTGACCTATATATATGAAGTGAGGTTAAAAAACAATTTTGATGTAATAATCAGATTTTTAAAAGAAAATATAATTTGGCTATTAATTTCATTTAGTTCATGCAAATAAATAGTCTACATAATTTAGCCATTGTTTTTATATCAGTGGAGTTTACCTCAGAGTTGAAATCAATAGGATTGAGATCAATTTCTTTTATTGTCTCGAGGAATAACTACACATGACAGCACTGTACACATGTACATCTGCCTGTGGAAGGGAGAACTAGGAAATAAATCTATACTATAAAATTTTAATACATGTTTCTTTGTTATTGTTTGGCACTTGATGGGAGAACTTTGAATGCCAGTGTTTCTGAAACAGTGAGTAGTCAAAGCATTCTAATGACACTGAAGTAAGTTCAGTCTTTAACACTCATATAAATGTGTGCTTTAATTGATGGCTGATTTTTCTGTACTTCCTAGAACAAGGATGGCTTCTCATCTCAGAGGAACTCCAGTCTAAGTAGTCATTTCTGTCTTTTGTGCTATAGAAATTCACTCTCCTTTCCTGGTATGGGAAGGGGAGAAACTGTTCTCCTGATGTCCAAAATGTGTCAGTGGCTTCAGGGCACAGCTACGAACCCCTGCTCACCTGCTCTGGCTCTGTACCTGCTTTTTGGTTGCCTGAGTTTAGATGTGGCTTCACTGCCCTCATGAAAAATTATATTTTTAAGGATATTTTAGAGTGTTTTTATTTCAGATGGAAAGAAATGTGAAGTGCTTTTACAGCTGGCATTATAAGCCTTCATTTAGTTGTTCAGATTGCTGTTCTTGGGTGTATTATTACTTGACATAATCTTTGTGTGTCTCATAAAAAATTTGATCCTTGCAATGATATAATTCTGTGCTCATTTCACTTTACTTCTGGCTAATAAGGTACCCTCCTCCTGGTGAAACAGGAGTAACATGTAGTCATACATACACACGGAAATTATCTACAAAATTGTTACCCAGGCTTGTAACTGGCTCTTTTTTTTTTCCCCCCAGTGTTTATTATGTTGCTGTCTAACCTAATACTGGAACAGATCTTCAGTGGGTGTTTTTGTCTTGAGAATGCATTAAGATATGTAATTATTAACCAGTCCAAATTGATGAAGATGCTCCCTTTTCATCTAAAGATTGTATATTATCTACTCATGCTATTGCAATACTTATCCTTCTTTTACTGAAGGCTTTTTTATTGTGCCAAGTCTACAATTTTCACATTACCATATAGTTTGTAATTGGAAAGAAATAATCCTTTATTAATTTTCTATTACAGAAAAATCAACACAAAAGAATATGAATATCAATAGGGAAATAAATGTTTTCTAAAAACTGTTCAGCATACTGAGAATAAATTGGAATGAGGTCCCCTAAGCAACTTTATATGGAATTTCCAGGTAGTAATAAAATAGGGGCTTAAGTGATTTAAAAATGTCATTTAGTAAAGATGATTTTTTGCTATAAAGTTACCATAGAAATAAAGTGGACAAATAATATTTTCCCTCATATGAGGAAAATATCTGGCTGAGTGCTAGAAATAGGAAATGTCTTATTTTTTTTCCCTAATGCTTGCATGCTGTCTTCTAATACTGCACTTTTTGTAGAGTGTGCGTTTTCTTTTTGATCATCATTTACTTGTAAGGATTTTAGATCTGATTATTATAGAATCAGGGGAAACCATGATGTACTTAGGAAAGAGCTACCCTGGAATTGTGTTACCCTGGCTTATGAGGGCAATGTCAGGACTTCACCACTCTCAGAAGTCAACAAAGAGCAATGTGGTGATGGCTTTGTTTCTCTAGCCTGAATAGTCAAATATTAATTCCATGAATGACCTCTTGAAAGGGCAGACATCTGTCCAAATCCAGAGGGAAAATTCAAATTCACCTCAGTTTTCATAGAACCCTACTTTAATTTTCCCCAGTGCTTTGCTTGGGAAGGAGGGAGGAGGTTCCAGGACCTCCTTAAAATTGAGGTCCCCCTTTTAAAATTGCTGATGTTCAGCAGTGCCCAAAGCAATATTCCACATTCTTAGGGTGTTTCCACACTGTGCTGTGATGGGGAAGACACAGCCCCTGGTGACACCAGGGGGTTCCTGATGCAGCCTGGCTGTGCCCTGTGATTTCCTCCAGGTGACCTCTGCAGGGAGTTGGTGCCATTGGTCTGGGTTTCAGAGCAGAAGGGCTGACAGTCCTCTCAACTCCCTGCCCCTCTTGCTGCTGTCAGGGAGAGTGTAATCCCTTCAGCATTTAATACTCCCTTAAATTGATTTCTTCTGGAAAAACACCTATAAAAGGTGTGAATTCCCTTTTCTCCATCCTGTGTTTTGAATAACTTCAAGTAACAGAATGGAAGTGTGAATATGTGGATGGCAACATCAAAATGAAAGAAACCAGGAATGCTCTTTTTGGATTTTAATCAAATAGTTTTGGTTCATTTTTTTAAGGCTTTAGCTGAAATTACTCTGCATTGAGGTTTCCATTTGGCTTTCCTGGTGTGTATATAGAAAAACTCAAAAGCTTTAGAATATGAATTCCCTATGTGTTTTTTGTTGTGCCTCTGCTCATCTTCAACATTTTCAGCTGTTTTCTAGGCAAGCTGTTTTCCTTCTGCAATTCTGTTACTGTAACTTTCTGTTAGAACAGAGCCTCAAAGTTCAATTTTTCACACCATGATCTTTATTTTGCCTTCCATAGAACTTTCTGGCTCTTCAAAACAAAATAACTGTGTCTCGGGTCAGATACTGCTCTTTTGTTCTGAAAGGAACAAAATAAGTGTTTTTCATGTGTGTCTGTACCAACAGACTTACAGATGAACAATTTTGAGTTCAGGCACACACAATGCCAAGCAATGATTGTTGCACCAGCACTCACAGCCTTGTCCCTGATAGGACATGACCTCTTTCAAAGCAATGTGCTAGAGGTGTAAATGTTTTACGTGGTGGAGAACTCGCTACATATCTCTTGGAAATATTTTTCTATAACTGGTTTAAAATCCATGCTGTAACTTCTGTCTGAATTCCAGCTTCTAATCATTCTCTTGTGTTCTGTTCTTGCATAAGAGAAGAAAAATGCTGGAAATTTCTCAACTGCTTGGGTCCAACTTGTTCTCTCTTTACCTGCCCTCTTTGGGAAGCTGTTCCCATGCTCCACTTGTGAGTGAAACATTAGATTTCTAGCCTAGCTGCATATGAAATTGTTGCCACTTTCCCATAATGACAGAGCTTTGTCCCAAATTTCAAATTGCAAAAATCCAGGCATTTTTGTGATGTCAATATCTATGTTTAGGAACTATTGGTCTGATTGAAATATCAATATTTGAGTGTAATTGAGATACCCCACCTTTGCATGAAACTTAATGGTAGTGATTTTATGGTGGATCCCTGGGTCTGAAGGAACATAGATCAGATCAGATTGGAAGAGGACAAAGACAGTTTGAAGCCACAGTAGCCTGTGCCTCTTTCTGTCAGTGAGGAGTGGGAGTTGTTTTCTGTTAGAGAAGGAAATGATGTCACCTTTTGCCACAAGATCTAGCAGTTGCATCTTATTTTCAGATAGGTGATTTCTTCCTTTTTGCTAGAATTGCTATTTGGGTTCTTAATATTGTAGCTGTTACTATAACTTGAGTGCTATGAAGATGTTTTATGTAAAGCTTAACTGTTATGAAGAGTAAATCACTTAATTATGAAATACACTAATTTTAAATTATCTGGTAGAAAAAATCTTATTGATTTTAGTGAACAATAATATGATGTTGGCTGAGACAAATGAAATTAACTTTGCTGTGGGAACTGAAACGTGGATTAAAATCTTTCTAAAGATTCTAAGAGAAGGAAATGGAGTATCTGCTTAACACAGTCGTTAATCATCCAGGAGGAAGAAAAGTTTAATGACATGAATTACATATTAATCACATACTTGTTCAAGTGTTGAAAACAAAGGTGAGAGGTAAAACAGGATAGAAATAGCAAATATGCATTTGAACTTTAAGATGACACTGCCTTGGTTACATTCCTGTGATCCTGGAAGATACTTCCTGTGACAGAGAGTGTGGAAACACTGCCAGATGATTAGCAAAAATACACTATTAATCTCAAAACCTGCAATATGCTCTGAAATGGAAAGAGAGTTCTGAACTGTGAACTTTAATTTTGACATTCAAGTACATGGTTCAGAATTTATTTTCATGGCTGGATGCATTGTTTTCAAATCAGGTGTTGTTGAGTCTACCATACTGAAGAGACCCAATGAAAGAGCAGAATTTGTACAACATAACTTCTAGCAGTAACCAGCACAGCAGGGAGTGTGTAACTACTTAGTGAAATATTTGCTAACAGCTTGTAAGTCCAGTTAATTACTCTATGAAAAATTGTCAATATTTTTGAGTTACCCATTGGAGGCCTCTGCAATTGTTCACAGGCAATTTGCAAACAGAAAAAGAGCTGAAATCCCATTGGTGCAATTTTCATTATAAATGATTCATTCAGTGCTGGTGTAGACAAATAACACAGGAGTATTATAAACACTAGTGTTTTAAAATCCATGCCAAAAGCAATGCAAAGGTTCAGCAAAGAGGAACTGGTGCCAGGGTTTGGGATGAGGTGAGCAGTAGGTGAGAGGAGGCTGCACAGAGCCCCCACCTGACTTCCAGCCAACACCAGAGTGTCACCTGGGGTGAGTTCTCACTGCTCTGACCAGGCAGAAAATGCTTGGAGTGGCTTTTAAATTCAGGGTACCCTTTCCCTATCTCTTTGAAGATCGGACTGTGCACTAAATGTGACAGATGTTAGCAAAAGCATTATCTCTGACTGTGTCTCCTCAGCAGAAAATCAGAAGTCGAGTGCAAAGCCATGTGAAAATTTGGTTTATGTGTAAACTGTGGTTTGTCTTGACTTCAGACAGGTATGTTTTGATTGCTGTCAAGATATTTCTCCTTTTGATCTTAAACTTTGGTTGTATCCAGCATATCACAGCCACATCTTAGTAGTTTGTCTGTCTGTGAAACACAGTGTTGCAAAAAATTGTCACTCTGCCTGGTTTGGACATGTGCTGCTCTGGGACTCTGACAGACTTATTGAAAAACCCCAACAACATAACCCAAAACCACAACCAAAATGCTACAGGTGAGTGTGAATCTTAAAGGAAATCAAATAAATCTCTCTCAAACTCTCAAAAGAGATGCAGGCAGACAGAGCCAGGAAGCCTGGTAATAGGATCCATGGCAGAGCTAAGTAATCAACTGAGGCAAATATTGTTGCAGGCTGTCAGCTCATACAGAGATAGCTATGATTACTGTCTTGGATTTTCCTGAGCACAGAGAATAAAATCAGACATGGGAATCTTTCCTGTCATGGAGAGATGCTTTTCTTATGCTGAATTGACACTGGGGGTGCATAAGCACAATAATATTCCTATTTCCTATTTCTTCTACATTCATAGGAGTTCTGTTTCTTGTGGAAATAGTTGTTTTTCAATAGAATTGACTGCAAAAGACAAATAACATCTTCAGCTTAGGTGAAAAAGGAAGCAAATGTCTTGTATATCTTGTAAAGTCCTGTGGCTTGAAATGTAATATAGTTGTATTTTTCTGTTGGTGGGCAGGACAAAGAGGATCTCTCTATGCAAAAAGACTTTCTAGAGGAGAAAACCTTTTAACCAGGATTTACTTGAAAAAGGAGAAAAATACCCTGAAGAGGTCAAATGGGAAGGGACTTAGATGTAGTTAGGTTGGAGCATTTCAAGCCTTTAAAAATCCATTCTATTTGAAAAGATCAAGAAAATGATATTAATTTGCCACCAGAGTGGGTCATCCCTTCCATTAGGGCAGGCTGAGGTGATGGAGTTTGTGTTTGTGATGGATGATCTGGAAGATCTTGGCCTGCAGTTCCCATTTCCTGGAAGAAAGCAGAGGCCCCAAAAGTGGATGACAAACACTAAATGAGGAATACCCACAGGAAACAGTTTTTTCTGCCAGGAGAATACCTTCCAGATATGTTTAGCATAAGCTTTTCTACTACAGGCCCTAGAAGTTTTACTGTAAAGTTTAGCAAAAGGAAGATAAACCTCATACCGTGGGTATTTGAAAATATCAGCAAACAGGCAGTGAGAAATTTATTTATGCTGACTTAAATATATGAAATAATTTTAGTTTGTGTTAGGTTTGGAAATGTTTGTAGCACTACTGCATCATTTTTATAAATTTTCTTTATATTCTTGGTTGCATTTTTTCCTCTTCCCTCTGTTTGTCTTATCAAAATGTAACCAACAGTATTTGCCAACAGCCAGACAATTACATCTTGAATTTTTCTTGCTTTGGTTCTATTTCAAATTTTTATTCTTTATATGTGTTATAGTGACCTGTCTTAACAGGTTGTCCTTTCTTCTTTTTAAGAATGACTATTCTCAATATGGAATGTGTTAAGGGCCAAGAAAATCCTGAACAGAAAGTTCAGAAAGCAGAAAGCAGTGAAGTTACTTTTAAAGTCAGTAAAGTTCTGCCAGCTGACACCATCTGATGATCTGACTTGGTTTCTTTTAACCACTTTTTTTTTTTTCTGTTTAAATAAATTTTCATGTTAGGCTACCTCAGCGTTTTTATTTCCCCCCAATAAGAAATCATCTTTTAAAGGATTTTTCACATCCTTTAAACAGCTTTCACATTCATGCATTTCAGAGCTTGTGAGTTTTGATGTCAGATGGTGCCAAGCCAGTGCCAGCATTGTGTCCAGGATGCCAAGAATGAGAGAGATGTGCTACCTGTTAAAAACACAGCAACTTCCATAAACCTGCAACAGGATTTTCCCTGCCAGTAGTTACACTGTCTTACAAGACCTTTCAAATCCTTTTTGGGTGGGGTATGGGCAGATTGGCTGTTTTCTTCTAAATTAACTTGCACTGAGCTGAGTTCTCCTTCTGTTGAACTATTTGATCTCTTTGGATCTCAGCATTTTGCCTGTAGTTTTAGTAGTTCATGCAGATTTAGATGAGCTCTCCAGCAATGAGGTTTATGCCTTTGTACCAATGCTTGTTGTCATAGCTTTAATTTTTCCTTGTTAATGTCAGTCAAACTTAGCTTCGTATTTATAGAATATTGAAGGTCTTAGCACTAAGTACTGTGAAACAAGCACAAATCTCGTCCATCCAGGTAGAGCCATAGTGCAATATTCACAATGCTTAAGTTCAAGGGTTTCCTAGATTAGACAATTTTTCTTCCCAGATTCTGGTAAGGAGAAAAGAGACAAAGTCTTTTTGGAATGCACTTCAGAGTAAAAGCTTAAAAAGCTCTTATCAATCCCCTGTGTAGAAGCCTGTTTTTCTCCACTGGATGTCTGCAGAGAATAGGGAGAGGAGCTTTCTTGTACAGCTTGTGTGAGCTGCTCTGCCTGACTCAGAGTTTGTAGGGAAGATATTTTCTTGTAATTTATTTTTCCTCTTAAATCTTGGATGAAGAACCATTCCATTCCACTGGTGAGTGTATTTCAGACTATTGATTCTCATGTCCCAATTACCCTGCCCATTTTCCTGATAGCCAGCATGAATGTTTTCCTTCTGTGGCTCAAGCTGTTGCTTCCACACAATCTGTAATGAAGATGTAGAGCACACTCCTACAATGCTTTATTTTACAATGGTGTGGTGCCAGTGGCTGTTCACCATCCATGATTAGTTTTTTTCCAAAACACAGTGACCAAGAAGGTCTTCCCCATCAACCTCTTATATATGCATATTTCTCTGAAGTCTTTGAAGTTTTTTGGTGAACTGTGTAGCTTATTTTGAATCACTTCTCTAATATGTCAATTTTCTGGTTTTGCTTCTCTTCAGCCTTTTTTGCTTACAATCCATGTGAGCTCATGCCATTACTTTGGCACTTTAGGTGATGTGGTCTGTTAGGTTTTTTAAAATTATTATTACTTTCCAGACTTTTCAAGTGATTCCTGTACTTACCCCTGCTTTCTGAACTGCTAATGCATGAATTCCTGCTCTTGAGACATTGCCTGTCCAGCAAATTGTCCTAATTAACCTGGTGGTTCCCCATTTGCTAAGCAATCTTAAATCATAGAATCTCATAAAGTCCCCTTTGGAAATCTGAATATGCTTATATTTCCACTTAATTTCCCTTATCTAAAATGGTAGTATAAAGCTTCAGCAGATTGGGTCATTAAGTATAACTGCCAGTGCTTTAAGCCACTCTCAGATTCCATATTTATCAAGAAGCTCCAACAGATGGAATATAGTTATAACACAAGCTCAGGACCTGGCAAACCTTAAATGACAGTTTCTTGCTACAACACTGAATTTTCTCTCTTATGTCATTTAATTTCCTTATTGTCTAAATTCTCTCTTCGTAATTTGAGTTAAGAACACGTGTTCCTCTTTCATATTTGTTCTCCTCTGTTCCAATGACTAAGACTTTATTTTCTAAGGCATCTGAAAATGTGGGTAAAACAAAGTCTGTCAAGCAGATTGTGTTTTTCTCAATTTAGATGTTTTCAGTTTTTTGAGTTACAATTTTCCCTGTTCACTTAAATCATACTCATGAAAAGTTAGAGATGTGCTGAAAAGATTCCTTGAACAGCCCATCTTGTCAGTCAACACCCCAAAGGAAAACTTGGGATTCTTATTGTTAGCACTACAGGGATAACAAACAGATGGACTGAAAGGAACAAAAATCCCAGAATTTGATGGTATGAGCAGGTTTTGCCTTCGAAATTCCCAGTCATGGTTTCTGACATTGAAATAGGATGTTTTCAGCTGCTTTTAAATGAATTCCAAAATAACCTTGAAGATAGACTTTTTGCTGTGTGCTCAACAGATGTGTGTGTTTGGCTGTAATATCTGGTGTTTTGAGAGGAATGACCTTAACATCAGGGTTTCCAGTTAAGGCTCAGTCTGTAACTCAGTTCCTTCTCTTGAACTGAAGAAATCAATAATAATATGCTTTAGGATTTATGTTATACAGGCACAAAATACATTTCTATGCAACACTACATTTGAGTGTTCTCTGTGGGGATTGTATTGGAAAACTAGACTGAAAATGTGTTTGTTTTAGCAAGCAGCTCTCACAGAAGTCTGAACTATAGAACTCAATGCATTTTTCTGGTGAAGCTGAGGCTTGCAGTGATGATGATTATCACATCTGAAATGCAAAGAGCAAGTGCTGTGTTGGGTGCTTATTCACAGTGCATAGTAATTTTTCCTTGGTGAGTTCTCTTGGGGTATTTTACAATTCATGGCAGTGTGTAAGGCCTCATAGCTTTTCTCATCAGCTACTCTTTCTGCTTATAAATTCTGTGCAGGCTGTCTAATCATAGGAAGATACCTTTATTAAAACAAGCTACTAGGTAAATAAAATCTTCCAGTTCTAATCACAAATACATGTGTCATTAAACACACTGGCAAGGCTGAACACATTGTAGCTATCTGTTGATGCATTCTGTGTAATTTTGACTTGTGTTAACAGAAACTTTCTGGTATCAACACATCAGGCTAGACTGTGCAATATCATGATAATAAAGGAAGTATTTTTCTAATGGATTAGATTTCTAATCTGCTCTTGGATCTAGATGCTGCCTTTAAAACCAGTCCTTGAGGTGTTTTCTGAGCTCAACTGGGTGATGTGAGTGACTGTGGTGAAAGTATTCATCTAGGAAGACCATGTTTATTTTCTGTAGGAATTACCTGGAAGTACTGTGTCCACTTTCAACTGTTTTATCTGTTTGGGTCTTGGAGCTGATGACTGTTTTATACAACTCTCTGAGCTTTAGAGTTTTGATCCTTGTGGTTCTCTTCCAACTCAGGATGTTCTATGATTCTGTGACTGATTCCATTTTGCTCCAAGTGCCATTTTTTAGAGACTGCAGAACCTGTAGGAACTTGTAGGAGTAGGCTTGTTTTCTGAAACTGTTCACATCAAGAGGATGTAGTAAGGAAATAAAGAAGCCATTAGTTTTTATAGCTTTCATTTGGAATAACTCTGTTTCAGACCTCAATTAATATTTTGCCATGTTCTTCTACCTTTGCTCACATCCAGCATTGTACTTTGTGGTCACTTTTCTCAAAATGAATTCAGATTTTGGTGCCAAGATTAAACCTACTGCTCTAGCTAAGGATGTGGCTGTATATAGAGCTGACTAATACTCTGTTAGTTCATTTCAATGTCTGTTTACAAATTTAACTTGAAGTAACTCACACAAATTTTACAACACTACAAGGCAGGAGTAACTTTTGTGATCTTCTCAAACCAAAGCCCTATGTTAGAAGCTTTCTCCTGCATAATGTGCCTACATTATGTGCTGGAGGAGATGCCCATCCTGTTCCCCAGCTGCATTTGCCACATCTGTGGCTCTTTTCTTGGGAAGCTACTGCTGAAAACACTGCTACACGTACAACCCAGGCACTCCACAGTAATCACTAACCATAAAACAAGTAATGATGTCTTTAATATACACTTCCACCTCTATCACCCATTCTGCCCTTAGGCAGACTATAAAGCAGGATTTTTAACATTTCAGTGATGCTGCAAACCATCCCATCTGGCTTCAATAATGCTAATTATATGAAATTTCTTCCCAATGAAGAGTTTCCAATTCCTCTTCCTCTGTTTTGCAGATTCCTGTCATTAATACAGTGGTAACCAAAGTGTTTCTTGTCTTTCTCTCCTATTTTGGCTGTACTCTCATGGAATCTTGGACTTTTCTGTTCTTCATTTTTTCCCTTTGTTAGCTTGACTTTATACTTTTGTTTAAAATCTCCCTTGGTGCTGCAGTTAGTCCACAGCAGAGATTAACCCTTCTTCTGGTTGTTAAGGACCCATCAGTCCTTACCTTTGTCTGAAAAATGAACTGATATTCCACAGTCAAAACTTCCAGCTTTTAGTCTCAGAAATATCATAAATTTTCATATTAATAGAGTGGAGACAGAGGAAAAAGCAAAATAGTGCTTTTTCACAATGCCCAATGTGGATCCAGCTGTATACCTCAAACAGAGTTGGAGGTCCTGTGACAGTGATAATGCAGATGTTTTATTTTAGAGGTTCATATGAACTATCCCTAAGTGCTGATCAAGTTCATTTCAACAAATTAATATAAAAGAGTGTGTAAAAAGTAATGATAGAAAAATATTAGTCTACATTGCACATACTCATGATAATTGAAAACTAGTATTTATTTTCCTTATGATTGCACTCTGCTACAGGTCAGCAAGTCTGATCTGTCTCCACAGCTGTAATTTTGGTTGCCGACTCTTTAATAAAAAGAGGAATAGAACTCTTGATGGCACAGGTTATTTTCTTAAATAAACAATAATGGAGAGTGTATCAGAAAAAAAAATAAAACCCAGCACCATTATAAGTTATGGGTGACAGTAAATAAATAGCCTGGCATTATAAATGTTGAATTTAGTTCGAGTATGAATGCCATACCCTCTGCAGACAGAAGTGTTCAAATCCTACTGAATGTAATTGGAGTGGTACAGAAATATGTCGGACCCAGGCATGGACCTCCTGGAAGGATTTTGGAAAAGTTGTGGTGAACAATTTATGTACTGTGGCTACATGTAAATTTTGACTTGATTAAAGAGATGTGCATTCTAGTGCAAATTGAAAATGCACTTAATGAGCCATGTCCTCAGATTTGATTTAATTTGATTTTTTTAAAAGAGGTTTGAGTCAGCAGTTCTCATACAGAAAGAGCCTTGTTCAAGCACCAGGTCAGGCTTGACATGTCTCTGGCTGCACTTTGTGGCACTGCTCACGGGCACCTTTCAGGACTGTGCCACATCTCCTTAATCAAATGTTGGGAGGCCACAGCAGGGCTGAAATACCCAGTCATGTCCTGATGAATCTTCTCTCTCTCAGAATGAGGTTTACTCACTTCCAGGACAACCTCAAGATTTATTCTGCTGTGGGCTGAGATTTAGCAGCTGGATTTTTCATGATTTGTTGAATGCTTGCTATGTTGAAGAAAATAGGCTGAAGGGGGCAAAAAGAGGGAAAAGTAGCTGTTTTGTTGCAGGTCTTGGTTCCCTGCTGGATGTCAAGCCAACAGTGAAATCACAACAGCTTGTCCTGAATATTTAAAACTATATTTTTCAGATTTTTGGAAGCCACAAAGCTAATAAAAGATAGTTAGAAACTCAAATTTTAGTGTTGAATCTTTTAGGAAGGACCCTAACTTTATCATTATTGTTATAAAAATGTGGTGTTAGTATTTTTCTATGTCAGACTTCCATTTTTAATTTTCCTCCCCCCAAAGTAATATTTGGGATCTTTTGTTTATTATGAACCAGGACATTGTTATAAAAACTACAGCAATGAAATATTGGTTTGTGTCTTGGTAAGTCTGTTTGAAATAGATCTGCTCTGCCAATTTACTGAAAACAGGCAAAGATTAACAAAGGAAAAAAAGTAATTCTGAGAGCATCCCCCCCCCCCAAATTTAAATCAACACTGTTAATGTAAAAAAATCCCAAAGGTTGAATACTAAGGAGAGAAATTTCTAATACATGAAAAAGGAACTTTGCTCACATGACCTGTCTCATTAAAGCCATTGAAGTGGAACCTCTCCTAAGAGGAAGGCTGCTCGAGTGTGTAATTGTTTGCAGGGCAAACTCTGAGTCTGCAGCACACTGGGTTTTGTCAGGGCACTGTAAAAAGGCATAAGGATAAGCATACAATAATTCTGTAATTAGAATTACATCAGGCATAATGTTTTTTCATTAGACAGTACATTGGCTGGTTATAACAATGATTTGGAACTGTGTGTTTCTGTGTTCCCAAGTTACCTAATGGATGTCTCCTGGCCTTGAACACAAAAGGAATCAAATATTCACTCCTAGCCATGGCTTAATCTGTCACATCAATTTTTTACATTAATTAACATTTAATATAATTTTCACCTCTGATCAGCCTCCTTCTCATTCAAATCAAAACTTGTCTGGTTTCCACTTATCAGCAAACAGATTTGCAGATGATTCACCTTAGAAATTTAAATGTCTGATAAGTATTGGCCATGGATCAAAGTAGCAAATGCACTTAGTCAATTTATAGTTATGAGCCTTATTAATTATCTAAGCAGAAAATTTGTTCATAGGCAGTTGATCAAGGCACAAGGAGGATCTCTAGTGTGTCTTTTAAAAGAAATAGTATTATATTGTGTGTATGTACTTGTACATACATATCTCCTGTAATGTAGAGCACAGGTCTTGGACCCAAGAATTACAGATGTGAGGCTGTAGGTTTTTTGGTTGCTGATGTTGATCTGCTGCACCAGGAAACAGCCTCTTCCATACTAGATGTAAGGTATGGCCTTAACCTGCTTGTTTAACTCCTAAATTCATCTTCCATTTTAGTTTTTCTAAGACATTTTCATGTAAAAGTTCTTGGTGTAGACTTTCCTCCCTACAAGCTCCAGGTTTACTTTTCTGCTGATGTTACCTCTGTAAGGGTCTAAAAAATAAGCATTGTAATTTTACATGGGATTATTATTTAAATTGGAATATGCTGAGCAAAAAAAAACATTTAGAAGTTGCTTCCATGAGAAATGTCCCAGGAGTACACATGAGTTGAAATGTTCCAAAATTGTCTCTAAAAGATGGAAGACACAAAAGGAGTGAAGGAGCCAGGTGGGATATTATTGAAACAGCAGAGAAGGGAAGTTAATTCTAAATACAAAATGATACTTTTTCCTCTAGTTATCAAGCTTTTTAATTAACTTATCAATACTGATTAATAAATTACAGGATGGTATGGATGTAAATAAAGAAAATTGAAATTATCTTTGTGTCTTAGTCCCAACTAGAAAATAGCTTCTTTTGTTAGTGAACTGACTTTTCCCCTAAAAGCAGGGTAGTGTGTAGAAAAACATGATTTACTCACAACCAGGTCTGTTGTTTCAGAGTTTAGTGTTACCCTTCATAATTATTTCTTTCAACTAAAACTGGAGCTGTATGGGAGTGAAAGAGGGAAATACCTGTCTGTGAAGACATGAACAGAGTTCTTGCTTTACACTGGTACCAGCTGGAGCAGTGAGATGGTTGTCAGGGGAGCAGGAAGGAGTTGCTCACTATAGAAACCTGCCCCATTCCCTGCCTTCTGCTCACTGCTACCGAGTGCACTGAGTGCACAGTGCCCCAGCTTTCCATTGTATTCCAGGAATAAAGCAATGGAATTCCTGCTTCAGTGCATTTCTGAAATGCAAGCTATTAACACAACATTAATTACTTTAAATTGTGTTTTTTCTGTGTCTCTTCTTATCACCTTTGGTTGGATTTCCATAATGCTGTAATTGTTTGATGATGCCAGTAAAGATTGGGTGTCTCAGGGGTAATATCCATGAAATCTTATTTTCTACTGTAGTCCATTAAGAAGATGCTGATATTAACCTGAGAGTCTGAGGTCAGTGTACAGACCATGAATTTGTTCAAACACACTTGTTTGTTGTACACATAATCTTTGTTTATGAAAGTCTGCACCGTGTTTTCTCACAGTGGCTCAACTTTACCAGATCTTGAATGTAAGCACAGATTTTATCAAGACCAACTGACATTATAGTGTCTGCATGTCTCAAGCATTTTGGAAAAAAATGGTAATTTTATTATTAAAGTAAGCTAGGAAGATACAGAATGCAAATGCAGATCAGAAATCAATAAAACTTTCTGTACATTTAAATTATTGACAGTACAAAGCAGTCAGCTTTGCATTGATGGTATTGAAAAGATGAGAAAAGAAATTAAAATAGAGGCTCCACTGTGGTTGTTTTTCTTTTTGTTTGCAAAACTTTCTGCAATTCATTTTTGTAGCAAAATGGGAAACAGAGCAATTCTATCCCTTCTGCTGGAAGCAACACAAAGCCATTGTACAAAACAGGTTTTGTTTCCTTATTCCCTCAGCCTCTTAAATAGCAGCAATTAGAATTTCAAAATGTTGGTTGGCTCCTGTAGTCTTTGATTCAGTGCTTTTTGTCAAATCCCACCCAACAGAAGCAGAATTGTTTCACATACCTAAAGGTTGGCAGAAATGGTGCAAATTCCTTGACTGAAGAGCCCTAAAGTAAGGGATGAGCTTGGCTCAGTTCTGTTGACTGCAGTGAATCTGCAAAGCTCAAGACACTCTTTGGATTTGTCATGAAACTTCCTGTTTTTATATGAGCATTTTGTTCTGTTGAAGCTCTGTCCAAGGAGGTGGTAAATGGAGAGAATCAGCATAAACAGTGAGAAACCAGCACATCCCAGTGCTCTGGCTACCAGATGGCATCATTTCAAAGACTGAAAGAGGTTTTGAAAGCGACTTCTGGCAGCTTCAAATGTTGTAGTGCTGACTTAGTTGTTGCTGAAATTGTAGTTCCTATTCTATTTTGCCAGTAATGCTTCTGTGACTATTAATAGCAGAGTCAATTTATGGGGGAATCACAACCTTGAGTGTGACTTTGTGGGCAAATTCAGAATAAAACCTTACAATGGTATTTTCTGTATGCCTGTTCAGGTCACTTGGCAGCCCTTGATTTTATCAATCAGCTTGACTCTTTAAAGTACTTTTGCAGTTTAGGTGAGTGATTTTACTTAGCTTTGCAAGACCTATCTCAGGAGAAAAATTAGTAATGTCTTCCGTAAAGGACAGTTTCATCAGAAGTTGTGTAGTACCTTGTTGGAACTGATTTTGCCCTTCTTTATGATGACCAGGCACACTCATTGTAATGTATCTTGGCTGAGTTTTATACTTCATTTTTCATTGCTTTGTGTTTGATTTGTATTTTACTCTGGACACAAAGAGAAGAAATTAAAATACTACCTTTTTTAAAAAGCACTATGATGTCAGGAATGCTGTTTCTGAACCTATGGTAACCTTAAGGATGGATGTGGCCACACATTTGGCCTACCTGGGCAGGGAAATGCTCTAGGAATGACCTTGTAACCCACTTATCTGATTCAAATTCCCTCTTGGCCTTCATGGTCACTTGGTTAAAAAAACAGTGTAATTTGACTTAACTAAAGTATAAATTTCATGGATCTACTATGCAAATTACTTGTAGAGCAGAGGAAAAACATGGACTGACTCATATATATATATATATATAAGTGCAAAATTAAAAAATAAAAACCTGGGGCTGATGGTTGAGAGAGCAGCAGAAGTCACTTTTCTGACTACATAGAAAGGGTTGTGAGTTATTAAACAGCTTCCAGCATTGAAAGGAACTAAAGAATTGATGACTACATTCTCTCATTTGCTGCTTGGCTTCTTCATGTCAGCTTTTTTGGCAACTTATTTTGTAAGAACTTTAAGCAAGAGATCCCATCTTGTGTTTGAAGGATGCCTCGCTCATTAGAGCTCTGGTAGGGGGTATCATGTGTTACCATAACAGAAAAAATAATTAGATTTTGTTTGGTTTTATTGTGAGTGCTTAAAAATGAACAGTGATGAGGTTGAATATTCTTCCATGAAAGCAGAACTGATTTTTGTTCTACTGAAAGAGAGCATTTTGAGAAGCTTGGTATCATTGTAGGATTAAAATAACTGTAAGCTTTACCTTATGCTGCTATTCATCTGCTTCTTGTTCACTTTACTGGCATTAGGCTCACTACTGAAGATCATTTTTTCCCGCTATGCATTTGTGACTGAAGCTTTACAAAAGCTTTTCTTTCAACATCAGTCAGTTAATGACAAAAAAAATTCCTAAATTTTCCATTTAGGAAGATTCTGCTTTAGCAGCCCCAAAGTACCCATCTGAATTTTTGTGCCCTCAGGATTTGACTCTGTAATTTGTTCCTAAGGGTAGCCTTCATGTTGACCTCTTAAGAAATATAATTCAAATTTTACACCAATTTAACTGAGGTAATCCCAGAGAACTGGAGGAGTATTACTAGTGGGGCACTCAGATTACTGTGGGGCATCTGCTTCTACTCCTTACCAGAAAAGAGATCCAGAACACCTGAAGGAAACACAGATCTGAAAATAATTTTGAAACATGGATTTGCTACTGCAAGGACCCAAAAGGAAATAAGTTACAGATGAAGGACCAACAATGGAAAGTAATTTTATTTTTTCTTGGAAAACTAATAATTGAATTGTTAAGCTTACTCTGCCTCAAAGTCTTTTGAAAGTCAAAATTAGTTATGTTTAAGAAGAGGTCTGCACAAATTCATGAGGGATAAGTCCATTAATGGTTATTTAAAATCATGAGTCTTATTTACATTTCTAATTCAGCAAATAAATTAACTGGTTCTTGGCAGAGGACATGAGGGGATGCTGGTACAATTTGTGCTCTCTTGCTTATTACAGAATCAGGGAATGCTTTGGATTAGAAAGGAACCTTACAGACCATCTTGTTCCAAGTCCCCTGCCATGGGCTGGGCGCACCTTCCACCAGAGCAGGTTGCTCAGGGCCCCATCCAGCGCAGCCTTAAACTCTTTCCCTAAGCAGTTTGTGTTTGTTCTTTGCCAAAAGCAGGATCCTGGGTTCTGTTCACTTTGGTTGCACACAGGAGAGCAGTTCTTACTGTCCCAGGGGGCAAGAGCACAGAGCCTCTCTGGGTTTGCCCAGTCCTATTAGGGATTCCAGCCTGCAACAGCCTTCATTGGCATGCCATTATTTTTAGCCTGATTTCTTGAGGTCCAGCCCCTGCAGAACGTGTGCCTGTGCTCCTGTACATTGTGCTGCTCTGTGCAAAAGCAGAGCAGTCTGTGTTGGCTCTCAGGAAACAGCTGCCAAAGCCCCACCAGTCCCCCCTCTCGGTGCCCCTGCTCCACCATGCACTCTGGCTCCAGTGTCCCTGGCTGGCCTGATCTTGGCATTCCTTTCCAACTCAGTTCTTATCTTTGCACTTTACATAGTTGTACTAAATTCCCCGTTTTACCATTGTCCTTGATGCATCAGAAATAAAGCCCCTCAGTCTGACCTTGCACATACACATCCAACTTCATTTACCAACACTTCAGAACACTGTTACCACTTTGGCTGTGGTAAAAGAAGGAAAAAAAAATCTTGGCTCATTCCAATGCAGTGTTGAAACATGCAAATTGTTTGGCATGTTTAAAACCAAAGAGTGCTCCTTCTGCTTTAATTTGTGCTTGCAAATGGCTAACAATAATAGTACAATTTAAAAGGTAGACTTATCTTGCTTTTTAATGTGTATAAACAATCCATAGCCATGAAATAATGATCCTGATCTCATTATAGCCTTTGTGTGCAAAAATAGGAATAAGATAGGCATGAAAATTATCACTTGTGAAGAGAGTCAGTGTCAAATTAATTACTGATTTAAAAATAAAACAGTTCTTGCTCTTGTGGGACATGTTAGCCCACTCTGGAAGGAGCTGGTACCAGAAGCCAATAGACAAAAGTGGGAAAGGCAACCACAGCTGATGTGAATGGTTTCTCAGGGGAAGAGAGCTGGCTTGGATTTCTTGGGAACTCACAGAAACTGTTGGCAGGGGGCAACAGTTGTCCCCTGCTGTCCCCTGAGGGCTGGAGAGATCTCTGGTGAAGGCCAGTGGTAGGACTGACTGTCCTGGGGTCGGCAGGGTTTCCCTGCTGGGGCAGCCCAAGGTGCCCTGCTGGCTGTGGGAGGGCAACACCAGACTGGTTGACAAGGAAAAGTGTCTGTGTAGCTCAAGAAGCTGCAGATAAAGGCAAGCAAGGGGAAAAGAGAACAGAAGAAGAGTGGATCACTTTGCTGAATTCTCCAGAGGTGAATTGGTGGCACAGTGTGACACAGACACTGAAGTGTCTTCTATTAACTTCTCCAAGGTGGGAAAAAGGAGGGAGAGGGGGACTCTGCTGAAGGAGCTGTCAGAAAAGTCATGAAGGAGTGCTTGGAGAGGAGTGTCAGCAGCTAAAGGCAACAGACCTGGAAGTACTTCTGTTGAGAGTTTTGAGAATGATATGTGTGAAGGAACACTTTGCTTGGTTTGCAGCTCTGCTAAGCAGTTTTCCAAATGAGATGCTTCAATTCTTATTGTCACATATTAACTTCAGGGTTTTTAGTGTTCTCCTTTTGCAGGCTAGAAAAACAGAAAAATATATCAATAATGCCTGGAAAGCTATTTCTCACTGAGTATTTTGCAGTATTTTTTTTTAAAGAAATTATAATTAAACCTTTATGTGTATCCACCTTTATCATCTACATAGATCTCTTAATGCACTAAATGCTTGGACTCCAGTTTTGCCTCTTAATGCAGTAATTGCCATTCCAAAATACCAGTTGAAAGTCTACTTCTAATGCTGTCTCAGACTGTGGAATAAAGAAATAAAATTACTCCATTTTAATGTCAGAAGCTAATGTATGCTTTTAATCCAGCTTCACCCAATATTAAAAGTACTTTTTTTTTAATAAACTTGAGGGTGAATGAGAAGCCATTTTGCTGCTGTGACTAATGTGGAAATGGGTTTCTGTCCTAAGAAATGTATAGCCAATGTACAAAGGAAAATGAATTTTCAACTTGGAAACAGGTTTATTGATATTTTGAAATGAAGTGAGAATGGCACAATTCCTTAAATTGAACCTGGAGAAACAAAGATGCACTATTAGTTTTCTAAGTCGTTTCATTGTCAGTAACCTAATAATTACTGTATATTGTATATGTAACAATAATCCCTGAGTTTTACTCATTACAAGCAGGTAGTCAATGATGTGATAAGGAAAAGGGTAAGATGATAAGGAAGGTGGTTAATTACAGTAATGACTGATTTCCCACGAAGTCTGGTATTGTAATTTATGTGCTCTGCTGCAGTTAGAATGGCAACAACTCTTCAAATGCTGCCTGCATTCAATGGCTCTTTCCCTAACAGAAAGCAACTGCCATGCACATATCCAGAATGTTATGTTGGAATATTTGGAATAAAACTTATCTTGAATCCATCAATGTGGATTAATAAATAAAACCTATCCATTATCAAGAATGCAATAGAATGAAAAGGAATGATGCTACTGAATTCATCAGACACTCAAAAATAACTTCTTGGTCTGGTCTGTGCAGTGTATTCTGAAGTTTCCCAGTGTAGCTAACATGTCATAGATCTGGCTTGGATCTGCACAAATACAAACTCAAAAGTTGGCTGGATTTGATTTTTTAAATTTTATAAGTTTAGGTGTTCTTACAAATATTTCCCTTGCCTTCCATCAGTAATTCAGTATGTGGGATGCCTTAGGTATCCACATCTCCCACATCTGCTGTACTACAGAGCCATTTCAGTTGTGAATCGAGTGCCATATGCAATATTTTTTTTTGCAGTATTATTGTTGATTGCACTCTGTGGTAAATCTCATTCAGCATTGCTGTCTGGCAGGATTTGGTTCATTTTTCCTCTACAGGGCTTAAATTAGCAGAAATAAGAGATCCTGTCTAATTCTCCACTGTGGTGAGCCAGGGCTATTACTGTCCATGCCAGATGGCTGCAAACCAAGAGCAGGTCACCACTGAATCCGATTGTCATAAGGCCTTTAAAATAACCATATAAATATCTAAGAGAATCAACTTATTTCTTTAAGGTGGGTGCTCTTGCAGGCAGCAGCACATGTGGGGATGACAGGTCTGAGATGGGGACAGTGGTGACAGGATCTGCAGCCCAGGCCGTGGGGCTGTGTGAACACATTGCATTGGCTCCAGCCTTGGCCTTGGAGATGTGTCCTTCTGCATTTGCATCACCAGGGGTGAAAAATGCCAGAAGGAAAAGCTGCCAGAGGTTCTCACAGCACTGGGACTGGGTCAGCAGTGTGGTGGTGTAAAATGCATGTTCATTTAGATGGAGTTGTTAGCATTTTAACTGCTCAGTGGACCAGGTTACAGATTAATTTTGGGTTATCTTGAATCTGATTTGAATCTGTGCTCAGGGTCCTGTGTGACCTGTGCCACAGCACAGAGGTGGCTCAGGAGCAGCTTTGGGGGAGTGGGAATGAACAAATATGGGTGTCTCGGTGACACATAGCAGCCTGTGACACCCTCCTTGGGAGGGCCTTTGGTCCCATATCCCAGGCACACTAAATACATGGAATTATGGATGCTGGGAGTTGTAATTATAGTGCAGGAACAGATTCCTTTCATCCTTCTGTCTCCTGCAAAACCCCTTTTCAAACACTCTCCAAACCTATGCAGGAAGAACAGGAAGACAGGATTAATACCTGTAAGCTCTCTTGAGCCCTTTCTTAAACATCCACAAACTCCCAGCCTAGCCCAGGCTTTCTCATTTAATGGTTTAACTCAGTGTAATTAAATTTAGTCTAAAATATAGAAGTTACTGGCTCCTGTCTGAACTTTGTCTAAAGATTTATCTTGGTAATAAGATTATACTAATAATTGCATTGAGTTTGTCTTAGCTCAAAATGTTTCTGCTAATCAGAACACTGTTTGCCAATTTGGTGAGTTATCTTCTACTTGTATTAAATGGAAAAACTGTGTAAACTGAAAGCACAGGGTAATAACTGTAAAGAACAATCATTTCAATGACTTGAACAGAGATGGCCAATTACTTAATAACCTCTTCATATGAAGAGAGATTCTTCTGCTAGGGTTCTGTTCATGCTCTCAGATTTAAACAGCTTAAATGCTCTGTCTTCTTCCAACTCAACATAGCAAATGAAAGAGTAATTATGACTAAATAAGAGTAGTATATATAGGAAAGACTATAGGTAATAACTCTCTAAAATGGAAAACTGAGATCTGATGCTTAGCTAAAGCTGTCTTTTTCTTGGCAATAATCCACAATGTGTGTTTAACCAAGTAAGTTAAAATGTTATGTTTTTTTCTTTTTTTAAAATACCTCTTTTCATCAAAATGGAGAACTTTACAGCAGTTTGATTTCAACAGGATTGTTTAATGAAGACACCAATCTTTTTCCATCAAGAGTTAGATAAAGGGTAATATTTTCAAATGTGCCCAAGTGATTTGAAGAACTAAATTGAATTTCTGAAACTAACACAGGCATGTCACATGTTTCCAAAGAAGTAGGTTTCTATGGCACCTGAGTAATTTTTCATTTTAAAAAAACAACCCATACGTTCATCTTTATATTAAATAGGAAAGTATCAGGAAAAATTTCTTCTCAGATCAGATGCTTAACCTAATCTTATATTCATTGCTAGTCACAAAATTTAAATTTTTAAAGAGCAAGCATAAAGAAAAATAGCTTCCACTTTCTTCTACAGTCAAGTTGAATTGTTAATTTAAGATAAGAATGTGATGAATCTGAAAAGGCCAGATACATAATTAAAATCCTGACATCATAGACATTATCAACTCCTGCAGGCTCCTGGGAGAGGGGATCCTGTCTTCTCCCTGGTCCAGAGGCTGTGGTGTGTAGGTAACAATTACATCCTGACCCCCTGATTTTGAGTCTGCCTTTTATGGCAGCATCCGCCCTGCAATGGACCCGTGGTGCTTTCAGGTGTTACTGCACAACCTGATAAAGCTGCTGTGTGTGATCCTGTGGATCATCACCACTAAAGGGCTTCTCCCACTCCTGAATAGTTTCACTGAGTCACTCTGGACTGTGACGTTTTATCCTCTCTGCTTCAGGATGTGTGGGTTTCTACAACCATCAAAATGTGTTTGCCTCAAGAATTCCCTGAAATAACCTTACACAAGAATTTCTCAAGGCAGTCAGGATTTATATAGGCATGCAAAAGTATTCCAGTTACTTATTTCTTTCTCTCTGCTTCAGTGTGAAAGTGGAAAGGAGTAATAACACCCCTTTATCATCGTGTTTTGTTGGCATGTGACCTTTAGGCAAAGAACACTACTGACAGTGCAATAGAGAACAAACATTTGTGCATGCAAACATAGCCACAGGCACCATTAGCTATTCTAAGAGAAAATAGATTAACTTTGCTTTTAAGAACTTTCTTAGGAAAATGTTTTAGACATGTGGGATGACTTCAGCTGCTTCTCTCAGACTGAAATAATGTTTTCCTTCTCACAAAAGATATTAATTACTTGTTTCTATTTTAGTAATCTGTATAAGATGAAGCACATAAATTTTATGAGAAGAGGAAAAAAAAAAGGGGGAATGAAGCAGCGACAGGACTGGGCATGTGGTAAAGTGGAGTCTCTAAAAGTCCTTGGAAAAGACAACCAGTGGCCTCCTTTCTCAATTATAAAAGGTTTTCAGGATTTTGCTTCTGGTTTCACACATGTGAAATCTGTTTCAGTTTTGTTTTATGTGTTCAGCACATCTTCCTTTAGTTCTTTCTGGGGCTAATTGTGCACCAGATTGGTGAAAGACGACTCTGCTAGATCATCTCCCTATTGCATGTAGGAGAAATTTTAGCGCAAGTCTAAATTTTTAGAGCGAGATGATGCTCCTGTAACTTTTAGTATCTTTTTATTTACTGTGAAAAAGTCTGTGCTGCATTTGGACACTGATGGCATCCTTCATGTTTCTGAGGATCAAACTTTACTGTCCTTGTGCCTGCTGAGTTACCACCTGTGGTATTTTACATTCAGAGATGGAACGGGGTGGATTAGGATTGGGCACAAAATCAGCGAGTCTCTGAATAATGTATCAGAGGAAGATTTGTGGGGGAAGGAGGAGGGGCAGAAGAAAGAAGTATTGATGTTAGGTCAGCCAAACATTCAAGTGTGTCTTTAGTAGGATATTGTGGTAGTGAAGCTGGAGGAAAATGAGACATTTTTACAATGAGACAGAAACAAGATAGGATGTCTAGACATCAATAGCATTTACTGCATGAAAGATCTATCAAAGAACTACAGCACTCTAACAATAAAAGGTAAAGATGTTTTTAGTTGTGGGTTGTTTTTTTCCCCTTAGCTTGCACAGTTTGTACTCAGTGACCTTCTGTCTCATCTCTGTGTGTGGTAGGAATCTCATCTGAAAAAGAAATTTAGTTTGAACTTGAAGCTTCCATTTGTGAATCAAAGAATTTCTGCAGAATAGCTAGCAGTGGCCTTTAAAGAAAAGTTTAAAAATTAGATTGGTTTTTCAAGGAGTTGCTGAAATTTAGATCATGATTCTTATGACTGAAAAATGAAAATGTGTTAAATTGTAGTGCCCACCCACATGCGATGTCACAGTGATTATTGCAATTAAATGAAATATTGCTAATGCATAATATAATTATAAAATGTTAGAATGTTAATTAATATACCTTTTAGTATAATGCATACTGAGGAATTAATCAGCTCTGCATATGAGAAGGGTGAAGTAGTTCTTGGTGAAGAACCTCTAATTAACACTATAACATTAAACAATTAACACTATGGTGTAAGAAAAACATAACAAGCAACAGCATTCCATAAAACAGAAAAAGGAAATGAGAGAACACAACACTGTGTGCCAGATTTTCAGTGAGAATTCCTCTATGGATAGTAAAACCCCTGCAAAGCCTGACAATGTGTAATTTATTCTCTACTCAAGCACTCACAAAACATGACTGAATAAGCACTGTGCAGAAGGATTCCCTTTTCCAGAAGTCTTCCTTTTGTTGATTTTAGAAATGGTTCAGTGCAAGTGATCTTGAATTGGGCTGTCATTACAGCAAGCAATCACGTTTGGCTGTATTCCTTCACCGTGTCCTTGGTTATAGGAATTAATTCCTGTGATCCCCAGCTGCGGGGCAGGGATGGGCTGTCAGCCACCCCTCCTCACAGCACCGTGGCTGGGCATGGTCTCAGCCCAAACAACTCTGCATTAATCTGTGTCTGCTCCCTACTGTGGACAGAAAAACAGGAAGTCAGTGAAGAGCCACCGGACAAAAGAATGATGAACCATCTTCATAGCACAAAACCTTGTGCAGAATTTTAACTCAGTAAGATAAAAGCACAGCCCAGGTGTGCAGCTGAACACTTTTGGGGCTTTGAGGGCATTGCAATTAAACTCCTACTTCTTGTGCATCCCTGAGGAAAACAGGCATCTCCATGATGATGGTGTTGTTCCCCTCAGCCACCGTGTTCTGCAGTCTCTGCTGTTCATGTACAGGTGTCAGAGCCCGCTGATCTTGCACAGATCCCAGGGCTCAGACGAAGCTGTGCTACACAAATGTTCTGTTGTGCACACCTTCTGTACAGGGCCGTTGTCACAACTGCAGCCTTGAGCCCCTCACATGGAATCTTGCAAGAGATCAAGCTTCATAAATGCAGCAGAGTAAATAATGTTGATTTCTTGGTGATGCAGTATTTTATTAAATGGACCAAGGAGCAATGGATTTTCAGGCAAGACTTATGAGCTTCAGACAGCTGTTGAGATAAATACAATAGCAGAGGGCACCTATGGATGTAAAAAAAGCTAAAGCAAAGAAATTCTTCATCTTTCTCTCACAAGTATGTGGGGAAACTCTTCTTTCACACGCAGCCTAAGGAAAACAGGATGTTAAGTACACTACTTTTCTGTCCTTGCACCTGTTGTTTTTCAGTGTGTTGTTTAGGGAACACTAAGACATGTTTTGGATGTGGGTCTTACCATCCAACCTATCACCTGGGTGGGTCAAGAGGCCAATCATGAATTTTCTCTAGCAAACTATGTTATAAAAGGCTGACTTTTCATGAAAGTTCACTTTGGCCATTCGTTCCTGACCTGAGTCTGCAGTCTCTTTTCACTGCTGTCTGAGGTCTACAGTGACAGGTACCAGTCATATTTAAGACTGCTTTAGATTTGTGCTTGTGAAGCAGCTAGGATAAAATCACCACTCCTTGTATCCACAGTGCATATTGATTTTTAAAACCCCATTTTTTCAATATTTGTTTGTCTTGCTCACACGTGAAAGATTCCTGACCATTAGAAAAATAGGTCCAAGGACCCACCCTGAGGATTCCAGAGGTGAAAATCACACTGCTGCTACCTGAACTGGCAGCAGCATTTAATTGTAACAGAACTTCCTACTGTCAGGTCATCACCTTTACACAGAAACTTCATATGCAAGATCAGATATAAACACAAATAAACCAGCCTTTTTTCTACTTTTTACAGCCTATGGGCTCTTGCAATTAATCTTGTTCTGCTAACACAGCAGGAGTGGAAGATTTATTCTGCCTAAACCCTATAAAAAACATTATCTGGTTAATTATTTCTCTTCCTATTTCTATTTTTGTATTAATGTACAAGGAAGTTTGTTTTCAGCACTACTCTGTGAGAATTGAGCCTGAGATAAAGTTTTTGTTAGTAGTCAGTGGTCAAAGTATTTCTTAGCATGTTCTAAAAAGTGCTCATTTTGGAGAAGAGGCAGAACTGAAGTTGCAGAAAAGAATTTTTCACAGACTATCTGAACATTTACACCAAATTGCTCTTCAGCAGGAGCCTGAAGCAGTAGAGTGGTGATCAGCCTCAGCTATTTCAGTTTCAAAATGAACTGATGGAAAAATTCTTGGGCTGTTAAAACCCGAAAAATGAGGTTTTCTCATGTCAAAGACAGGAGGTGGGCAGCAAAAATTTCCACTCACTGCTAAGTGTATAGGGATACTCTACCCTCCACCTCGTTCGTTTACTTCCGCTTATAATCTAAATTTGTTTTGTTCTGTTTTTGCTGAGAGTTTCCAAGTTTTCCTTTCTACTTAGAAGGTGCTGTTCCTGAAGGAATGAGCTCTGGAGAAGTGATTCATTTCACTCTGATGGCCCAGAATTCTTAATGAAATAAGATTTAAGAGCTTTGTTGATACTTATGTTAAAAAAAAAAGTATTATATGTCTAAATGTTTGCATTGAATGCACTGTCTTGCATTCATATACTATCAACTCCAGTTCCAAGAAAATACAGAAATAATAATTGCAGAATTCCTTTGGAGCACCTAACAGTGTCTGTTCAATGTAAAAAAAATTCAAGCTGAAATGGGAGTGTAGAGAATCTGTGTCCTGCTGAAGATGTTATTTTTATGAATTAGCAGGAGCCATTGTGGTTTGACAGGAACTAAAAACTTTCCTACTTTTTAGGCAATGTGCTGTATCATGCCACACTTGGGTAGTTTTCAGTGAATTCATGTTTCACATGGAGTCCTAAAGATACATGAAATCCTTTTTGCATTTGCAGGAGTTTTTAAGTTACATAAAAATAACCAGTTTATTATGACATCTTGTCACGGTTAAAATGTTAAATTTTCCCCAACTATTTGGAAATATTTTGAATGTTATGGTAGTAACATGTTCTTTGCATCTGACTTTAGCTTGCTAGCACACACGAGAGAAAAAAAAAAAGACAAAAGAAAAATCAAATCCTGGCATAATGCTACTAAAATAGTTTAAAAGCAAGGTTAGAAATGGATTAAATACTATGAAGTAGCTTTGGAAATTCAAACTGAATGTTAGGGTTGTAAAGGAAACAGGTCTCCAGCTGCTGTAGATAGGCATAGCATGTGAGACACGTGGGTCCCACTGCTGGCTCAGTCAGGGCCCATCTGGAGGCCTGGAAAAGCTTTCCCAGTTCACTCTGTCTGCCCTTGCCCTCCCACCCTTGATTTCACAATTCCTTTCTGCAGAATTCTGACCTCAGTCTGAGGGCATCAGAGGTGTAAAAGCTGTAATTCAGCTGAGCATGGCACATGGGTGCCCTTGGTGTCTCATGCTCACCTTTCCCATTCTTTGTAATATTAATCTCAGCCACAACTTTGACATCACATCATTTTTTTTCTTTAATTTACGGTAATAAATTTAATGTTCACAGAAGGCGCCTGATTGACAGACCCAGACAATAAAATTATTCATGAGGCAGGTAGTTATAGGTTAGGGAGGGATCAGTCTTGTAATTGCCATACTCTTGACTTTGAGCACTCCTCTTAGTGGGATTTCTGACTGAATGACACAACTGGAAACCAATCTGATTCTTTAGACTTGTCCAAAAATGAAAAAAGTCACAGTTTTGAAGATGCATCAAAGACAAAATACTAGTCTGTCATCTGCAAGGAGAGCACCTGGAAGAGCCTCTGCCCAAGTGTGAGGCCAGTTGCAGCTGCTTACTCTTGGCTTGGAAAAGAGCATCCCAAGAGCTGTTTGACCTCAAAATGGGCTTTAAAACACCCACAGAGAGGTGAAATTGAGGCTTGAATATTGGAGACACCAGGGAATCTTGGATGTGCTAAAACATTCCTGTGGCTGCACTTACCTATTTACTTCTCTGACAGCCAGCTGAAGAAGTGCTCCAAAACAACCTGACCCTTCTCTTCACCTTTGCTGGGGAATTTTAACACAATTATTCTCTTCCAGGCTGGTCAAGCTCTTTTAAGGAACAGATTAAACCCAATGGGCTCTCATGGTGACTGTGCTGCACCAGAAAAACCTGTCCTGGGTGGCAATCTCTGTATCTAAGCCAGACACCTCAGTGCTGAAGGAGACTGAGGGAAGAGTTCATGTTCCTGGTCTGCTTTCACTGCTGTCATTTTCACTAGAGATGTTAATAAAAATTTAGGGTGTAAACTAAAATGACTTCTGGAAGTGCTGCTTCTCAGTGAGAGTGATGCTGGTTTGTCTGGCTGTGGTGGTGTTTCTACTACTACTACCACTACTATTATTATTATTATTATTATTATTATTATTATTATTATTTTAAGCTGTTGGGGCTTTTCTGACCTGACTTATGCAGGCACAAGGTCAAACTAACTTCCCATTAAATTAATGTATTGAATTCAATGGTGTCTACACATGATGCAGTGGAACTCATGCCTTTGTTTTTCTTATGAAGTAGTCTGGAGGGTGTAGAAAGACAAATTAAATTAGAACCTAAGTCAGTTTCTATCACAGAGCCTGATTTTAGCCTTCTTCAGTACATAAATTTGTAAGAGAGTTTGTTCAGTGGTTGATCAAGAAGCATATTTGTGCTTTATCCACTCAGGGCATGCAGCTTGCCACAGCCATCTGCTCACATCCCCACTCCTATTCAGTGCAGCAAATATGAGGCTAAAATATTGATAAACAATCTCTGCTGCTAAATTAAGACCTAAACAGCAAAGAGGAGAATGGATGTGAGCTTTAAATTCTCCAGATATTCATGCTACATGTGCTGCTGTTAAAATTATGGTGATAAGGAACATGAAAAATCAGATATGTGTGATAATTGTTTTCAAGTAATTTGAGTCGGGCTAGCAGTAGAGAGGATGAAAAGAGACTCCCAAACAACTCACCTGTATCCACAGACAGTTACTTTTTGCTGTGGTCACTTGTGTAGCTGTAAATGAAACATCCTGTGTTGTGTTAGTCACCTCTAAGGGTGTGCTTGCTGAAGAAGTTATTGCCATGGGCAAAGTGGAAATTGCTTTGTTGATTTCCATGGTAAAACCCCCACTTCTAAATAGCTCTCTTCCAATGGACATGTGATCAGGAGCTACCCTCTAAGAACAATGGAGGAGGGTTTAAAAAAACCCAATATATATCTTTGCTTTCTGTTTATTCTTCATTATCATGCTTTACACATGAGCAGCTCAAATGACTTGGCTGTGGGGTGGGAGCAGGGGGACCCCAATGTCAAGGAACTGCCCAAAGGGTGCTGTGTGCCACAGTAAATCCCTATATCTGCTGTTTTATGTACCTGTGACGCCACAAAGATCTTCTGAAGTTAAAATACAAGACAGGGCAGTGAGATATGAGGAAAATAAAATTTGCTTAAGGCCAGAGCATTAATTTAAGCATTTAAAGAGAGAGTAGGGAGAATGGAAGAAGGGTGGGACACTATTATTAGATTTTTCTTTTTAGAAGCTTATATTTACAATATAATAAAACATCCCTTTACATAACACTTCTCTGGGTTAGCAGACTGATTTGGGGATTTTTGCTGCCTTACCCCTTAAATCCAGAAGTTGTCAGGTTCAGCAGCCTTCAGAAATGCCTTTTACAGAGAATGAGAACTGTGATAATATATGTCAGAAGAAGAGAGGACCCTTCTGCAGTCATTTTCTTGTGGATAGAAAGTGGCACTGAAGGAACACAGGTGCACTAAAAGTAAATGAAGAGATGTTTTTTTTCCAGAGATCACTGCTGAGGAATTCACCTCCATCAGAGCCACACTAATAAAAAGATTTGTAAAAGATCTTTCACTCCCTGCTTCTAAAAAGTCAGCTACCTTGCCTCTTTTGCTGTCCTTTCCAGGTTCCTGGAGGCTGCTCCTCAAGTTTCCAGGGGCTTCCCAGACTGTCTGCTGTTTCTCCCCAGTACAACAAGGGTGTGGTAGATCCCTTGTTCATCTGCTGTGTGATGTTCAATCAGTGGAAACTGCATTTCCAGCAGCTGTCTGAGAGCCACTTCCAGCCCCTTCCTGCTTTGAGCAAGCCCCTCTCCCACCCAGTGCTTGACTTAAATAATTTTACAATCTCTTTTATCTCTGCCTTATTTTCTCTGCTCCATCCATGTTCAGCCATCTGAGGATCTCCAATGTTTTCAGTAGTCTGACTTTCAGAAAGCTAATTAAACTCCCAGCCTTAATGTTACCTTAATATTTGCTGGTGTAATTTGATTTTTATGTATGTAGTTTTCTCCATCAAAGTGCCAACGTGTGCTGTAATTTAAACACAGTAGTGTCTGGTGCTTAGAAAACCAAATGACTGCAGCATCTTAGATGTTCCAAATTTCCCATAACAAGAAATATTTTGGTCCTTGACTCATGCAAACAGTATTTCATAAACCTTTGAAGGCAGGGAATTGCATCTTTTCACCACAAATGAAGATACATAGCAAATCTAGGAGCAAACAAAATAACCTTTTTGTCCAGACATGAGTTCTACTTTTATTTGGAGGGCTCAAAACACTACTCTGATATTGGTGATATATAATGAGTGCTAATCTGAGATCCTTGTGCATTGTGTAAAGTTATGGAGATAGAAAATTGTATTTTTCATGTCTTATTTTCAGTGAAACACCTAATTGGAAACTGTAAAATGTGTCTGTAGCACTCTTGCTTTCTGCCTGGCTGTGGGTTTTGTCTTTATTTAAATGCTCTTTCAGCACATTCATGGCTAATAAGGGTAGATGTTTTACATCATTTTAGCAAAGTGGAACATTGGAATTATATGTCTGAAAATCTATATTGCCATTTTTCATTTTTATTATTACTTTTTCATAATTAGGCAATAAATATAAGCTATGCTGATCTGTATGATTATGGCAAGCTTTCTTGCATACTGCAAAGAATGAGGGAGTAGGTGAAAAAAGATTCCATCTATGCTTGGAAACATTTAAAATGAATCTTTAATATGTTGCCTGCTGCTGTTTTACATCAAGAGAGAATTTGGGGCATTTGGCAAAAAAAAAAGAAAGGCAGCTGATTGTCCCCAAGACATATCTGTAAGCTCTTCTGGTAAATTGGAGTTGGACATGGTTCTTTGGCAGTTTTTGAGGGCAAACTGTCTCTACTCACTATTCAGAGTCGCTTCAAGGAAGAGCAGATGTGATGTGTTGGAATTCAGTTGCCTGCATAAATCTTGTCTCCTTTTAATGAATGCAGTTACAGATATTTTTCCAAGAAACAGGGAAGAAAATATATCCTTTTACCCTTAATGTATAGTTTCTGGAAATCTGATAAAAATAACAGACAAAATCCCATGAGCAGGGCAATAAGAAAGCACGTTGGAAGCTATGGGTGGAAGTGAGGTGGCAGAGTTATTTATTGTATTAGCTGTGCACTCTCTGCAGGATTGTTCATTATTACAGAGGTAAATTGTTGTCAGAGCTGCAGAGGGACTTTGCTCCTCCCTCACAGCTTCTCTGTGCCAACTTTCTGTTCATCCTCTGTGTGACTGGGTGACAAATCTCCCCATCACTCTTTGCATAAAAAGTCTGCTACCCCATTACAGCATTGCAATCCACTTTCATTCTTATGTTTTAGTTATCTTTTTGTTTTGTTTTACAATCATAACTTCTCATATAATAATTGTGTCAGCAAAATTATGCAACTCTGCAAATAGCTCTCTATAAGTGTCCTGAAGTTCAGAAGATTAATGTTGAGAAAAAAAAATCCACTCATGTTGCACTGTGAGGGTAAAGCAGTCCTTTTTAACAGCTTTGTGACTCTTAGAAAAAAGTTCTAGTTACAAGTTTTCTGCTTACATTTTGATTAGTAGGATTCCAAGTGCATTTTAATTGAGAAATGACATTTCAAATAGTATCTTTTTCCTTCAGTCTGTTTAGGTGAATCTTTTCCTTCAAAGCTAACTTATATTTGACTTTTAACTTAATTTGCTAATGTATTAAGGTCTTTGATCTTTCAGACTGTTGAATTGTTTTATTGATACTCCCAAACAGGACAAGTGGCTCTCCTGATAATCATGATGTTTCTAATAAGTCTGGCAGTAACTGAATTAATTCTGTGCTCTTGCCAGTAATAAAGATGGATTAAAAAAAGTTATTTTTGAAGATCCATTGTGAGACCTTTCCCACAGTTTTTTTTTCTCAGATGAAATGAATTAATAATTATGAAAATAATTATTTTTCCCCCTGTAGTTCTGGAAATGAATGAATTTAAGCCCAGTGTTCCTACATGGAGTGTGTGTGTGTATGGGTTGCAAACACTTGATCTTATTTTTTTCTTCTTTATATAAAATTAAATCAATTTTCTCTCCTAGAACCAAGCATTTACATGTTGGCTGATTGGCATCCTCTCAGGAGAAAGAGAACATTATAATTCTTTAGAGAACCTGCTTTGGAATTGTGGCAGTGTGTTTATGAAGCAGTGTTGTGCAGAGTATGATGTCTGCTTTATAAAACCTCTGACAAATGGAAGGGGAGGTCCTGAGTCCAGGTCCTGAAAGGTGGTGCTCCACTGGGCATTGCCAACATACAGAGAGTGGGGCTGGCAGCAAGGTAGTTGTTTTCTCATGATGATGTGACTTTCCCAAAAATTCTATCCTTGTCTTGGTTTACTACCTAAAATATAGAACTCAGTATAATTCCATGAAATATTAAGTCGTTGTCAAATTCACCATCTTCAGCTGAAAATCTCTTTAAACTGAAACACTTGTGAAATACTCCAAATGCCACAGCATTTCCTGGATCAATGCTACTGCTATTGCTTTTTTTTGTGTGTGTTTGCTGATAGAGACAAAAGCACTTCGTGAAATACTCAATTTTTTTTGTAGATAATTGCAGTTAAAAAATCTATTTCTCACCCTGTAAGTTTTTTCCATTGCTTTTGGAAATCCTCTGGGAGATTAGATTCACTATCTCTTTCTCTCTGGATGTGGTAATTCCCAAGTCCCTTTCCTGATCTGGGACTGAGTCACTGCCAGCAATGTTTTGTCTCTCAGTACTATATGTGTAATTAATTAAATACATTATTCACACTTTGAATCAAATAATACCTTTTCAAGGTTTTAGTCTGATATTTATATTCACTCTTTTTTTATTACTTTGCAGCCTTCTTAAAAGTAACTGAAAAAAATTCCTGATGTTTCATTTGACAAGTAGAGGCTGCTCCAAAGGAGAAGACCTTTAATTTCAATGTTGAAATGTCAGACAGCTGTTGGATATCATCAGTCCCAGCCTTTCATTTAGCCAACTTTGTTTGCCTTTTTCAGGTAGATGAGAAAACAGCTTGAGACCACAAGAGTTTTGTTACAGTTCATTTTTCTCTCTCTCTTATTTATCTGAAAGCTGTTTAAAACCTTGCACAGCACATTGTATCATATGTGCAGAAATTAATTATTTGGGTTTAAAGCATCCCATCTTTCCATTGCACAGTTTCATTATTTTACATACTGTGCTATAGGTTTAGGCCTGGGACTGTGAGTTCAAGCTTAAGGTATTGCTCAAGTTCATCCACACCTGTTACATGGGCTGTAAATCTACAATTTGCTCCTCAGTGGCAGCTGTGGAAGCTCTGTTGAGTTTGCAGTGTGGGTATGACTGCTCTGGCTAACTGGCTACAACTTCCCAAATCAGCTGGTCCCAAGGCTTCTGTGTCCCAGGTGGAAAGTGTAGCCATGACTGTTTGCATTCAACCAAAGGAATTACAGATCTATTTCAAAGTCACTGTGGCCATGGGTAATTACACACAAGTAACCCCTGGTAAACAATAACTCTTATTCAGAGCCCCTTGGCCTCTGAGCAAGGCACAGTGTTGAAAAATCTGGAAAAGAGGGAATCTCTTAATGGGGTTTGTTGCTGCATGTTTCCAACCCCTCTACAAATCTGCAGAAACTTTTAATAGAGCCTCTGTGGAGGGTGGTTCTGGTGCTTTGATCACTTATGGACATCAGAAGAGCAGTGCTGAGCCTGCAGATGACTGTGCCTAGGCAAATGTGCATGGTGAAACAGAGGGAATTCATCCAAAGGTGTCTTTGAGGACCCAAGAGGAAAGAAGGGGAAAGGAACTGCCTTTGAGCTATTCCTGTGCATGTGGAGAAAGCCTCAAGTAGAGCTTGCTCCATTGGTCAGATACCACAGATCCAGAAGGGAAGAATTTTGTCACCCAGGGCTGAAGAACAAATAACTTTGTTCAAGACCTTGCCCTGACTCTGAGGCTGGGTGAGACACAGCACACTGTGTTACTGTGCCCTCTGAAGCTGACCCTGGAACTGAGCACCCCCAGCTTTTCTGCTCCTGAGCCATTCCAGGGACTTACACTTGCTCTGTTGCCTTTGAACTTGGGAATCTGTGATCAGCTGTCTCACCTTCTTCTCCCTGACTTCTGGCCCTTCTCTCTACTGCTACTCTGAAGCCTGTAAGTAAGAAAAGACAGGGCTCTGTAGACTGATTTCTTCAAGGGTTTTGTGCCACAAAGCACAAAGAAATGTCTGCCCTGTGACAGGAGCCATCTCGGTGTCACAGTGAGGAAGGGAGCACATGCACGTGGCTGAAGTGGAGGCTTTATATTTTATATCATAATATTATATTATGTTATGTTATAGAAAGGGAGGGGCAGTTTAAGTGGTTTAGACTAATTTAAGGCACCATCAAGGCCAGGTTTTATTATGGATGGATATAAATGTTTTAGTGTAACCAAAGATTAAGCTTGTGTTTTTCTTTCTGTTTCCTAGCCTTGTTCTTAAGCTCACTTACTAAATAGTCTAAAATGCATGTATTTTTATTGTTTTTATCTTGTGACTTCATTCCTTGGGTCTACAGTCTTAGTAAACACTGAGCTATTATAATGATTCTGTTTATTCAGCTTCTACTTTGAAAACAAACCAAAGCAGTCCTTCTGTGACTACTGAGCTCAGAAATGTACTCATAGTGTTCCTCCCACACTTTGAATGTAACAAGCAAAAAATGGCTTCCTTATGGATGTTTTCACCCCCTCCTGTTGCAAGCTGTATTTGTGAAGTGCCATTGGACATGAATTGTTTTTTCTTCTGACTCAGCTTTGAATTCACTTGGTCTCAGAGATTCCAGAGCTCCCGCTGATCTTTCAGCACAAAATAATGGTTTTTAGAGAGAAAAAATAAAGCCAGAACAATCTCAGCAAAATGCCCTATTCCTTTGAAAATTTGTCCATTTGTCAACATACTTGTGGACCTGAGTGATGTGGTGCCACTTCAGTGTATGTCCTGCCCTAAAGTAAATCAATTTTGGAAATTTGATGAATTTCATCCTTTCCTTCAGCCTCACAAACATCCCTTTGCTGCAGTCTCTGGAGGATGCCAGTGCCTCATTTTGGCTTCTCAGTAGTATCCATATACCAGGGAGTAGAACTCAACCTACTTGACTTTGGATAGTGCCTGAACTCTGGGCAATGGGAAAATAAATAGGCAAGGAGTAAAATAAGCACTTTTGATTCTTCACAGAGAAGGAGAACCCATAGCATTGAAGAACCTATGTCTCTCCATTATATAGAAGGGAGATGCTTAAATGCAGCTATTTGCACTGCTAATATCTGAATTAGGTAATTGGACCTAAGTCCCCTTGACAGCTTTTATCCAACTTCATTATTGGCTCCCTGATAACAAATATCAGGTAATTTGAGGCTATGGTTTTTCTGTTTCCACGGTGTTATCACCCTTTTTTCTTCTTTTTGAGATATCAAGTTTTTCATTGGAAGGGCACTGTTTTCACACAGAAATTCCCCAACACACCTGGAAGGAAGCAAAGCCTAAAATGCATTGGATATTCTGTTATTCAGAAAAAAAAAAGTGTTTTAATTCTCTCTGTTGACAAGTGGCCTTTTTCCTTGAATTGATGTATTTCCTGAGCTGTCTGTGACCTTAAAGGACAAACAGCAAAACTAACCAGTGCAGAAATAAATAAGGAGCTGCAATTACACTTGAGATTGCAGGGAGTTTGATGTAAGTTCCCTATTTCATGGTCAGATCAGGATACTTTATTACAGAAAGTGTTAGTGGGAGTTTGGAAATGAATGGCCAAAGGCAAGTGCCAGGAAACCTCAGCCCCATCATTATAGCTCTGCATGTTCTTAAGGCCCTGCAGTTCATCAGTAGCCCTGAAGAGTTTATTATACACATAAGAACTGGTTTATTTAGACCCTGGATCCAATTGCAGAGAAGGTTGGAAGGGCTTGGAGCTATGCAATGAACAGGACTAAAATCCTTTCATTCCAAGTTGTCATTTTACACTTACAAAACAGCTTCTTTAGGGACTTCAGGCCTGCACTGTGACTCAGGCACTGCTGCAGATACTTGAGTGTGAGCTTTCATGCAGGGGATGATTCAGCTGGTAAAATTATGTTACCCTGAAATTAGTTTGGTACTTAGCATTTAATATTCTTCTCTTTTGCTCTGCAATTAGCTTTTACTAATGCAATTTAATCTATTTGTAGCATTTCTTTAAAATCATAGCAGACATGATTTGAAATGAAGTTAAATCTCTTGAACTTTTCCTTACGTTAATTTGAAATGCCAACAGGGCACCAACTGCTGTGAAAATTAATGAATGAGCTACAGCAGACTGTCTTTCATTTCACTGCAATGACTTCACACTCAGAGAGCATATGTGCCAAACAAACTATTCTCCATTACTGCAGATGATGCTGGAGGGAGAAGGATTTTTTTGCTGAAGGGTCAGATTTGTGGGTCTCAATTTCATTGTAGGTACATTGTGGAGAACAAGTCATGGATGAGACAACTCCCCACAGAAAGACTTTTCTTCCTTTTAAAGGAAATTAATTTAAATTGTGTGAAATATTGCTACACTGAAAATACAGACCATTGTGGTAACATTTTTCTGCAGGTGTTTTGCTCCTCATTTGAATGTTCCTGAACTGGGCACTCAGCTTTCTTAAAAGTGAGGGCAATTTGTCTGTGTTATTTTTTATACATTAGGGTGTAAAAAAACATGTAAAGCTACTGTAGAACTAGAAATAAAATAAATTATACCAATACAGTAATTTTGTTCAAAACTGCAGATTGAATGTTTTCTTATCCTGAAGAGCTGGGGAAGTTGTTGGTCTTCACAGTTAAAGCAGAGCTCCTGTGCAGCAGAATAAATTATCAGGAGAAAATAAGATAAAAAATATTAACTTAGAAATGCTTGTGAGCCAAAAGAAAATAAGCACATGCAGATAATCTTTTTTTCTCAGGTAATGTTTGTCATGTTGCATTCATTAAAGCCCACTTGCAGAATCTTGATAATTTTATTATCGTGATCAGAAATGCTGTATTGAGGGCTTGAATAACAACTCTGCCATCATTCTCTACTAAAATTCCCTTTGGCATTCTGGATTCTGGCTTTTTTTTTTGCCTTCAGGCACCACATTAGTTATTGTGTTTCCGCTGACAGAGTTTTAATATCTTTCTACTTAAACACGTGTGTATACGTTCCAGTACAGCCTTGACTCCACATAAACACAGTTTCGCTGAGGGTGGTTTGTTGACTCAGGTGGGAAATTCAGTTCTGAACTGGAAGTTGTAAATATACGTTTTTTATTCCACTGTTTACAGTCTCTAATAAGAAATGAAAATAAAATCAAATCGTGTGATCAGTAAAGCTGTGACATGACATTCTCTCCTAGATAAATGATCAAATAAGCAATTTTACTTACACTCAGGTTAAATAAATGACACCAAACACAATAATTTTTTTTTATGCTCTGCATTATAGTCATATAGTGAAAAGACTAATTGTATTTGGACTTGGAAAAATGCCACTGCTGTGCTCCAAAAATTGAAACAGGGAGTAAACTGTGAAATAAAATAAATGTGTGGGGCTGATGTGTTCTGGTTTTTGGAATGCAAAAGATTCACCATTTCTTCTCTGACTTGGGCTTGATATTTAATGGGCATAATGGCAGTGTTTTGTGGATAGATACAAGCTGCTCACTCTGCTTGATGGAAATAAAATAATAGAATGCTTAGAGGCATATTTTAGAAAGGGGACATGAAGAGACTTGTCAACAGCGAGCCTGTGACAGAGTGGGAATTGGTGCTGGACTTGGCTGCACTGGGGCTGCTCTGCCTTGGTCAAGCCAGGGCAGATCCTTTGCCTCAGGTGGGGCAGCATCTCTGAGCACGTCTGTGCCACCTCCAAGGACAGAACAAGGTCGTCTTTTGTGGCATTTTTCATTGCTTTCAGATTTAAGTGCCCCCTTCATCTCTGCTTGGTGTCAGACACCGAACCTGTTTCTGACATAATTTATGTCAGGCTTATACATTAAAACACCTGTCCAGGTGAATGCTTGAAAAGCAAATTTCATAAGTGGAGAGGGACATATGAACAACACAAGTTGTGAAGTGATTTAGAGACTTGAGGTGTTGGTTCACAGAGGTTTCAAAGTGGCACCTGATTTGTGCTTCCTGGAAGCAGCAGCTGTGCAGAGGCTGGCACGGGGGGCAGCAGCCGGGGTTCCCAGCTCTAGGGAAGTGTGGAGGGCTCTGTGTGCCAAATCTGCACCAGGAATTGCTTCGATGGCTTAAAAGTGGCACTCTGTAGGGCACGGGGATTGCCAATTCCCACATCATGTATACCTAATATTCCTGGATAAATTAGTGGATAATTAAATATCTTTAAAAAATCCTGTGTATTAGATTTTATAAGCTGTTCATCATGGAAATTGTTAGGCCAAAAGTGGGGAGGGATTTAAGAACAAGTTTTAAAATGTCACTGTTTTGTGGCTTCTTTTAAGCATCCTGCTCTGTTTTTATTTCATCTGGCTCTGGAAAGATCAGCAGATCCTACATGTGAATGCTGTGGTTAGGTTCTCTGCATTCATATTCTGTTTCTCATGCTTTTCATGTCTACAATCTGTCACTAATCCTCTTATTAATGCTGTGGCTTTCCACATGAATTGTTTTGGACTGATATAATCTATAAAAATATATATTTTTGCCCTCCAAAAAGGAATTTTTTATTTTACATTATCTAAGATTTTTTCTGAAAATATAAGAATGAAATTATATATCTGAACTGGTTTCTGAAGACTCTTTTTCAGGTGTATGCCTTGGACAATTTCTCTCTAAAATTCCTGAATGATATATTTGATCCAAAACTGAATTTATATACTATATATATATATGTATATATATATATATTTCACAATGATATTTGCTGTTCTATAAAGCTTAAGAAGAATCTAAACTGATAAATATTCCTGGCAAACAAGCAATATTTCAGTACTGTCTGTATTGACATTAATTTTCTAGGGCCCTGTATAAAAAGAAGAGCTACTAAGAAGACAATTGTCACCTCTTCCTTTGGTCGAGAGGTGGGAGTTGTTGAGACAGGCCTGGCCACATGTGACATTTCAATTGTCATTGTAGCATTTTGTAGGTAGGGACCTGTCAACACTTCCTTTATTAACTTTGGTGTTCAGGCAGATAATTTACGAGGTTGAGATTTCATTCACAAGCAATGCTTGTGCTTTAAGTTTTTGAAGCTCACAGAAGTAGTTTATGCCAGTTTGTTTCCAGTTTTAGAGTTACCAGAGAGACAGAGGAACAGGAATAAATAAAAGATTTCTGGCTCCTACAAACACTGCCTTGTGCTCCTGCTCCCAATTTATTTATCTGCTATTTTATATAGTGTTATTTTCTATCTGTTGTGTTTAACACATGATATTTTGCATGAGAAAAGGGACTTTGGTGTTGCTTTTAATTCTGAGATTATCAGGGCTCTTGGAAATGCTGTTAATAATTTTTCATATTGATTGATATGTTAAATCACATCCTCTGCTTTGTGTCTGTGTGAGACCCAAATGAACCCAGGTAAGAGAAGCATAAACATCCCTGTTGTAAGAGACTGTCTCTTCATCTTAAATTATGAATCCAGAAGACTGAAATGAGGAATTATTTTGGTCTTACACAGTATGAATAATGCATGTAGCACCATTTTACACATCCTGCATGTCGTGGAACCACAATGTGCTGTTATGTTAATAAACATTCCTAATGTTCACCATGACCATTCCAAATGCTTCATTGTCAAACAAATTGTGATCCCAAGGGCATTCAGCACTGTCAGCCTTATTACAATAGCCAGTTATTAAACTTATAGCTGTGTTATCCTCTTCTCTCCATTTGATATGGGCAATTAGTCAAAATCTCTGGGTCTTGCAGTTTGTTACGTTTAAGGGAGTTGGGCACTTCTCATGTGCAACCTCATTTAATTTAAAAAAATGCAAAACCTTCTATTTTTCTGAACACCAGCAGAGTAATGCATGAAATACATGAATCCCTCATATCTCTGGGCTGTTTTCAAACTGTATTGAGCACTAAATCTTTCTCTGTCATGTCAGCTGTACTTCTAAGGCTCTGGAAGCTGCTTCCAAGATTGCATCTTCCTTCCCTTTCCCTCTGCTCCTGCAGTTCCTCTCATTCCCACCCAAAATGTATCTGCTTTCAACCTAGGTTCTGGCTGTACCAATATTTAGGGAGAAAAAGCCTCAAAGTTGCAACAAGTATTTTCCTTGGTGGGAAACATGAAAACAATAAACTACCCCAGTTATTGTAACAACACCTGTGAGAATTTTGCTTGTTTGCTTTAAATCATAAGGTTTGGGGCATTTATTTTTCAAAGTCTAATCGTTATCAAGAAGGTGGTTGACATTAAAAAGAACCTTCAGTGTTTGTTCAAAAGTTAGTTTAGACAATAAGTCTCCTTGCTTTGATGTTTATAAAAAGTAGGAAAAGGAGCCTTTTATCCTTATCAATGTAGAAAATGTATGTTTTTCTTTCATTCCATTGTTTCAGAAATTACTCTTAGTATGGAACCATCAATTTTTAGGGAGAAACTGGGATATTTGATTGCTTACCCTGACACTGTGTAGTAGAAGTCATGGAACTTTATCTTATGTTGAAACTGTTTACTTCAGCTCCATCACAGTGTGTATTCTACAGAGATCTTCAGCTTTGATTTGAAGCCAAATAGACACAATAAATTAATGGCTTTTTATGGTAGCATGCTCTAGAAATTACATTCATGTAAATGAAGATATGTATCTTATTTCTCAAACTTATTTATGCTAATCCCCAGACTCCAGTCCCTAGTTTCACTCATTAAATTGAGGTAGCTCCACAGGTGATAGATCCATGTCCTACCAGAGCTCTCCTGAGAGGGTGTCTGCCTGGAGGATTGCTGAGGTTGCAGTACCCCCCCGGCAGTGAGCTATAACTGAGGGATCAGCGTTCATTTTATGGTTACATGCAATTGTTTACCAAGGAACTCGTCATCCTTGAAGGGCAATGTCATTAACTTCAGTGGAGATAAAAATTCTGACCAAGTCTTAGCCAGAAAGCTCATCTTTACATGACAATATAACCATGCTCTCAGGGGAAAGAGAAACTAAGTAGCCTCCTAAATTCTCTCTCTTTTTTTTTTTTTTTTTTTTTTATTTCTCTTGAATGAGACAGTTTTGGTTCTTGCCAGAATATCAGTTTTCAGAAATAATAAGGTTTTTTTTTAGACTATTTTATTTGTTATTTCTTTTTTTTTGGAGGGGAGGTACTGGTGTTTGGTGGTGGCCTCTGGAGTCTTTTAGGCTTTTCTTTTTCATGTCATGACAGCAGTTATTGTTCGTGAAGTCTGTCCAACCAAGTTTATTCCTGACAAATAACCTGTTAAAGCTTTCATTTCTGCTGATGTTACTTTACTTAATGCTTAAAATAGTTCTTTTTCTGGACTTAAAGTGAAGAAATAGAAATTTGTACTGTTGCACCTTTGGCTGCATCTTGTCTGCTGTGGTTTTTGTAGAGCATTAACACTGGCTCATACTCCATCTCCCCCAAGGCTTCCTCTTCACACTGCTGCATATAATTCAAAACTAACAAGGTTCTAATTAAAAAAAAAATTAATCCTCTCTGTAAACTGAGTTTTTCTAGCCAGGAAACAAATTCCTTCTTTCCTCTCTTCAGCTCTTCAGTCTTTTCCCTTATTTCTGCTGTTTGAGAGGTTTTGCAAAATATTTGAGTTTGTATTTCACTGGCAATCCAGAGCTGTTAATGATGGACCTGAGATAGGGTGAGTCCCATACTCACTGATGATGTCAAAAGTCTTCACATGCCATTTTCCAGTGAAAGCCTATTTATTGGTATCATTATTAGGAAACATTACAGGCAAGTAAAAGAGAAAAATGTGCCTCATTTTCCTGTATCCTGACCTGTCTTTAGATCAATTTCTCCTGCACTCCATTCTGTGATTCATTCTCTTCATTCCCCTTGTTCCAGGAAATGGTTGTTCAAAAATGATGCTGAAAAGGTGGTAAAGTAATTATGACTTCAAATGGAGATTCACCAAAGCCTTGTCTTTGAGTCTCTCAATTTTTTCCTGGTTTAGGGATTGAAAAAAACTTGCAGCAAAAAGCACAAGACAAATCACTGTTTTCTGTTTTTGTGTCTTTCTATAATGGAATGGCTTTTCTTGAAAAATTCAAATATTTGTGTTCTTGGTTTCAGTACTTCCCAGCAAGATCCCTAATAGCATTTCAATCAGCAAAATTGAAAAAAAAACAGGTGAAGAGTAGAGTCTTTATTCTGGATTTACTGCTGTTGGTTGCAATACTAGCTCTTGATGAAATTTAACATAGGTATTTGTGTGAAAATAATTAATTCAACAAGACGTATTCAATGATTTATGGTATTTTGTAAAGGTGCAGAAGTCTTTTGCCACATGTTCAATACCTCTGCACAGAGATTGAAGTGGGAAAAAAAAAACCAAAAAAACCCCAAAAAACCAAAACAAACTCTCTACAAAAAATGAAACTAGAACTTACAGGATATGAGGCTGGTTGTCTTCAGAGTGTTGCCATCCTTAGTGCATAAGTGAACTGAGATATCTTAGTCAAAAAACCGGTAGGGTAGCATCTTAAAAGAGCAAGAAAAAATGGGGGATAATCATAAAAACCTACTTGTAGACTTGCTAGAGTCAAAATACTGTGTTCACCAATTAACAACTTCTCTGTTTATATGTTTTGAGCTTGGCCTTAGAGGCAGCTGGAAGAGTTTACAGTAAAGTCACTGATTCCTAAATTCTATCATCCCTTATTCAAAAGCAGGAGACACACATTTTCTTCCTTATTCACTGAACTGAATGTCATCTTTAGGCTATTCTTCTGGTCCTCAGTTTGAAAGAATGCTAATTGCTTTCTAATTGCAGCAAGCTGGCATCAAATCAATCTCTACTCACACAAAATTTCCCTGCCTGTCAGATAATAAAAGACTTGTATGTTGATAAGCTCATTTGATTCTGCTTGGAAGTTACACATTCAAACCTCCTTTAAAATATGGTTTCCATTTGAGGAGAAATAAATATATTTTGTAAACCTATCTAATTATACTTGGATAACAATCTCTAAAAAAAAACTAATTTCTTTTGTCATCAAAAGAACAGCTTTGGAAAAAGCTTTCTCTTTAAAGTTTGTATTTACTTGGCAACCAAAACAAGGCTGGAAAAAGACATATTTGAGCCAAAAAATTCTTTCAAGGTTTTTTAATCTTTTAATTGGGGATTTTTTAAAGGACAGTAAAAGTGAGAAATCAAAATGGTACCCAAACTAAAACAATCCTGCTGTGGAGCATAAACCTCTCTCTGCCTTTTGACTGTTAATCCTTATCATCTTCCTTCCCAAATCCTCTTTACTTGCATCTTTCTGAACCTCCCTCTGTTTTCCTTAGTATAAAACATGGAGGATCTGGGACAGCTCTTTGGAAGCACCACTACTGTTTGTGTGCTTTACATTCAGTCCTTAACTTTGTCTTGCTTCCTTGCACATTTCCCGAAGGAATTTTTTAAGGTGTGAAAGGCTGTCTGGAGAGCCTGCCCTTGTATCTTTGAGTAATTGCAATATTTAAAATTGTGTAAGATGTGGAGTCCTGCAGAGTGGTCTAGTGCACAATTAACATCTGTTGGGTAGTTTATTCCTCTGGCGTGTTTCCAGCTCATGCTGAGAATGAGAGTGCAGAATAAGTAAAATAATTTTGGTGGTTCATGGAGCACTTGAGCAATTATATACATTTATAAACTGGAGGTTAACAGGTGACTGGTAAAATAAGCATTTTGTGACTACTGCAGAATATTTCTGTGTTTCCTAGTAGGTTTGTGTATTGAAATTACTGGACGCTGGGATGTTTACATTTGTCAGAGTTCCTAGTTCATTAGCAGGAGAGAAAAATCAATACCTTAAGAGGAGAGGAAGAAGGAGAGCTGCATAATTATAACGTAGCTACAACTGCTAGTTTAAAAATGAGGAAGAATTTGCCAGGTTTAGTTCTCCCCATGTTTCAAAAAAAAAAAAAAAAAACAAACCGTATCTTGTCCATTTTGGTTGTTTATTTGCACTCATTTAGCTTCCCATAAAGCTATTTGATGAATTTTCGTGTTCCATTTATCCTTCAAATAATACATTTTTTATTAGATAATATGTGTAACAACGACTCAGCATTCTGTAGAGAGCTGGGAGCTGTCCCAGTTGCTGCAGTAATCTCTTAGCAATAACATTCTGGACAGTGGTCATAGAATAAGTTTCCATTGCAGTTTCTTCTGATTGCCTCAAAGAGTTTGGAACTGAGTGTTTTGAGACTGTAGAAAGAAACAACAACTGTGCTGCTAAGCATCAATTCAGGTGCCGGAGTTGCTGCTTTACTTTGGTCCTTAAAAATATTTACTGTGCTTGTGTCTGTAATATCACTGGGATTAGGTGGAGTGTTCTGGAGGATTGCTGTAAAATACAGTCAGGTTATTTATGGTTTGTTTCTGGGTTGGTTTTGTTTGTTGTGCTGTTTTGGTTTTCTTCTTTACCTTATCATAGTCAGAATATGAACACAGCTGTGCAGTGCCACAATACAGCAACAGAGATACGTGCTGTAAAATGTTGCCTCAACAGTTAAAGGAACAGATTTTCAAACACAGACTAATTCTTTTCATTCACTTTGGGTATAACTCCAGTTTTTGATACACTCAGAAGCATGAAGCAACCCCTTTAGCTTTGTAAATCCATCCTAGTAATCCAGAAAGGACCACCTAGCTGCTCTCAATCCTCTAAGCATCTGACTCTGCTGGGTACCCTGTTCTCCAGAACCACACAGCAGCTTGAAGACACAAAAACCTCATGTTATTCCAGCAAAATATCCCCACTTGATATGAAGTGAGTGCATCAGAAATCTTGTCTTTGAATTTCTCTGTTTATTATAACCAGAAACACCACCTTGGAGCTTTCTGTTCATGGGCAGCTGAAGCAAGAGAGGCTCCATTTACTGCTGGCAGGTCCAGCAGTCAGGGAGAATTTGGGACAAGGCGTGGTCTGGCTCAGATCCCCGCTCTGGGCTTACTGGAGAGCTGGAGACCACGTGCTGCTCTCACTTGCCCTCCAAAAGGACAATGCAGGGATGGTAATTACTTGACATCCTCAGGACTATTCAGAATTTATGGTTCTCAATGCCTGGGTTGAACTGGCTCCTTGGAGAGATACTTTCCATTTGGGCAGAAATAGAAGTCCTAAGAGCATCACACTGGTATCTTTAAAGGATTTTAAATAGATAATTTTCCTGTCTTAATCCTTTGATCATCTCTCCCTTTTTGCAGATCTTCAGTCACTTTTCATCAAATGGGTTACACATTTTCTTTGAGGCTTTCATTGGCTACCTTCAGACTACCAATGGTTTCTGACATGATACTGCTTTTCATCTTCAGGGAACTTATCAATACTGTGCCAGCAGTCATAGTTGTTTTGAACTGATGAATGCACTGGGTGAGTGGGTTTTTATTGTTGATAGAGATATTTTGTTTAAACTATTAATCCTACTCCCAATAATACTTTACTTCTTGCATGTCTGTGTGCAGTCTTGAGGTTGTAAGTTTCAATTTCTTTTTTAATCCCTAAACCAGTTTGAAATTAAAATGTTAGTACATATGTGCTTCATTACAAAATGGACTTTCAGGATTTCATTAGCATCTGGTGTGTTGCTTAATGTCTTCTTGTAAAGCTAATTAAGTATTATGCCATAACACATAATTGTATTTTATTTTTTCTTAGCAGTAGAGCAGGCTGCTCCAGGAAAGAAATAAGTGAATGATCAACAGCAGCATTATGTGTTTTATTTAGATTTTCTGCACTCTCTTTTAATAACAACAATAATCACCACAGTGGCCAGACATGTAAACGTCCAATTTACAGCTGCAGTGAGCTTATTATAACTCCAGAAGAATTCTGTAGTTCCTGCAGCTGCTCTGCGTATTGGGGCTCAGATCTGTAATGACTACTATTTCTTAATTTTAAAACAAGCCTAGTGCAGCAGCTGTTGCTTTTAAAATGTCTGTCTAGCACAATCACAGTGTCTATCTGAATTACCTGCCCATCGCTGAGATTTATTCACTTATAAAAGGCTGCAGGGGTTGAGCCTGGATTTACCCACCCAGTGACTACTGTGGTAGGCTGGCTGAGTTTGAAAGGATGACTTTGGGATGTGCTGAGCTCTCACTGAGATCATCCTTGATGGGTTACATCCCCTAGATCTGGACTCAGATTAGTCTGGAGGCTCAGGGAGGTTTCCAGTGTACATCAATGAGCCCATCCTGGGGTCAGTGAGTTCACACTTCTTGCACAAAAGTGAAAACAACTTCAACTTCACTGGCCTTCCTAGACCACTGTCTCCTTGTCCTCTCTTTAAAAGCCTTTAGGATTCAGGCAATCTCTCCCAGTACTTCATTCTTCTCAAAGCTGGAGTTCATATGTATAATCAAGTTGCTCTCTAGGCTTAAGCAACCTTCATTTTATTGATTTCCTCAAAAGGTTCATGTTACCTGGACTTCTGATTTTTCTTCTTGATGTCTCAGAATAATCCCACCTGAAGCTCTTGAGTTCATCTATTTAGCCTTAACACATTGATCTGCCTATACCTTGTATTATTCCCAAATGTTGAAATGCAGGTAATAATGTTACCCTGCTGTCAAGATCTTTTGAAGATAATTTCACAAAAGATTATGAATCTCTCTAATAAGAGGCTTGTAAGCACCTAAAGCAGTCAGAATGGCATATAACCATGAAAAAATCTGCTCTGCAAATGTACAGATCTGGGTTTAAAATTGAGGATAAATGTAATTTTTTTAATGAAACACAAGAAATATTAATGAATTGAGCGCAAGTCTTACCCATACTACTTAAGGTCTCCTCAAATAATCTCGTTTATGTCAGTCTTCAGCTTTTATCAGATGGTCGCATTCAGTGAAACACCATGTTTTCCTGTTTAACTGAGCAGAATGGACTAATTCAGTATTTCACCAGGTGAAAAGCTTTTAGACCACCCTGATGTTTCATGTAAACCTTTTTCTGTGATTTTTAATTTGCATTTGTATGTTGCAATCCAGACTGCATTATCTGGCCATTCTTCCATGGCATCAAAGAACCAAAGAAGCAACAGATGAGCAACAAAGAAGATTAATTTAAAGTCTGCAGAAGTTGCTTGCTGACTGATTGTGTCCTTTATGAAATTCCATCCTTGCTGGCACCTGAAGAACCAGCACCACAGTCCAGTACCCTTCTGGCCTGACAGTAAAAGAACAGCAATGTATACAATTCTCTTTGTTCCTTAGCAATCCACAAGGTTATTCCTTGCCCAAAAGACACAGAATAAGTGACTGCAGCACAACAGTGGCTCTGCTTTTAAATACTGCATTTCCTGCTCATGATAGAGGACATTTGTGGTGCTCTGTAATCACAGACTCATAGAGACACAGAACAAGCTGAGTTGGAAGAGACTCAGAAGGATCACCGAGTCCAGTCCCTCTCCTGGCCCTGCACAGGACCCCCCAAGAGTCACACCCTGTGCCTGAGAGCATTGTCCAAAAGCCTCTTGAGCTCTGGCAGACTGTGATCACTGCCCTGCAGAGCCTATTCCAGTGCCCAACCATCCTCTGGGTGAAAAACCTTCTCAAATATCCACCTTAAACCTCCCCTCTCTCAGCCTCAGACTATTCCCTCAGGTCCTGTCACTGATGCTTTTCTCAGTAATCAGCACATGTAATCCTTGCAGGATTCCTGAGCAGCAGTGCCACTCTCAGCACTAAGGAATCATGAGGGGCACTTGCTGGGGTGTAAAAAGGGAGTCTTCTTCCACTCACCTGAATTAGGAATATTTTTTTAGCATTTGAACACATCTCAGCATAAAATATTTCTTAGAAGCTGGGTTTAACGTGTTGTCGAACAGCTACTTTAAATGTAACTTAGCAGCTATTTGTAGGTTGGTTTATTTGTGTTCAGCAAAAAGGATTTTCAGACTACTTGTTTAGGTGGAGAAAGAGGCGATGGGGAAGAAAAATATGGAGGTACTTAATACTATTTTAAAATAAAAATAACCCAACAACTTTATAGTTTGCCTCAAAATACCAAGAAAAAAGCTGACAGCTGATAAACAGACTGAAAGACAAGTAGAAGAGATGAGATTACATTTATTTTTTGTCAGCCTGTGATAAAGACCCAAATACATTACTGCAATGAAAGTGTCAGAAGAATCTCTTCCTAGGTTTTTAGATAAACTTCCCCCCACACCTCTTCAGGACCATCAGTTTCTAGTTAATGATGTATTCTGATTTGTCAGATATCAGCTATTTTTAAAGAATAATTCTGAGAATCTAGAAGAAAAGTGGTTGCACATGGAATTTCTCACTTCTTTAATTGCTGTGATTTGCTGCAGTTGAAGATAAAGTTATATTTGGGATGTGTTTCTTCTTTGTCAGTTTTGTACTTAACCCTGCTGAAGACCCTTGCTGATCAGTGCTTTCTGAAAGAGATGAGATTTGAGCCAAAGATTCCGAGCTGATTAAATCTTTTGTGTTTCTGCTAGTTTCTGGACTGGAAATTAGGAAATTGGTGTCTGACCCAGAGAGCAGCTCTTCTACCAGCATTTCCTCTGTCTCTGCAATTCCCCAACCTTGCCCCTTGCCAGCTGTCTTGGGAAGTGAGGTAATCTCAGAGCCAGAACTGGCAGGCAGGTCACATTTAACAGCTTCTCACAATTGTCCTCAAGGCAGATTTTCTGCAGTAGTTGTAGAGGCAAATGTCTGATTTCAGCTTCAAGCTCTATATGAATATATACTTTACATATGCTTTTCTGGTTCAAATCCAGTTTCGAGTATCACGTTTTCACACCTCTACCCAGACAAACTCTAATGTTCCTATTAGTTTCTGCATACAGAACTGAATTTAGGCTTGACAGCCAGCTGCTTGCTTTGCCTACTGACATTTCCCAGCAAGTGAATCCCTAAAGGAACAACAGAGAATTTGTGTGGGATGCCAGACTGTCTTTGCCCTTGAGTGCAAATGGCATCATGTTATAGAAACAAGTCATCTCAGAGGTTTTAGAAACTTGCTGCTTGGACATCCACTCTGCAAACTCCTCTCTAAGCTGTTCCTCTGTCACTGGCAGTGTGGTGACAATGCAACAGATGGAAAAGAGTGGTACAGCAGATTCCTGTGGCACCCCCACAGCCCACTGTTTGCCCACAGTGTTGAATGTCTTAAATTAGCATCATAATTTGAATTTAAGTAATTTAATAGGAACATTGTGTTGTCTGGGACTGTTGGAGCTTCCTGATATCACAGGAATCAAGGGAGAGTCAGGCTCTTAATGAGTCTCAACAGATGTCTTAGTCCATTAGCCACTGTTGGAGGTAACTGCACTACAAAATTAACCTTTCTAGACTCTTTCTGTGGGCAGTGGGGAGAGACAGGTGATTCAGAACCACTCCTTTGGGCTCCCAATTGGAATTGTTCTCTGGAACAGTTCATCTCACTCCACCAGGTGAGCGGGAAGGGTGCCACAACTCACTGGGCTGAAGCTGGCTTTTGTTCCTGCTGCTGGGCTCCCTCCCAAGCTCCTGCCTGCCCCAGCCTGGGGCTTCCCCTGCTGAGCAGCCCCAGCCCACACCCTGCTCTGAGAAATGATCTGTAGGAAAATGTTGTATTTTACTCTACAAAACTGACACAGTTAATTTGTCTTAATTTTGTGAAAGTATACTTATTTCACCCATAATAAATGGAAGTATTCTGGTACTTGCCAAGCAGATACACTTTAGCAAAACAAGTTGACAACTCAAGAATAGGCTTTTCAATATATGTGGTGATGCATGTTTGAGAGATTATGATTATAAATGAGCATTTAAAGTGAAAATTAGCAAGGTGATCTAATTTATTAAACCTGTATTTGGATTTTACATACACACCTGGTGTTGGATCAATTCTTACTAAGCTATGTTCACTGTACTATAAATTCAATATATTGATTAATTCCAGTTGTTTGATGTAATATGAAGCTTTTTTGTGACATCTAGCGCACAGCTTAGCCAGTTGTGATCTCCTGTTAGTTACTGTATACCTCCTACTACAATTTTACTAGTAGTTTAAAAACAAATTTCAGTTAGGAAGGAACATTCATCTTCATTTCCAAATAATTTTGAAAATAACCAAGTTCAAAAAGCATTTCAATTACTCGGCACTGACTGCAGAAATTAATATTTTCCATTTAAGTGTATTTGATTTGTAATTGATTTGGTTTACATCTTTTCTATTTTTTTATTTCATTAGTCTAGCTGAGACTTCTAAGAGACATTTGTTTCATAATTATTTTTTGCAGCTTTTACCAAAACATAGTCACTGTGACCACCATTTATGTAGAGTAATTTTAGTTGGCAGTTTTGTGATGTAGCCCCAAAATGAAGTTGTAGTACTGACCAAAACTTCACTATGGTGTGAACTCAACACTATTTTAGTTAGAAGCGCTGTAAACCATAAATCAGTAAATAGGTGTGCCATAAGGTCCAGCACTGGTTCTGTAAAGAGATTTCTGCAGTGTCTGTGGGTGATCATCTTCCACATGTTCTGAGGAAATCACAACTGCAAGAGCATAATTAGGAGTTATTTTGCTGCAATGAAAAACTCCAGCAAGGTGTTGAGGTGGTCCCAACTTAGAAAATTTGGAAGTACTCACTAAGCTGGGCTTTACTAAATAAAGTAAAGCTTCTTAGAACTAATTTTGACCATGCAGGTGATTCTGTGTGAATCTGTATGTCGAGTTCAGCATTGACCTTCCCCATCATTTTGAGCACCTCGGGTCATGCAGTGATGTGAAAAACAGGGAAGGCAAATGAGAGGCCTCCTGGGATGTCCAACAGTCAGGGTGTCTCACAAGTGAGTAGGAAACACAGGATTTTCCCCATGGATATTGGGGAACTTTCAGTGGCAAGTCTGAAAATTGGAAAGATTTTTCTGAAATAAAGGATTTCAGGGTGAAAAAGCCAAAATTGAAAATGCTCAGATTTCTAATTTTCTGTATGTTTGATTGGGTTATTGCTGTCACTGCCAAGATAATGGGAGTACCAGGAAGTCAGCAAGCATTTAAGAATTGTGAGTAATTTACAAAGGCTCGTTTGAGGGGATGTACAGAGCTCCCAAGGCCTGCTTTTTTGCCTCTAACTGCAGTGGTGGATGGGATCACCTGGTGGTTTCTCTGCAAACACATTTATTATACTGTCTGCATGAACGTGATGGGAACTTATGGCCCTTGGAATAACACCCGAGTATTTATTCTCTCCTGGAAAATAAGGGACTTCCTGTACAATTCTTTTTCTTGAGTTGTAAATCAAATATTTGCTTTCCTTTTGGTAATTTGTTACAATAATTTCTTCTCGTTATTCTCATCCTTTCATGATTCTTCAATGATATATACAAAAGTTGTGCTGTGTACAAACTGGTAGTCAAGACTTCAGGGCCAGGGGAGGAGTGTGTAAAAGAGATAAAACCCAATTAATGTGGAGAACCTCCTGGTTTTAAAGAAGAGATCAGGGCTTCAAGGATGCAGGGTGGGTGAGAAAATTTTAATCTTGATCTCTTCTGCCTGTGGAGAGTGCTCCAGACATGAAGCTAATGCAGCAGAGCTTTCTACAGCACTTCTACTTGTGGCTGCTGAGTGTTCAGTCATTGTTTGGATGTGCCACCTTCCCCTTTGGCCCTCGGTGACTCTGTCCAAGTTCTAGATTGCAGCACTTAAATTGTGAGTGTCTAATTAGTCCTGTCTGCAAGTGAGAGGAGCTCTGGGTCACATGGGGAGTCCTGATCTCCAAACAGTCAAACCAGCGAGAGGTTGTGATGTTTGGCAGAGCTGGAAGCAGATAGTATTACCAATTACTTTTATTTGAATTCATGTATCATTGAAAAAAAACCCCAGTTTTTTAATTCTCTCAGTTTTTACTGAAATAATATGAACTGAATAGCAGTTTAACACTTGTGACCTCTGCAGATCTCTCCTAATGGGGATAATCCTACCATTCATAGACATGGAAGGATCTGTGTCACACAGATTTGAATCCATCAACACCTTGACAAAAGCCTAAAAATTATTTTATTTTAAAACCTAATTTAGTGATAGAAGATGGATAAGCATATTAGCCTGAGACAATGAATAAGTACATTTTGCATAAACTCTTATTCTTTAGCCAAATGTAAATAAGATCATAAATCCCATGTCAAGTTCACATTGGTGAGGGTGGGAATTGATGGTTCTGCAGGATTGGTAATAAGGTCCTATGCTTGGGCAGCAAGAGATTGGTTCTCAGTAATTTCCTACTACTATTATTGCATTTCTTGCGATTTTAAGAGGAAAGTTTGCCATAACAGAGCAGTGAATTCAAAAGACTTCTCTGGCATTTTCTTTCCTTTTCCCTATGGCTCCTTGATTGCTTTTCTCTCTTAAATCACCTCCCATCTTTAATCCTCTGCCTCACACACTCACATTAAGGTGTCTTTTATGCTATGCCTACACAGGGCAACATGCACTGTGTAAAGATACTCCTGGTAGCTCAGAACGGGCTAACTCAAATAAAGGGGCCCAGCACTGCACTTACTGGGTGCCATCCATTTTGTTCTGGTTCTCATCAGGACTCTGGCTGAGCCAGCTCTACTGCTTTTGATTAAGCCAGCTAGAAATCCTCCTAGGAGCATTGTGCAAGTAAGATGCAGCAATTTGAGGATGTACAAATATATAGGAAGACACATCCCTAAAAACCTCAAAACTTTTTTCTCCCACTTTAGAGCTATGTCACTTAGAGAAGAAATTAAAAAGGGTAAGGGTACAAGTAACCTGATGGAGTTTGCAAAGTGGACAAAGCCATGTTTAAAACCATATTGAAATGCTGTCATAGCCATAGAATATCCATGTCTGACTGAAGCTAGAAAAGATATTTAATGAGGAAGAGAATGTAGCTTAAAATAAATGTGAAGTGGATATAACTGTGTGGTGGTATGACATAAATTGAAGCAGGCTGAACTGAGTAACAGAGCTGAGTTTCTAACAGCAGATGAGCAGGATTTGCTGGGCTACACATGAGAGTGTCATAATGAGGACAGGAGCTGGGAGAGGAAGAATAGTCCTTCCATTAGTCCTTTGAAAAATGTGGATCAGCTGCAAAGATTGAATCCAGGACAAATTTTGAAAGAAGAAGAGATCTTTCAGATTTAAGCTAGACTTTGCAGTATTGTGGTCTTAGCATGGTGAGCTCTCTGGTCTTCAGCTGTAGTTTATGGGTCTGTCTGACCAGCATGTGATTTTTCTTGCTGAATATGGAGTAGGGAAGTGCTCCCTGATTTGCTGTGCTGTGCCAGTGTTAATTGATGTTTGCTGGCTCCTGGTTGTGGATGAGTTCAGTTATACACCCTCGAGGAGGACAGTGCTTGTTTAACCCCTGAGGTGTCTGCTGCAGCATCCCCTCCTCATGAGCTGGGGGGGTCCCCTCTCTGCCTGGGTCAGGGCCATTGCTGAGCAGCAGGCAGGTAGGATGTTCTCTGGTGGAGTTACACCTGGGGTTTGTGACTCTCCAGTAGCTTCTGATCTGCAAAAAGAGCTGAGTGTTGGCAGCAGTGTTGTTGCAGACACCTTCTCTGCTCTCAGTCCTTGCCTGCCTCTGCCATTGGTTGCTGGCTGTGACACAAAAACTTTTCCCTTTTATTGCAGCATATTTTTGATGGCAAATGTTTGTATACCACCTCCCTTGCCATAAAATTGATGGGCTTTGTTCCCACAACTGCTAGGGAAAAAAGCAGAAAAAATATGGCAATTTCTATTATCACCTGTTGTGTTTGTAGACAGTTCTCTCCCACAGCATGTCTTAACTCCTCTCCACTCACAGTCTGATTTGCCTGATGAGATAACTGTGAGCCTAGTGTGGTTATACAGCAGCACAACAAACTTATTCTGCTTTGAGCACTGAGGGATTCTGATTCCCACCAGATGCTCCCAGTAGATTTAGTCTGAGTGAACAGGGCCATCTCTTCCTGAACGTGCCCACCTTTGCCAGCCAGCAGGTGCAGGGGAGCACCCTGCATGTGATGGGGTTTTTGTCCTTATTTTGTCTGAGTGTCAAGGCACAGAGATCACACCACAGTTTAAATTGGTTTACTACAGTCAGTGCATTTTATTGTTTAACTTCTAAGGGCCAGCAATGTGGAACACATTAATTGGCACTTGTTGGGGTGCAGGGGGCTCCTCAAGTATTGAGGGTTTAAAAAATAATGCTATGACTTATAATTTTTTTCAGACCATCAATGAGCTTTAAAAGGGGCCATTCCAAGTATAAAGTAATATTGGGAGAGGAGGAAAGAAAGATGTTAAAAAAAGGGTGAAAATTGTTTTTCAGTTCTGTTCATTGCGCAGTTACCAAAATCAATGTGTCTGCAAATGTAGCTTGTCTCTTAAATCATTAGGTCACAAACCTGTACAATGTCAATGTGTTGTTGCTATCCTATTAAATTAAATTACTAGCCAAGGCAATACTTAACAGCACATTTCACGTGGAACAATGTTTTAATGTATTGAGGATGCCTATTAAACACAGCAGTCAGCTAGTATGATTTGAAATCTTTTAGGTGGAAGAAATATTAGAAGGAGATAAGAATAGAGTGGGAAAAAAAGCCATCTAGTCACTAGAGATATAAAACACTGAAATACTGGGCTGCCATGATGGCAGATATTCTTCTAAATCCCTGCCCAGTAATTATCAAAGATGGGTTGGATGGGTTATATTTGGATTTGACACCTTCAGCACAAGGGGATTGATAGACTTATAGATAACTGTCTCTGTTGAGCTTTGGGGAAAACTAAAAGGTAAACTCTGAACCTTATTTTTACTCAACATCCCCTGCAACTGTATTTATAAAAGGCAGGGACAGGCTGTCATCTCCTGAAGGAAACAGTGAAATTTGCTGGTTTATACCTGTTTCAACCCAGAGAAATTTTAAGATTAGAGCACTCAGGTTGTTACCCTGTGCATTAAAGCCTACAGGTGGCAACTGCAGTCCCACATTATGTTTGGCATAAGGAAATGGATACCCAACATTGCTGGCAAAAATTCAGCTAAATAATGATGTTGTAAAAGGATTGTACAAGCAGAACATTGGCCATGATCATTGCCACATTTTTTGCCATTCAGGGTGAATTTCAGTGGCTATTTTTACCTCCCCCAAGGACAGCATGCAAGTCAAATAGCTAAATTTGATCCCTTGCAAGCTGCAGGGGAAAGAACAGGGCAGGAGACAAAAGCAATGAAGGAAAAGATTCTTTTGGAGTAGAGGAAGCTTATTTGTTACCAATTTCATTTGTTTGGAAGAGGAAAGGCATCATGAGAAGGAGTTGGTGTGTGGTCACAGTCTGAGATCTGATGGAGAATTAAGTAGCTGAAACAGATATGAAATTGAATATAGTATACTTTGTACACAGTAAATACATCTTTTTCTGTTTAATGCACAATCAAAAATATTATCTAGCAATAGAATTCCCAGCATAAGTGTCATTTTTTGGTGTGTTTTGAAAGTAATGGTAAATGCAAATCTTTGAAACATGGATAACTTCTGTTTTTACAGGAGACTATGATTTTATTCTCTAGCACTTATGCTGTTATATAATGCTAATGAGTGTGATTAGGCTCTGAATCTTACAGCTTGAGATTGTCTTTACTTTTATGAGGTATTTTATGGTCATTTAAAATTATGGCATAAAACATCTTTTGTAAAGAAAAAGGAAGTTTCTCTCTGATAGACATTAATTATATGGAAGTTCAAGACACTTCTTTTTAGGACATATTTTACAATTTGTTTTGCTAAGTGTAGTGGTAATGGAGGATTTCTTCTGAGCACCATCACCATGCAAAGTCATGTTCATGTAGTACCTGTTCTTTGGTAGAAACAGGACACAAATTCTCCATAAAATAGCAAACGTGGCAAGGTTTTGGTAAAAGTGTTTAGAGTGCATAGGTAAAATTCTGACTCTTAGCAAGGTACACAGGAATTTTGTGGTAAGCTTTAAAAAACTGGACAATCTAACAAAGCTCATTATGAGCTGATTTTGTTTCCTGGTTCCAAGAGAAATCAATTAATGCCTGTTTACTACTTTATTCTTATGGTGAAGATTCTTTGTTCAGCCCATGTGTTTGGGAGCCGTATTTCACAATTTCCCTCATTGCCACTTCAAAGATGATTGCATTTTTTTTCACATTTTTCTGTCCTTCTGTTTGCCAGCTGCATTGATTTTCATAGTCAAGACATGTTTCCTACTTTATAATAGATTCCAGTCCACTTCTCCCACCTCTAAATCAATATTTTTAATACTTCAAGAAGTAAGAATGGCTGTAAAATTTAGTCACTTCATTGACAGTTGTTTCTTGCTTGATGCTGAATGACATTTGCACTCAAAGTTTCTGTCAGATAATATAAAATTTTTTTTTTTTTACTGGAATTCAGTGAGGTCAGTCTAAGGCAATTTAATTTCTGTAATTTTGCTTGAAATCAAACCCGTAAAACTTCTAACTAAAGGGCATTAAAAGACTTGTTTTGAAAAATGTGTACTTAGTTCATTGTTGCAAAATACTTTTACAATTTCACTGATAACAGGGCAAGAGCCACATGATTTGAGAGTGGGCAGCATTCCCGTACTTTGCCCAGCTCTGTCAGCCACTGACATTATTTCTAGTGTTGTTTATTATGTTTTTTTAAGATTTAGCAGTATGGAACCCGTAGGTTTAGGTAAAACCCAATTTTTTTTTTTTTAATTTTTTTTTCTTGGTTTTTTTGGTTTGTTTTTTTTATTTTTTTAACATATCTCAAGAAATTAGACATTTAGATGTCCTCAAACAGTCCCAAGCACAGCCTTTATCTTGAAAGGATCATACCAGAGATGAGATCTGGGCTGTTGTCTGTCAAGTAGGTAACACTGGAGTGCAACTAAAAACACTGTGATCAGTTGAAAAGCTGAACTGAATGTTTAAAGTATTTTATTGCAACTCTTTCCATGTAGCACTTGCATTACTTATAGGCATAGATCAATTCTGCCTGGATGGTTTAATTTTTTTAATAGGAGGAGGAAGACAGGAAGAATTTCATCATCAATCAAACAGCTGAATATATCACAGTTTTCATTCATGTGCAAAACAAACATTCATTGCCATGTCTGGCATGTATGGCTTAATGTAATCATAATACAGCACGTTACATTCTAATATACTTAGGTTATAATTTAATATACTTCCATTACATTTTAATTGCATATTACTATATGTAATTTATTTATGCTTGTTAAAATTATGTTGTGGTTCTTTGTCTTAATCTGTATACCTTGGGGAAGCTCTGAAAAGGTTGAAGTGAGACTGAAAAACCATTGCCCTGCTCAGTAACAGAAGTAGGAGAGTAGTCCTGACCAGTGGAAGAGGCAAATGGAGTCTGGTTTGTTGGTCCTTGCAATGTAATTCTGAGATGGCAGGAAAACCTCCTTCTGTCTTCACTGGAGTCAAAGATGGGCCTGCTTTTGGAATGTTACGTGGGGAGGATCAGCTTTGGGCTGGTGGTTGTTTCCAGAACAGACCCTCTGGATATGGGTAGAGCTCTGTTGATTTGCATGGGCAGGCTGTGCCTGTTAGTGGGATTGTTTCATCACAGCCCCTTTGGCTGGGTCTGGCCTTGAGATCCTATTTTTTGTGAAGTAAAACATATCCATTTTAATCAGAAACTAAAGGGCCGCCTCAGGTGACCTTGAGTTTGCCTCTGGATGAGTACCCATAGGAGCTTGTTTTGGGAGTCCATTATTGACAGAGGTGTTTGGAGTGATTTCCAGGATATTGTCCCTCCCTAAAAGCAGGGGATGTGCTATGAAGCCATAGGAGGAACAGCTTTTGCCTTACTGGGGCAAACAGGCAGGAACAGAAGTTTCACTTTCACAGACATAACAGACAATAAACGCCACCTTCCAGCCATGCTGGAAATTTATTTCAGTGACAGAGACATCCAGCAAATGAGTTGATAGGGATTTTAAAAACAAACATAAGGTTTTATGCAAGGATGATTACAGGTACTCTTTCTGTACCTGAAGAAAAGCAGTGTGGCACACCGGAATGGTAGTCCTTTTGTTCAGCACTGAATGAGGTTTTCTTCCAATATGAAGTATAGTCTTTTCCAGGAAATATTCTATCTCACTGACACATTGCATTTATAAATAGTGCTAGACTGGGTGTATGAACTAATCTTTGTTCTGGGCTTCATTTGCAGGCCATGGCTTCTATTATATTTAAGTACTTCTCCTTGCAGCTCTTAATCAAGGGCAGCCTTGAAAGTGGGCAGCTTGTATTAAATGTAATTACTTTAATCTGAAGTTTATGCTAAAGGTGAGACTTCTAAACAAGGGTAGCCACTAAATTAGAGTAGCTGCAGTTAAGAGCATGAATAGTAAAAGTACCTCTATTAAATAAGGGGTAGTAACTTATCAATGAGGGATTATAAATGAAGCTATGTGAGGGTTGAGTATTATGCTATTCCCAAAACCAGAAATCACCTCTCCATATTTTCTCTTGTAAAAGACCAAAAAAATACATAACATCTGTATTTGAACCAGGGCTCAAAGCCTAGTGAAGTTCAGTGCAATATTGCTGCTTGTTTATCTGCCCTTATTTCTCATTGAGCATGAAAAGCTTTTAAAAGAGAATGCTTAGGGTTTTCAGAGGCAATGTTTGACTCAGGAGCACAAAGACAAGAATTACTTTTGTAATTACATTTTGAAATATAAAACCATTTTTTTTCCTTTCTAACCATATTTTTTGTCTCTGTCCATTTGTGATCAGTTAAATTAACATGTCCTCCCAATATTCAGGAGGCAGTTTAAAATTCTTCCAAGTAATCTCTTCCTCTTGTATTCTCTGTCATGTCAGATGGCATGCTGTATGCTGTCCTGCTGTATGCTGTGATGCTTTATCAGAACTCTGATCATTCACTGACTTTCTTTCCCTCCAAATGGTTCTGGGATTTTATTTTACTTATTAAGTTCCAATCTCTCTGTTCCTTATTTGGGAGAAGGATGGGTGTAGTACTTATTGACTCCTCTCTATCAGATGACAAAAGTTTTCACTCAGCATTGCACACAATATTCACCTAACAGTCCCTCCAAATTCCAGAGGAACTGAAGACAGAGGAATTAGAGGATATTAATGTCTTGTGTAGTGCATCATTGAAGAAAAAATGTTTCCCAAGGGCTGAATAAATAAACTCTCTCTTTCAATGGAATGCTCACTTGTTAGTAGGCATGATGAGAAAATTGAATGTGTTCTTACTGGGATAGAATATCACTAGAAAATAGAGAACCCAACTCTGATTTCTGTGTTGGCAGTTACAGCTAACATCAGGTGCAAAAATAGTTGGAATAGGCAGAGTTTTCTCTCTGTGGCTAAAGGAGGTGTATAAGAGCAGTTTCATGCAGGGAACAGATCAGGTAAATATCATCTTCATGGTATTTATGCTTTTTGAGTAACTGGAGCAATTTCCCTTTCAGTTTTTAAGAAACCATTTTCAGATCTAATACTGACTCAATCACCTCTGCTAAATATTTTTCGACATTCAGAAGTCATTTAGAGTGGTTTATTTTCTTCTCTGTTGTTTTCCTCATCTCACACATCAGCTGTTTTCTGTCACAGCATTTCAAAGACAATCCGTCAGCATGCAGACTGCTGTATCAGAGGCTTGGTATCTACAACTATTGTGTGGGAGAGACTGAGCAAAGGGAAGAGAGCTCTTTGGACTCATTTTCAGTATTAAAGTTCATCTTGAGCATTTTGCTTCAAAGCCCAGCACAGTGTAGAAAATTTTTGAGCAATTCCTTACTCTCATTTTCGTTATGAATAAAATATTCTGTGTAAAGTAAGTGTTGTAAAAGAAAACAAACAAAAACCCCCTTTATAGCCACTTTAAACTCAGCTTAAAATACAGTGACACAACCCATAGTGATGCTCATCCACATTAACTTTTAATGCCTTAGAATATGTAAGGACCATAACCTTTGTGTGTCAATTCTGACCCCACTGTAAAACTGCAGACAACTTTTAAACCCAGAATAACGATTTTAACTTTACTGTAAAATTACTACTTTAAATTTTCCATGGCAGTACCCAACTCTTCAATGAAATTTTTTTCCTCATTTTTTTTTTTTTTCTCCTGCATTGCTTTTCTTATGGAAGTGAAAATATGTATGAGCTAGCCAGCCAGTGGTCTGTCATTCTGTAAAATACTTACTTTCACAATGGTTACTCAGAGGATGTCGTAGAGGCTGAAGCCAGGAATTTATTCTTGCATGTCAGTTTAGGGAAGCACAATTTGCACAGAATGCTAGAGTACAATTATTTGTCACCTGGTTCTTTTTCTTTGGCATGAAGTTGATATCTTGTATTCCAACAGTTCTTTTCAAGGTTTATGAATCCTCCCTGGTTTTCAAAGAGTTTTGTTTTGCATTAGATAGCAAGGTAACTGTTGCACCAGAAAAGCAGTGACAGAAATAACAATAAGAAAATGAACAGTGCTTACAAAAGCTAGAAAATGAAGCGTTAAAGCTGCACCTGGCTTAGCAAATTTTGAGGTGAGGGAAATGTCCACAAAGACACCATTTAGATGGAATTATGGGTCTTAATATGTGAAGGGCCTCCAAGTAGTCTTTTTACCAGAAGCTGTAAAAATTAGGAATTGACATTTTGAGCAGTAGGTTTTCTTAGATGTTTAATATTTCAGTGCAGTGCATGCTCACATGCACTCTGACCTAGGCCACTAGGAATCTTGCTGCCATCTCAGACCCATTCCAGCTGGACCACAGACTAATTCCAGCCACTTGCTGAATATACAGTAGGTATGGTTTGTGAATGCAAATGGATTCATTTTAGGTACAATTTTTAATGCTTTCCTTCAGATAGAGTGAAAATCTCCAAACCAACAGTTATTATATGATGACAATAGACAATATCTCTTTGAAACACTTATCACAGTCATTAATAGGTTTATTAGGCTTTTCCTCTCACTTTGACACCTGCTCCAGGGCCACATGTGCAGATATGTGCAGTTTGTGCACAGGCTTGTGCACCCACTGCACTTCCAGAGTGCACAGGGATGTCTGAAACCTGTCATGGGTGCCTTTGGATGAACCATGTTTGGGGTCTTGATCCAAAGCAGAAGCATTTGATTGGTGTATGGGTAATCCCACCTGCCTGAACTAATGCATGGTCTGCTTGAACTGGCCTAAGAACTTGAGCCACTGTCTATAAGTTCTGAAGTAATGATTTTAGTTCGGTATGAGAACATGCTTTTGAGCCTCTCTTAGATTTTTAGTGAAAAGAAGCAGGAAGCAAGATAATTCTCTCTGAAATTTACTTGGCCATCAGTTGAAATCTCACATCTTCAATGGGAAAACTTAGATTCATAAGCAGTGTGCAAGCTCAGGTTAAGAATGATATTAAATGACTGACTCCTTAATGTGGGGATGTTGTCTCAGCACAAAATGAGCCAGAACTCCCATGGCATCTCCTGGAGTCTTGTCACCATCTGCTGTGACTGATGGCCATTTGCAGGATGCAGCTGCACCTGTCTATGCACTTTTACTTAAAAATTAACTTTGTCAGGAAACAAGATCCTCCAAAATGGATGAGAGGAAAGTATCCCTTTTTTGTCTTTCTGCAGGTTTTCTAATTCATGGCAATAAAAAGCATTCTTTCAGATGGCAGCTTCTTCAGCTCCTTCAGACAGACATATCTTTAATTTGAACGTTGCTGGCAGTTACATGACCCACATAAGAGGTGAATTGTGAAATGCTCTCAAGGCATGTCTCAGGGTGAAATCCAAGGAAATAAGCCTGGAGCTGCATGCAATCTTGCCTTCCTGCCTGTTCCACTGTTTTAACCATAATCAGAACAATTCTGGCCACGGGAATCTGAAGAGGGAATCTGAAATCCAGAGCTATCAATACAATTTATTAGAAGAATTTTGTTGTAATTTGAAGCTACATATCTGGGTCTCAGTCCTTTTTGGTCATGCATTCCTAACTTCTCTGTGCCTTGAGTGCAGTACTAGGACAGCCTGTGGGGAGGGTTTTGTCACCTGAGATCCCACAGTGGGGTCTGCTCATTTTGCAGAATTCTGTGCAATGCTAGATGGAATGTAATGGAAAAGCAATCCCTAAATAGTACCTACTGCCCTGAATTTTGTAGAGGAAAATGAAATCTCTCTTGAAATGAGTAAAAGGTTTATTCTCCTTACTCTTGTACTTCCTTACCCTACAAATTAAATTCCTTTGGCGTTTCTGAATTTTTGCTTATTAAAAGATAAAAAGAAACTCTGCACATTTTCCTGTGCTCTGTTTCATGTTCTTTAAGGACAAATATAATTAGTAGTAAAAAGAGGAATACCTCAAGCTGCCATTACCCAAAATAATTTCATTTAAGTTCAGTAGCTTAGCTTCATCTAAGAAATACTTTGTAGGAATTTTTTGCTTCTGTTTAGTACGATAAGAAAAATGGCAATGAAACAGCTAGTGCTAAAAAGAAGTGAGAAGGATCCAGCTGATAACTGTCTGAATTAATTGAATTATTCCTCTGAGAACCATTTCAATGTGGGTCATTACATGGGAGTGAGGCTGAGGCTTCCCTCTGAAGCCCTGTTGCAAGGCCAGTTGACACCAGGGATTAGATTCCTGTTTATTTTCCATTGGAGTTAAACCTGAGCTGCTGCTGCAGGCTGTAAAGGCTGACACCCACAAAGGCTCTTTGGCTCAGTAACACCCAGCTCTAAAACACCCCAGCATGTGCAGGTGGCCAAACTGAGCTGCATCCACAGGGCTGGAGGCAAACACTCTGTGCATTTCTAACACAGCCACTTTGGGACTATTAGGCACAAAGCTGCACATCCAGACATTCAGATGCCTCAGGGGTTATCTGGGTCCTCTGTGGTCTCCTGTTAACACTCAGGTAATTGAAAAACATGCAGGTGCCTTTGAAGAGTTTAAGCCTCCAGCCTTAACCTGCCAACTTTAATAGAACTAATATTTTAGCAGCCACTAAAACAAGACTGAGACCATTCTGTAGCGTGGGGTGTATTCTCCTGCTTGCTCACTGGGATGAAAGAACATCTTCCAATTTCAGACATATTAATTTGCCTTTGGAGCCTACAATTATAAAGTAATTTATAGTGGGAGATTTCCATGCCTATGACCTGAGGGATATGAATTGTCTCTTATCAGGGAAATTGAATAACCATGTATTTCAAGTCATGATATAGTTACCTACTCCTTCCAGTCAGGAGGTCTGTAACAGTAGAATTTCCATCCAAATTTTACAGAAATGCTTGTGTTTGAGAGGCCTGGAGCACTTGTGATCCCTGAAATAGTTTACAGTTTGGTACTTTATATTTTTAATATTTTAATGTTTGCATTCTTTGTTTTGTTTGTTTGTTTGTCTGTTTTTTTTGCATATTTTTGGGGCACTGGATTTCTGAGGAAAAGTTGGGGTTTGACTGTTGAGTAATAATTAAAAGAAACCCCTTGTGCTGATTTCCAGAATTCGAAAATTCAATTAAAAAAAAGCCCCACAATTACATTTGAAGGTAATTCTTACTATAAGAAAGGTGTCACTTACTATGAAAGTAGACCAAAGATTTGTTGGAAAATGGATCCTGCTTCCCTTCCTGGAGTATTACTGCATTGTTACCAGGATGTGTGCCTGCCCCTGCGTTTGTTGCCTCCTACACCAGCACCATCTCTACAGAACTCTTGCTTCATTGCAAATCTTGTATAATCACCAAAACCCTCCAAAGCATTTCAGATGAAAGCTTCAGGATTAATCACTCCCTGTAAAGGCATGTCAAAAAATGTTAGTTTTTGAAAGATGTGTCATCTCTGGAGACGAGAAAGCTCTGGGAAGCTTTATGGTGACCTTTCAATATATTTTAAGGGTTTATAAGAAAGACCGAAAAAGACTTTTTACCAGCAGTGATAGGGCAAGGGGCAATGGTTTTAAACTCCAAAGTGGGTAGACTTAGATTAGATTGTAGAAAAAAAAAATTCTTTATTGTGAATGTGATAAGGCACTGGAATAGACTGAAGAGAGAAGTTGTGGATGCTCCATCCCTGGAGATGTTTAAGGCCATCTTGGATGGGGCTCTGGTCCAATGGAATTTGTCCCTGCCCATGGCAGGGGTCTGACTAGTAGAGCTTTGTCACTTCCAAGCCAAAACATTTTATGATTCTATGGTATCAAACTCCCCAGCTGTGCCAGTGTCCCTTACTCGTGGCCAGTGTCCCTTACTCGTGGCCAGTGTCCCAGTTTCTCTGGGAAGAGAGCTTTATTGTGGACACTTGGGCACACTGGGTGTGTCACTGACAGTGGTTCTCGGGCTGAACACACTGAAAGCTGGAGCCAGAGATGTTTTGTCTTGTAGCTGAGTCTGTGGGAAATGTCACTTTAGGAAAGAGGAAAATGAGCTCTCTTTATGGCTGTATTATTTATATTTCTCATTGAAACAGGATGAACACTAAGGAAAGGTAAACAAACATCTTTTTTTTCCAAACTTTAAAAAATAAAAAGACCTTTGGCTTTGGAAACAACCACTCAGTAGCAGAAGGAGTGATTGGTTTAAGTCTTCTGGTTTAATGAGTTTTTCCTGAAGTGAATGACGATGTGTTACAAGAACACTGGAATCAGGATCCCAATCAAAACTTCTTAATGGGGGGAAGACTCATTTCAGCAGAGTGGGGTTTATATTGTGGTTCCCAAAAATGCTCATGTTATTTGGGACTGTTCAGCTTCATTAGAAAGGGCATTCCTAATTCAGAAAATGCTTCAAAAAAAACAATGGCAACTTTAATTTTCAAACTTTTGACTGCTGAAATAAAATTGTAGCATATAAGCATCAACCATGGATACTTTTTTTTAAGAACTTCTCTGATATATTTACTGCTCATTTTCTCTTTTCCTTTTTTTTTTTAATTGCAAAATATCTACTGTTTTGATGTCAAACTTAATGATCACATTTCTATTCCTCCAATGATCAGCTCACATAATTCAACATATCTAAAGCAAAGTTATGTGGAAAACATTGCATTTTTCTTAATTTTTCTTCATTTCTTTCATACTGCTAGAAATAACAGCCCAGCAATCAGTTCAGTATTTATGTGAGGAGAATACCTGGGAACATCACTGTCTGTTTTTGACAGGTATTATTCAATGGTTTTTGTTATTCTTGATTTAAAAACATGATTTTTGATGTGAGGGAGGAGGTTTAGTGCAACTGATTTGCCACAGGATGTTTAAGTGGTCAAAATAACCATCAAACCTGTCTTAGATAAATAAGGCAACTCAGACAGTCCTCCTCTCCACCTTTCTTTCCCCTTTTTGGACCATCTGTTTAGTTTTGGCATCTCTCTCTCTCACTCTGGGACCCGTGTGCTGCTTGCAAAAAGCAGACTTGGACTTCCATCGACAGACTCGTTGTGTTTTGCCAGTCAAAACTTGTTAAAATTGTGTAAGGCTTCATGTAGTTGCCTTCTTGTTTCTTTTTTGGACCCATTTATCCATTCTGCAGTAAATAGGAAATAATGCATTTTTAAAATCTGTCTGCATTTAATCTCTCTAGGGTTGTTATGCTAACTCCAGGTTGCTGAAAGAAGCAGAACCCCCTCCTCTAGGCAAACAAGTTTAATAAATGAGGATATGTTTCTTAGTCTCATTATTTCCTTATTGATGCAAAACAAAGGTACAAATTAGGGTATTGGGGGAATATTGAATTGATTTATTATGATTTATCTTGTGCTTTTGGGTCTCTTGTTTCTTTTGGCAGGTGGACAGAAATGGATTAAGTAGCAGGGTCCGTAAGAAAAATAGGCTTACTGGGGAAAAAGGCTGGAGTTACATTTTGGGTTGTCTTGGTTCTCCCTCACAGCAGGATTCTCAATCACAGTTGGGTTTGGAAGGAACCTCTGGAGATCAAATAGCCCAACCCTCCTGCTAATGTAGGTTGCACAGGATTTTATCCAGGTGAGTTTGGAAGATCCCCAGGAAATGAGACTCCAAAAACTCTCTGTGTAATTCAGCGTCTGTCCAATGATGCTTTGTAGATTACTCAGCACAGATGTGCCTTCTGCATTTGTTGAATTAATTCCTTCCTCTAAAGGTTGCTGGGAAGTGGCAAATACCAGTCAGAGGCATCACTCCTTCCACTGCCCTATCTGCAGAGTGTGGCTGGCTTGGATCATCCCAAACCTGTGCAGGGGATTGCTGTGGGATGTCCTTGGCTCTGCTCAGAGCTCTCTCTGGCAGTCCTGACCCACCTCCTCACTAAGTGGCCTAAATTTGTGTGCTGAGCCCCCAGCCATGCACTCACACCACGTTTGAGCCCTGCTGTGCTGTAGGAAAGGGAAGCACAAGGGCAGGGCAGTGCCTGACAGACCTGCCAGGACTGAGCCAGCTCCTCTCCTCCCAGGACACCCCACTTAGCATAAATCTCAATCTGCAATCAGCCCCAGCTCCACGAGGGCTCCTCAGCTGCTTGTCCAACAGCATCTGTAGAAGTTGGCTCATCTGGGATTATGTCAGTGAGCTTCAGTCTCCTCCTGCTCTTGGCTCTTGTACCTCCTTGTTGATTAGAGCAGTGCTGAAGTTTAAAACAACACCCTTCAGCAAGGCAAAAATTTACTGGTTTTGGTAAAAAAATAGTTTTTTAAAAAAGCTACTTTAATATTATTCACTCTAAATATGAACTCCAGGTTGCAGTAAGATGTGGGTGTGACCAGGCCCAGGAGGAAGTTTATCCATGTGTGTGTTTGCACACACAGAGGGCAGATTGCTACACACCTGCCAGGATGCAGGGGCTTGTGAGAGCCCTGTTCCCAGGAAGCTTGTGAGGACTTGGGCTGGCTCTGAGCACAGCAAGACTGCTCATTCTGCAGGTGCCTTTGTCAGAGTTAGATGTTCTCCCAAATCATGGGATATAAATGTGTCCTTGTTCTTTTATTATTCATGGGACCAGACAAACAAGAAGAAGAAGCTGAGAGGAAGAGTTTAACTCCTGTTAGTGACTTACAGACCTCTTGTTCTCTTCATTTTGTTTAGATTTATTTTGAAATGTGAGAATTTACCTTGTGGTTACATGAAAAAAATGGATTAACTCAGCCCTGATAGTTCTGCTGAACTGCTGCCTTTCTGAAATCTGCTGTGTCTTTATTAGAAGGATGTAGAGAAGAATAAGATGGAAGGTTAAAATTTGGTCTTTTTGCTGGGTGCACTGCTGTTTCCTGTGAAAATTACTCCTTTCACCTAATTTCACCAGAAAAAAAAGAGAAAGCTCTCTTGCTCTACAGTACTTTGTTAAAACACTGACTTTTCCAAATGACTTAAAAATCATTTGAATGCTAGATGAATTTGTAAGGCTAATGTAGCCATTTTGCTAGTTCAGTTGAATTTTGTATCAGACACTAGAGCTGCACCTGCTTTGATTGTCTGCTGTCCCTTGGTGACTGCTTTGGTCGCCTGCAGTCTTGCACTGTCTTTGCATAATGACAGAGGAACAAGCTATTTCAAGAAAATATCACTCTATTTCCCAAATCCCATTTGTTTTCCCCATGCACCTGAAGCCCCAAAGGCAAAGCAGGTAATGTCATTGTGGTAGGCAACAGGAAATGAAGTCTGAATCTCTTGTGCTACATATGGAATTAGGAAAAAGAGGGTTTCTAAAAATAAAGCCACCCCTTTATGTTTTAAGATTGCTTGTATACTTTCATATCTGTTCCCCAAATATAGTGCACCAAATCTCCCATCATCTAGGTAGTTTGGCTGCTATTTTAAGCCTATCAGCTTCAGGGATTTGCAGGGGTGAATGTGGTCACCTTGCAGCTCATGTGAACTTAGCAAAGTCATGACCTTGCTACACAGATGAGACATCCCAGCTCCTGGATGTTGGTCCTGGACCTGCAGTGCTGTGGTGCACCCAATGCTGAGGGAAGAGATGCTTTGGGTAGGAGATTGCCTTTTTTAAGCAATGCATTATCTATCACATAAACAGGTTTTATTCTAATTTAATCCCTTATCTAGGGTGTAAAGAAGCTTTGTGGGTTAATAAAGGCAGAGAAGCTGAGGAAGAAGGAAGAAAAAAGCTGATCATTGGCATAACTGTGGCAGTCCTTAGGCAGAGGAGTTACCTTTGCAAGTGATTTTGCCCTGAAATTCATTATTAGCCCTGTGCACCTTGGCCATGTGAGAGCAGAGGACTCCATGCATCCATGTGTGACTCAAGAAAACAGCTCTGCAGAGGGCAGCAGTCGTTCAGCAGGATCAGGACTTTGCCCCAGTTTACTCAGATCACCTGTATCTGTGCCAAAAGCAAGATGTGACTTGCCATGTTTAATATCTTCTCTCTTTGGAAGTCCTTTTCCCCTTTGCATAGTCCAATAAAAGCTGGCTGAATTTTGAACCCATCTCTTCTTTTTGGACAGTCCCATCTTGATCAATACATCCCCAAGGGCTTTCATTTGAATGGTGCATTGTCCTAAGCTGTTCTGAGATACAATTCCTGCAGTGACAGGCAGCAAGGCAGCACTGCCAACTGCCAGGGAGGGCTTTTGTGATTCTCATTAACTGTTACACCATTACCTAAGGGCAATGAGTTAGTTTTTGAAAGCCTGGGTACTCACTTTAGAAAGGGAAAAATCGACTGCATGTGCAACAAAGCTGCTGAGAGCAAACCCAGCCTGTATGTTTAGATTTTTAAATGATTGATGGAAACTTTCTGTCTTTTTTTTCACAAGTGAACAAGCATCTGCTGCTGCAACTGCTGGTTAACAGGCTTTTTTCTCCATATGAAGTGGATCCAATTATATGCTCCGTGCCATCCCAAGAGAAGCACAGAAGTAGCTCAAAGCAGGACTATTTAGTAAAGAAGAGGCAAAGGATTATTGAGAGTGCAATCTTTGCTGTACTTAGAGAGGCTGCACTGAAAGGGAATTTGCCTTTCTTTCTCTTCTGAAAATAGCTGTTGTAAGGGCAGAGAAAAAGCAACTCAGTGATTTAAGTTTTCTCATCTTTTTTCTTACAATTCTCTGTTGAATTTTATTTATGTATATTAAAATATGTACAGGTTTGGGTTTTTTTTTATCCTAATCCCTGTAAAAAAAATCCCTGCTCTTCCCACTGACTTTGGTGACCTTTGGATCAAACTGCTTGTGCTGTTTCTATGACAGTTTTAGCAACAAATTCAAAGATGTTGCAGACAAAACAAAGTTTTCTTGACATTTATAAAAAACTGACAAATTATCTTTAAACATTTCTGGAGAAAAAGCTGCACGCCATGAAGGCATTTCTTGGTGTTCCAATTTATTTAATTGCATTTTGGTGTTGCTTTTGTCATCCTGGAGGTCTGTGTTCCCTGCTCAAACTCAGTTTGCCATATTTGATAAGACGGTATTTTTCAATGGTTATTTCTCCCGTGATCCCTCTCTCCTCTGCTGTTGTCAGCCACCCCACTCTCTCCTATCCAATGCACTTTTTCCAGCTCAAGGACAGAATGTCTGCCAGTGGCAACTGGGAAAATGCAGTGTAACAGTTGTTTACAACAGATTGTAATTTGGTCTCCCGTAATTTTCTAACTTTTCCATCAACAGCCCAACTAAACTTTTCTTCCCCTAACTTTTCCACCACCTGTGAAACTTGCCTTTTATTTGTCACCCTTGTAATGAACATTTCTGAAATCAGACAGGTTTAGGTTATGCTCTGTAGTGCTGCTCCTTCAGACTGCCTTAGCTGCATCCTCTTCGACTTAAAAACTCACAAAGGAAACATTTTCTTACTCTCTATCAGATCAGCCACATTCTTTCTGATTGGCCTCAGCCTTTTGATCTTGTTTCTTGCTCTTCAGTGATGTCCATGAAGTGTTTTCTGAGCGCCAGGCAATGGGTGTTGCAGAGGATGAGCAGCCTGAGTGGCTTCTGCAGGCTGCAGGTTCAGCATTTGCAGCTGGGGAGCAGCCAGGGCTGCCGGCTCGTTGGTAGGAAGGGCGAGTGCTGGAAACACTTGTGTCGATAAACACTTGCACAGGTATTCCTGCTGGAAGTGTCCAAACCCTCTGTAATACAGCTTCTGGTGGGTACTCACCTTTTCTTTCAGAAGTTGTGAGCTGGTTTAGCCAAATTTAGAAACCTACTCCCTCGGAGAAGGTAGGTTGTAAACCACCCCTCCCCCCGGCCAGGTTCGGGAAAAATTAAACCTTTTCCTCGAAAGAAAGTGAAAGTGATAATAACTATTTATTCAACAAACACACAGGTAAAGGATAATAATGATAAGCAACAAGCCCCCCTCGCTATAGAGGGAAAGAAACCTGGGAAAAAGAAAATCCAAGTCCTTCCGTAGGTATTCTCTCTCCTCCTCCTCGGAGCGGGGATGAGGTGGGCCCTCCCCAGGCCCTCCCCCTCGATGAAAAAAAAAAGTCCTGATGTTCTGATGTGAAGCAATCCAGAAAAGAAGAGAAAAGAAACCAAAATTCCAGGGAAAAATCCAACCCTCCGGAGGAAAAAAACGAGCTGACGATCCCGGGAGCCCCAAAAAAAAACTCCCAGAGAGAGCTCCTTATCTCTGTCCTTGAGACACTGTTTAGAAGTTTGCTCAGTTCTCTCTCTCTCTCCACTCAGTCTCAGTCCAAAAGCACAGAAAGGCATACAGCCAATTTTCTGGGCAGGGAGCAGTGAATAGGGAATATAACATCTAGTCACCCCAAGACAAGTTGGCATGTTTTATTTCTATTTCTGACGTTGGCCCATTGGTTGCTTTCTAACAGACTCTTCTGAATCTCGTCTGTTTGTAAACTCCTGGTCACTGTCCAGGGCTGATTCTCTTAATTAGGCTGGATCATTCCTGGTCCCTGAATAGGGAGCTGCAACTTCACCTGGACAGGACCATGACTTGCACAATTTTTTCCTAGTCTGAAGATTCTGAAAAAGTATATTTCCATAAATACTGTGGATGGTTACAGCTTGAGTATTTATGTAAATACATTTCCATGCAGAACTCTACCATTTCTTGAGAGTTTGAAATGTATGTTTGGTCTTATTTTTGTTCAGCATGCTTCCTTTTCTATCCTAAATATTTCAGAAAAGTAAGTTAGCTGATGATCCTCTTTAGCTTTTCCCCTACTTTTCTTTTCTTTTTTTTTTTTTTTTTTTTCCTCTTCACTGATGGGGCTTTTAGCGTTTCATTCATGAAAATGATTCACTCTTCATTTATTCCAATATATTCTTGCTGAGACTCTGCAGGGTCACTTTATAGCCTACTGTGCAAGCAGTTAACTGAAATTCTTTGGATTCTTTTTCTAAACCAACTCTTTCCTCTGACTTGATAGTGTAATCTGATGTAGTTTAAAGCATTTTTGCTAGTAACTGTTCATAGTTTATGGGTTTAACCTCACATGCTCAATAACATTGTAGTGTCCTTCACTAGAGTGACCCATATTTTGGCTTCCACTTCCGTGCTCTCTCTGCCTCTATGGGCTCAGATTTTGCTAAATGAGCAAACCCTGATGTTCATCATAGTTTTCTTTGTGAAAGTAATGGAGACTGTGGGTCTTATTTCTTCAGAACTTTCTTCTTGGTGGTTATATTTAGAACCTCCTCCTGGTCCCATTAGGGAGAGGTTAAATATCACTGTGAAAGAGTGTACATTGATCAACAGGGGAAGAAGCCCCAGGGTGCCTTTCTGGAACATTATCAAAAGTCCTTTAAAGGAGTTAAAATACATTGTCTCAGTGTGGCTTTTTTTAAATCCTCTGGTCTAGTATGAAGCCACTTCACCTCCTCCTTTCTTCACTGTGGGTGATAAATGGAAAATTTTAAAGGCTGCTGAATACTGTGCATTTTCACAGTAGGCCAGGTGTTTAGCACAGGTTTCTGAACTAACATTGCATTGGTAAAGTGCACTGAGCTTGATGACTTCACAATTTCTACTTCTATCCAAGGGAAGTAGGAGCCTTCCTTATGTAGCTCAGGCTGCAATTTAAGTTTGTGAAAATGATGGTTAGCTCAAGAGCAGAAGGGTGGGTTTGGATCTTACTCACAAAGCTCTGTCAGCTGTTGAAGCTGCCAGAGATCTGGCAGACTGAACACAACTGTGGCACTGAAAAGGTACCCTGGTGAATTTAGCCCTTTTAGGTTCTGGAAATCAGTAACACCAAATTTCTGATTTTTCTTAATTCTGATTTTTATTCCCAAACATTTTTCAAATTTTTTCAGTCAAGAATGGATTAACAAATCATTCTTTTTCCTATTCACTATTTAATAAGCATGATGTACTTGTATTATATTTTCCTCTATTAATATTCAGATTATCAACATTTCTAAAGAGGAAAAAAATCTGTGTTGTATAATGAGTATAGCAGTTCCAATGATTACTTGTGCTAAAACTCATGAAACTTGCAAGTTGAATGAACATTTTTGCATGGAATTCTCATAAGACTGGGGTATAGTTCAGTACAAAACAGAAAAAAAAAGAATAATACAGCTTCAGAAATAACAGCAAGCAGAATTCAATGCTTTAATTTATGAATGTATTTGCACAATAATTTTGTATTTGTGTAGTCAAGGATGCATGCTTTGTTTTCTTCCACATCTACTTTTCTGTTGGCAATATTCTATTGTTATTTTCATTACTATTATTATTAGGTTTTATTATTTTTTTGGTTTGTATTATTCTAGAATTGCAGAGCCAAATAATAAACAAGGCTTTCTTGTGCAAACTGCTTTGTTAACATCTAAAAAAGAAACAGTATCTATTCTTAATGTGTTATTAGATGCAAAGAAAGGAGCACAGAGAAAGTCTGGGAAAACACAGGACTAAAATGAATAAGTCTTGCATAATGGTGGGTATGTCAGGTTATACAGTGCTGTACATTTGTGCTTAGAGTCTAAAAGAAAATAGGTGTAAGTAAAACCTCATTTTTGCATCTCAAGTCATGTGATAGGACAGAACTTTGGATGTTTCAGTGGTAGCTGTAGCTGCAGAGGAGTTCTGGTATGGTGGGCTAGTCCCACATGGATCCCTGAACACCAAGGAAAATGTCAGGCTGGCCCCTTTCCTTCAGCATGGAGGGCCTAAGGAGATCTCGTGGATGGAGGGATGTAGGGTCTGACAAGCCCCTGTCCTGGCAGGAAGCCCTTGTTTAGATAAAGGGAACTGCAACATCTCCAGATGTGGGGTCTGACAGGCCCCTGCCCTGGCAGGGAGGCCTGGAGATAAAGAGGTTGCACAATCTCCCTCCAGGCCCCTCTTGGGGAAAGAGGGAATCCTTTTGGTTACCGCAAGAAAACACAGACCCCTGATCCTCTAGGAAACTGTATGTAAAATACCCTAGTACCCATTGGTTTCTTACCCTTGTACGCCCACCTCTGTACCCCATAAAAGAGACCCCTCTGCCCCGAGTCGGGGAGGATCCGTCTCTGGTCACCCCTTGGCGGGAGATGGAAGAACAAAGCGACTTCTGCGGCACCACCAGCAGGGCCTCTCCTCTCTCTGTCCGGGCCTGGCCCTGGGGCTTTGCCTTGCAGAGCAGAGCTGAAACCACTGCTGGATCACTGAGAGCTGATGGCTGCTGAGCCAGGCACCTCTGCAGGCAACCTCGGCCGAGGGCTGAGAGAAGCCACGACCCCCTGGGAGACGGTTCCTGACGGGATCACCTCTGCAGAGGGTTCCTCACAGGATCACCTCTGCAGACGGTTCCTCACGGAATCACCTCTCTGGGTCTGCTACGGCTTCTTGGGTCTGAGCCTCAGACCCCAACCAGCACGGGCCAGGAGAACCCCTGAGCTTTAACAACTTTAGAGGGTGTGCTCCAAGGGTCAGGAGTTCAGAGGTAAGGGCAGAAGCAGAAGACAAAGATGTACAGGACTCTTAGCTGGCAGGAAGGTAACAATCTCTTAGATGTTTTTTCTCCCAAATTACCCTAAATTGTCCTCGTGGCAGAGCACAAGACCCAATATATCAGTGGTGTCATTTACCATATCTACAGCAATCTTTTCAGGTAGGTGATGGCACAATTTGCAGTACGGCTCCCGCAAATATTGGTACCATAGTCAAAATTTCAAATCTCTTTGCTTTTTTTTGACAGAAAATGTTGCAGTGAACCCCCCTGGGCCTCCCTCCCCAGCCGGGTCCCTGCCTTGTGACTGAGTCAGATCTGCCTTAGGTTCCAGCCCCCCGGGCTCTGATCTGGTTGTTTGTCCCATCCCTGCCCCTGGTATCACCTTTCCCCCTGTCTGTGATAAAACCAGGAGGACACAAAGCCCCTCCCTCTCACCTCGCTGGCTCTGCCCAGGTCGGTGCTCTGTCCCCACCCAGGACAGAGGGAATAAATGACTTAACATCATAAGAGGTTTGAGCTGTATTTCTCTTCTCCACTTCTGCTTCTGGTGGTGGCTGTCACTAACACTGGCTTAAGTGGAGCTGCACAGTCGAGGGATATCCAGGCTGTTTGTGAATGGTCTAAGGATATTCCGAGACATAAAAGAGGCAAGCTCGCCACAAAATTAAGCAGTGGACAGCTGATAACCACAAGGAGAAAATCTAATGCAAAAGCTGCTGTTTTGGAGCTTTTAGATTTTTATTCTTCATGCACAAGAGCAAATTTTAAAATGGTCCTTTTTCTCCATATTCCATAGTACCTGCCATCACTTGTAGCCCTCTTTGGATAATTTTAGATTTTTCTCTGTTTTTAACATCCAGCCTAGCATTTGAGCCAAGACCTACTTTCTCTTTGTGGGATTGTCATGCCCCTGACCTTGTGCCCAGCTCTTTTGTGGAAAACAAGCAATAATGAAAGTCACATTCACAGTCACATCCTGATGGAAGGATCCTCTCTTGAATGTTATCTCATATTTCAGCAGCTTTGCTGGCTCTAGTGCTTGGAAACATTTACATTCCTCTCTGGAGGGGATGAGTACTTTTTTTCTTTTTTAAGTATTCTTCAAGCTTGTCCTTAAATATGTGCTTAACCAGATTATTCACAGTCACTTCCTAAGAATGAGCTTGGCAGACTGTGATGCTCCCATGAATGGGTACGGGCTGTTAATTCCATTTTGAGGAGGTATCTTTACTTTCCCAAACACAGTAAGATATCAAACATGTGGAACATTTTGAGGAATGCTGTATGACTTAAAGCATATTTTCATAAAACTTAAAAAAACCCCCAAACTCATTTTAATGTTTTCATGTTAATTCAAAATCCACTTATTTCCTTTCATCCGTCCTACCTATTGATGAAAATGTTACATCTTTCTTTTACCTGACAGTGCTCTGTCAGTGCAGTTAAGGTGAAAGAATACACTATGGAAAGAAACACCTTATAAAATAAGTGAAAGCAAGAAATCATAAATATTTTTAGTCATACAGATTCAGAGAAAAACAGATAACAACTGTGCTGTAGATACTGATGTTAAAGTTACTTGCTAAGTAAGGCAAAAAAATAGGTCTGATTCTCACCCTGAGGGTATTAAGATATAATATTTATATTGATATTTTAATGTTTATATTGTACAGAGGCATTCCAATAGGAAGTTGAAGAAATACCTAATGTACTTACAGCTGATCTCCAGGGTGTCATGATCCATGACCATGGAATTACTTTGTTTGCATAGGAGTATCCAATCTCACAGCAAGGCCCCCTGAGGGCTGACGTGTCTTTAATTACCATGCAGGGCTTTCCCAGAAACTGGAAAACCAGAGCCCATGGCAGGAATGTAGTTCTGCCACCCCTGCTGGACAGCCCTATGGACAGGGACCATGTTTAGGTGGCACTGTAGAACTGGAGAGGGAGGATTCATGGCTTTATTTTTTTTGGGCAGCAGTTTATAGTTCAAATATGGTCTGAGGAGTCTTAAAACACGCCTAAACTACACACAAATTCACTTTAAGTCTTGCACATGGCAGTGTGATGTAGAAACTCCAAGGGGTTTAAGATATGCTCTTATGTGGAAGTTCACCTCTAATTTGGACAAAATGTTTCCTATAGCCATTTCTTTATAAATGTGAAAGGGGTGTATGTAATCCACATCTCACAAAAGTGTTTGCCTTATTCAGGGCCTGATTCCCCAGAGAAATTAAAACTTCCTGTAAAAATGAAGTTTTCAAAACATTACCTTCATGTGCATGAACTGTTTTTGGTTTTTCCATCCTTATGAAATTTTCCACTCAATTTTGTAAAATATTTCTCATGAAGTCACTTTTAATGAGACAAAATCCATTGCTATGAGAAAATCAAACTAATACCCAATAGTTTAATATTGTGTGTTGGTTCAGTATTGATCTGTTTAAATGACCATGCTCAGTTCTCCTTGGAAAGGGGAATTTGGGATGACAGCCTCTGGCTGACTTGGCTATAAACTTTCCCTGGTGGGTTGTTCCAGATCAAGGACCTGCCCAAAAGACACTGATCTGTGGGCTGGGTTTCTTTTCAGTGGAAATCAGAGCAGGATGGCTATTGCATGCAAAAATCTCTCTCAGTAATGGAGACATGGTGTTCAAGGGCACAGACCTAGATTTAATATCTTGGAAGTGTTTCTGGGTCCATTGATTTAAACACAGCCATGATCCCCTTTCATCTTGAACTGAAATTTATGAAAATGTTACAGCTCGTGACTCACTGGGACTACAATGAATCTTGGGGGGTTTAACTGTCTCATGATGTCCTTGATGAAGTTTGATTGCTCACTAGTTTTGCCTGGACATCATCCAAAAGGACCAAGTGAAGCCAGTGAGCTTGATAATCATACCCTGAAGTGTCAGAGTTGTCATCCCTTATATTTCTGTTGCTTCCCAGCGAAATTAAGATGAGGGATGTCAGAGTTCTGACCATAATTTCTCTTAGAATTCTTTCTCAAGAGTACTTTGGGTGCAATCCTTCAAGTACAAAGTATCGTGTGCTTAAAACTCTTTCAGTCCTTCTCTTAATCTTAGACAAAATTAACCCTAAAAGCTTGGCCAATTCTAATATTAGTCCCCCATACTCCTCTAATAGCTGGTTTTCGTTTTTTACCTGTCATGTGTTAGGTAGGATCACTCAAACTTTTTCAGGAACAAGTGTTTGAAGAGAGAAGAAAATGCATACCTGTACTTGTGGAAATTAGGGTGGTACAATTCTGGTTTCATTTTCACACCCTGGTAATGCTCTGTCATCGTATAAACTGCTCAGGAACCCAAATCCACTGTCATTTATGTTGCAGCCAAATATTGCACTGCATCTTTGAAATCTGAGAAACAATTTTTTAGAGGAGTGTTTCCAGCCAGAGGTATAGTGGGCTCCAGTTGGGATTTAAGAAACTCTAAAAAAATCCTTGTTTATTCATCTCTCAATGAGAATTAGGGCAAATATTTAGCTTTTTACAGTCTAACAATGAAAACCAGTGCAGAAGCTGCTGTCACCTAATGTTTTCAGCTGCCTGGGAGCCCCACTTGCAACTGGTCACATGCAAGTTCAGACATTTTTGCTCAGCAGCTCAGGAATTGGGCAGCAGTAAATGGACTCAGTCACCTGAATTGTGGTAGCTTAGACTGGTACCTATCTCCTGTTTCCATGTTTAGATTCATATTTAAGTGCCTACAATTAAATACCCAGGTTTGATTATTCAGCTGTTGGACCATAACTGTAATAAGATTATTCAATAACTGTTATCTCAGTCAATTTGCTGTACAGTTTTATCAGACAAAGTCCTGTCCTATTACTGTTCTTTAAAAAGTAGTGATACAGAACAACCCACCCAATGACAGTATTTGTGAGCCTGTCCAGAAATAGAGGGTTTATAAATCAAAGTATTACTTCATCAGGAATTTTATCAGCCTCTCAGTTTGATTTGAGAAGTCAGTGGAATATTTCTTTGATGTTAGTGGGCTTTGGATCAAGTCTGGTAAGGCACCATTCAAAAAAAAGGAGAGAAGATACCTATTATTTTCTAATAGTGCGTCTGAATTTTGTTCTCCCTTCTAGATCCTCTTTTAAGGCTTCACCTGTTCTAACAAAAGCAGCCAGCTCCTGGCATTTGGATAATGGCTCAGCTGAAGCTCACACAGGCAGCAGGGTGAGTTTACCCTCTGACTTCCAACTTTCCTTTCTGATGTGATGTGTGATGTTTGGGTTGCCTCAAAGCGCAGCTTCTGAAGCTGAAAGCTTCCCTTATGAGCACCCTGTGGGATGCAGGGGTGACCCCAGATCAGGTGCACTCTATCCTGCTGGACACTTGGCCCTCTTGTTAACTAGAGAGATGGAAGAGCTCTTTAAAGACTTGCTTTCATTTCCCTTACCTTTATCTTGTCTCCTGTATTTTATCAGTTGACTTAGTGTGGGAACATCCTTTAGCTTTCATCTGCCCAGGACTGCCTTTAAGAAGAACAGAGTATTTCGATACACAATGACCTTTTTCCCCCTTCTGTTCTCTCCAAAGGTGGTCAGATCACATGCTTTCTTTACTTTTTGGACATGTTTCCAGTTCAGTCATTATCAGCCACCATGATAACGCCCTGATTACCTTGACAACACTTCATTGTGTTACAGCAGCTGTCCCTGCTGCTGCTCAGGGTAAAGGTGGTGATAGCAGGATAGAGACTGTGTGGAGAGTTTCTTCACCAGTTAAGAGCTTTAAGCTGAGAAGGCCTTTAATGAAAGAATCTGAGGTGGTCTGTAACATGAGAAGTGAAAAGCCAGTTGGATAAGTGCTCAAATGTCTCCTGTGTACAGCTCCTGGCACACAGCCTGAGCAATGCCCTACCTATGGCAGAGAGGTTGGAACCAAAGGGTCTGTGAGGCCCCTTCCAACCCGTGCCTTTCTCTGATTCTCTGCTGTGCCTTGTTCATGGTGCTCTGAATGGAAATCATCTCTTGGTCATTGTCTGATCAGTCCTTGATTACCCCCAATGCCTCCCCATAACACCTGTAGGGCCAGTTTGCTGAGCTGTTTCAAGTATTAATTCCTCTCTAGTTGCTTAGACATAAAATGATCTCTTAGTGTAAAAGCTTGCCAAGTTCTACTGACAAATAGTTTTTTAAAGTTAAAGAAAAAAGATTCAACCATTTTTTTTTCCTGAACGAATCATTAATGGTAATCAAATATAAAATTTTTTCTGATCTTTCAAAATTATATGGATATCAGGTATTTTCCCTAATATTTTCCATTTTGCTACTTTGTGAGTGTGTAGGGTGGCGTATTGATTATATTTGAATCTGACCCACTGAATTATTTCACTGCTTAGAGTGGCCATCCACTGAAAATTAGATATTCACATTTCAAATTATGCTGTTGCTAATTCAATTAGATTTTCTTGCTAATCTACCCACAGAAGCATTAAATTTTAGAAGGAATGTAGGAGCTCTCAAATATCATCTCACTGTTTTGCATATTTATTTTGTCCGAGTTTTAAGTAAATTAATTATTCAGTGACAACTTTGAAACTAAATCATCTCTGATATTTTGATCAGTGGCACTGAAATCATTAAGGCTTTTTTGCCTACACTATGACAAAGCACTGACAAAAAATCCTCACAGTTTTTCCGTGTCATATGCAGATAAATTCTATTTTCTTTTATCTTCTGCAGTAATATAAATTGAAGAAGATGTTAATAGCCAAATCATGCTGAACTTATGCATAATTAAGGAAAATCATGTCATTAAAAAAAATGGATTGAGTTTACAAAACAACCTTGGGATATAGATGCATGATTTAGACACATAACTTCCATCAAAATTAATGAGGATACCAACGATTCCTCTACATCATTTTGAATATCTCAGCAAAAAGCTGCAACTTGAGACTTTTTAGACATAAATGATTATTGATGTACATTATCCTTCATAGTGAAATTAATGGCCAAAATGGTAACCAAGAGTATTTCATATGAACTCCCATTTTGCTTTATGTTACACAAGCAAACAATACAATGTAGGGAAACAGGCTAAAAATAACTTACAGCCATGGGACCATTAATCACTTTTCCTGCTTCTTCAACAGCAAAACCTGAGTTTATTCTGACAAGAGGAAATGAAAGCTCTCTAGATTAAATGTTCAACCATGTGTAGTCTCAGGACTATTATTCATAGGCTATTAAACACATATATGCATTATATTTAAGGGTATGAGTTTGTTAATTTTTAATGGCTTGCTTGTAACTGTGGATATTGATACAATAAACCTTTATTCCACAGAAGAAACAGAGGTTTGTGTTTTTTTAGCAAGAGTTCCATCTGTAAATTTCAGATTTAAGACGTTTTGCCTGTTGCTGTTGCCGCTTGTCTTGTGACTCTGCTAAAGGACATGGAAAGAGGGTCAGAGGATAAATTGAGAGTCCCAGTCTACATTCTAAGGAGCTGTTGAGTTTAGGCATAAAAATACTACTGTTTTTTGCCTGTTGGTATAATCAAGTTCCCTTTGAAGCCTTGTATTTGGGCTGTGAGTTCTCATTCCTGATGGAGAAAAACATCATTCCAGTCTGTCCTTTCCAGCCCAAAGTGTCAGATCTTGCATTCAAAAACAGAGAAGTGACTAGTAGGCAGTAAAGGTGACATTGCCCTTCCATTTTTGAGGTCAAACTGGGGACAATGTGCCCCATTTATTTTGTGTGTGCATATAGCAAGTCTGAGCTCTTGTAGCATTAAACAAAACTCATATTGCAGAGTCTTGTTGGAGTTTTTTCCCCACCACAGACAGTGACTGAGTAAACTATTTGATAAAAAGATCTAAAAAACATCCTAAGGCTGGACAGCCCATGTATGAAGATCTTGATGTGTCAGAGTATCCACAATGGGCAGTGCAATGAAGTGGTCACTCATTGGGTGCTTCAGGCTGCTTACCCTCAGATTCCCTGCAGTGGTTTGTGGCAGGAACTCAGATGTTTGCCCTTAGATTGCAAAAGATATCCAAAAATTTTGGCAAGTGTATTATGTTTCTTCGTGTCTTTCTATTTAGACAGGGAAAGCTCTGCCAGCTAATGCCAGTAGAAAACTACAGATTTTAGTAAAGTTATAACAGAGACACTCAGGCATGAAGCAGACCTGAAATAAGCCTTAATTTTTGATAGGTGGATTTCTTGTTCCCCTCAGTGACAACTGAATGAAAACTAGTATTGCACTATTCTTTAAATGTCCTGCTGTTAACTGTGTGCAAATGTAACATTTAGGGTGCAAGAAGCACCACAGAGATGACTTTTCACATACCACTTTATAGAGGACTATTTCTATTTATCTCACAGGCTGTAAATGATTAAAAAAAAAAGCAAAGAAGATATAAAATATCACTGAGATCTAAGCAAAAGAACACGGGGAATATACGTGTTCCATTTGTTGAAATAAAGGCATTCGAACATCTACCCATGAGCTTCCTTGCAATACACAGTGTGATTTGCTTTAGGCATTTTAGCAGTTATAAAAAACATTTCTAAGAAACATTTCTACAGAAATGTGCTCCTGTAGGCTTCCCTGTGAGTCCTGTGTGGAGAAGTTAAGGATCATATGGTGGGTTACTTGCTGGAGTCTAGGAAAAGCAATTAATAGTAACTATCAAAATGTTGTTATTATTTTGTGTATCTGGATGGACAAAATATTTACTGTGTCACCTCAAAAGATTAACACAATACCATCACAGATTACTTTCTCTCTAGAAATTCATACACAGGAGCTGAACAGAGCATATTCCCCCAGAGGCTCACATTTGTGACTTTATACAATTAAAATGCCATTGTAGGAAAAAGTAGAAGAGGCCATTTGGAGTTTCTATTTGAAATAAGTACTTTTTTTCCTATTCTTTTTTCCTATGCTCAGACAAAAAGGGACAAAGTAATAATTACAATGGCACATCCAAATTCACTCAAAAAGTACTTTCACCACCCCCAACCCCCTGCTCCACTGTTAATTTTTCAGTTTCTTTGACTGTAGTGATTTTCTTCTTCTCAATATGAAAAGGAGTCCTCTGGATGGATTTTTTTCCCATGGATATTGATTTTGGCCCAAGTTCTATAGATAATTGTTTATCCATTCAGTATTAAGTACATAAGAAAATATTTGACTAAAGAAAAAAAAGTATGTAAAGTACCCCTTGGAAGTGTGATTTAAATCAGGAAAGAGACATATTCTGAAAAAAAGGCATTGCTTTTATTGGGAATTTATAATGAGAGTCTTAAGCATTATTAATTTATCTGTTCTACTGGTCAGGGATAGCAAAGCATCCCTGGGTTATCAACACTGTCTTCAGCAAAAATCCAAAACACAGACCCCCACCAGACCCCAGCCCAACTCTGTAATAACCAAAGCAAGAACAGAGACAAAAAGTTTCAAATGCCTGTATAATATGGAAGATGAAATGCTTTGGTGAGAGCATAAAACTGAATTTCTGAACAGACTTCAAGCTATTCCACGTAATACAATTTCATGTGGCTGTCATTTCTGCTTTTATTGCTCAGTGAGTGGGGAGGCATTGTGTGACTAGACAAGTTTTATCTTCCTGGAGGATTTCTTAAGAAGGCTGTTTTACACATTTCTCTGAAATGTCAGTTATTTTCCAGTTAAATCAAGTTTCTAAGGAACCTTTTTTGGAAGCTTCCACCAGTCTCTTTCATCCTCTCAGAACTTCAAAGTTAGCTTCAAATCTTACCTTGAATACTCACTCAGTACTTCTTTATGTTTTCTATGATGTTTTATAGGGAAGTGAATTTGGAAACGCAAAGCCTGTGGTTAGAAGGACATGAGGGCTGAGGTAAAAAGCACCATCAAAGGAGACACCTGGGGGGACAGAACCTTGCCATATGCACTCTGACTCTCTAGCAGGCCACATTAAAAAAGGATTTAAGTAGGTATCCTGGTGTGGCTAAAACCCAGAAAAAAAAATTTGTATCATATTTGCTTTTATGTGTTCATTTTATTACCTTCCTCAGTTTGTGCACAACATTAGTGTTTTCTTAATGCTGTTTTACTGCATGAGTTAGACTTTATTTTCTTTTCCTTATAGTACATAGCCTGACAGAAGCCTGTAAGTTGTGATTGCAGCATGCCTCCTGAGTAAACTACATTTGCAGTCTCTGGCTAATTTGGAATTGCTAGGAGAAACATGTCTGTATTTTAACTTTGTCTTGGCTATTAACAACCTTTTTGCAACAACTGGCTTCTTCCAGTGATGGAAAATCCTATTATTTTCCAATTTATTTATTTCCAGATCCACAGAAGGGTCTGGATCCAGAAAAGGCTGGTTAAGGTGCTGAACTGCAGAAGGAAGATGTTGATGAAGGGCTGCCTTTCTTTAGACTGTGTTCCACATGATCCTTTTAGGGGTACCCCCATGGGACTTGAAAAACTTGAAGGAGGAATCAAGGTATGAGGAGTAATAATCATCAAGAATTTAATTTCTTTTGGTTTCATTCTGTTTTTTTAGGGGTTTTGTAATCCATCAGGCTGGAAATCACTATAAATATTCCTGTTTCTGCTCTCATAAATTGTATTTCCTCATAACCTACTGGAATAAGAAGATGCCACTGAGGATAATCAAGCATAGCATCTTCTCCTCATATTTTAATATAAACCAAGTTATCAGGTGATAAGAAAAAAAGGTGCATGTTGTATAATCAAGAAAAGTGAGATAAATATTAGCATATTAAATCACTTCTACCCATAGAAATTATTGAGCCTTCAGCATTTAAAGGTGAATATGTCCTTTGTGAAGAGAAGCAAAATTCTGTGTATATAAAATAAAATTAGCTCAACAAGTCATTTACTGTAGTTCTTTTGTAATTACCTTTGATATTGAACAAGAATTCTCTCTTTCAGGATCTAACTTTTATCTACCACTCTGTCCTTGGACTAAAACACTCTTTATGACATCCCATTTGTTGCCATGGAAATGAATGTATGACAGACTTAACACTGTGGATTCTGTGGAAGAAACAGTATGGGGAAAAGAATTGGGAGAAAAAAAGGTAAATATTGAATTTAAAGAGGTTTCCTTTGGAATTAGCAAATGTGAGCAAAATGGATATTGACTGAAAGAAGAACGGCTTAGAATCTAATTTGCACACAAGGTTTTGAGTCTCTAAGGTTTTGGTTTGGTTTTTTGTTTCACATTTTTCTTTTTGTGATGAGAAACTGTTCATGCCATGGAGTCCATTGAAGCCAGTTCTTCATGCTTGTGCAAAAACTGCTTCAGAAACAATGCTGACTTGCTCTGGAGGTGGTTGGTGCCTGGAAGTCTCAGAAACTTTAATTTTTCCTTCTCAGCTGAGAAAGTTTGGATCTGTATATTTTTCCCCATTTCTCCAGGAGAATACATGAAGCAGCTGTGTGTCCTCAGGATGTTTTAGGAGCATGTCATTCACCATCAGGAGAGGACATGGGCTTTCCTGTAGCTCTAAAAGCTGTCACTTTTCCAATCAATTAAGGATATTTCCCTTCAGTAGCAAATGTGTAGAGGGCAACTAATGAGAAACAGGTAGGTCAGTGTGTTTTCTCTGACTGTGCTCTCCAGGAATGCTGATAACTGGAGATGGCCATGGCTCACTTTTCAGGACTGAAGGGGGTTTGTCTCTCTGATGTCCATAACGTACCCCCTGGGAATGGCATTATGATCATGACCTGTGAGCTGCAGAGGGGAGGTGCACCCCTTGCTACCTCACTAACATAAGCATATTTTAGCCACAGCAAAACATACTGAGCATATTTAGCTTCTGCTGCAAAGTTTATTTCCATTCAGCACCATCTGATGGAAGTGCCACAGGCAGTAGTCTCATGGAGGCAAGGGGCCAGCCTCTCTCATTGTTTTCCCTATTTAACAAAAGTTACCTTCAAGAGCTTATTGCTGCATGTTCAGCTACCTGGGATAGAACTTTCCACAGATATTGCTTTAGCTTACCCTATGAACCTTGAAAATAGAGGTTTAACACTCTCCATAATCTGTTTCAGTGCTCGGCTCCTCTTAAGTCACAACCTCCATGCTGCACTAACACAAACTATTCATTTTTCCTTTGTAGTATCTTTTTTGTTTGTTTTTGTATTCAAGGAATGATGTACAAACCACATTCAGCTGTCTTGTTGCTGGACTAACCAGTAACATCTCTTTCAGTATTCTCTCATAGGTAATATTTTCAAATTATAGAATGATTTTTATTGGTATTCCCTCAAAGTTGTGCATGTCTTAGATGTTGCAGTATCCCACATCGATCACAGTACTTTAGCTAAGATTTTACCAAAGCTGAAATGAATGAAAGGTCCTTTCACTTTCATTATACACTTTGTTTCCAGTAGAAAATATCTACATTTCATAAAGACTGATATTTTTTTCGGTACTATTGCACCACTGATTCATTTTCAGCTTGTGACACAATATCCTGTCCTAGATCCTTTAAAAATCAACTGTTTTGATAGCTGTTCTAGGACCTGTTCCAATCCATATTTGACTAACCTTTTTATGGTTTTGCATGGGGCAATATTGTCACCTACTCCAGTGTAGTGCAATCCTGGGAGGAGCCACCCTTGGGTGTGCACAGCCCTGCTTGAGCAGCAGGGAGCATCACTTAATCTGAAACCTGTTGTGTGGAGCCCTTAGGAATGAGAAAAAAAGAGTTTCTGCCAGCAGGTGATTTGTCATCCATTATTACGTGTTGAACATCACAGTAGATAAAGTTTATTCTCGTGGTCATCAAGCCCATGCAAGGATTGAGTCCCACCCTCTCTAAGTAATGACTAAATCTGAAATAACATGTACTCCCTCTTTGTAAAGGTGTCATCTGTGAGATGTATAGCCCACGAGATTTTGCACTCTACAGTGTGCTTTGTGTGCTTTGATCAGGTTGGTGATCTGCCTTTTAATGGATTAGGCAGCCAAATTAATTATTGATGCTTTTTATTTAATATAAGAAAAAAGCTTTGCATGTGGATAGTAAAAACATTTTAATCTATTTTTTGCCAGTTTTATCAAATGGAATAAATTATCTTGAAGACCAAGTATTTTAGTAAACTAGAGATATCAATTATATTTGACAACACTAGCAATCATCATGCTTCAAAAAAGCCTTTGTTATGGATGTATTTTCAGCACCTTAGGTAATAATTTTAATACTGCAACCTATGGACAGTTTTGATGTGTGTCTCTTTTAACACAATGCAATTCTGAGAGAGAACTCATAAGCACATCTATCTGGTGTTGGTCATGCATGAGTAATTTTGTATTTCTGGTGAAATATTGTGAGAAAATCAGGCATTCAGTAAGAAAAACATCAGCGGACATACACAATCAAGGACCAAGTAAAAAGGTTTGAGTTAGCTTCAATATTGCTGGAAACAAATGTCTCCCTTTTTTCATGAAGTAAACTTCTTGAGAAAATGGGAATTGAGAGTTAAACATGCTCACTTATGGCATTATTTAAATAGTCACACATGAGCATGAGGAAAACAGAGTGAGGTGAGGTGAGGAGAACAGTTTCCTGGCATTAAGTATCTTGCCCTGACACCTTACAGGTGATGAAATCAAACTCATCCCACAATTGACATGGAAGAGGATCTGTTCTCCAAATATTCTGGCTTTCTCATTTTATTATCCATATTGATGAATCCAAATTATTTTCATGGCTCTTTTTATTCACCAGAGGAATTCTTACATTGCTACTAAAAATTCTTCTCATAGCATTTTCACTTCATGTGCTTAATCAATAACAATTTGTGGCCTCCTCTTAAGGAAGAAAGAAATGAATGGTTCCAACATTTGTGAGTTGAAACACAGTATGGGATGTTTTCAAGATTAGCTTTTGTAAGGATGAAAAAATGGTGTGGCATAAAAAAAGAGTTACTAGGTATTCAAATACCAGCTGACTGAGAGCTTCTGTCCTGTTTTGAGAGCAGGAGAAGCTCCTGTAGAGAGTGGGGAAAGGGAAGTTTTGCTTGTTCTTATTTACCTGAGTGTGTGTGTGAGCACTTTCCTTGGGGTCCAGGCTGCTTGGTCTTGTGTTGGAAGTTGTTTCTAGAGGCTGAAGTTGGAACTGGGCCACTGAAATCACAGATGATTAGTGCATTTTAGTGAAAAGAAAGGATGTTTGGCTTATGCTGCTGAAGGGGACGTTTATACTGGCACTGTCTGCTTTGCTGCGTCTTCTTCTAGTAACAAACAAACATTGTCTACCTTAACATCATTGAGTAACCCTTCAAAACTACTACCATCAATGGTCAGGAGGTAATTTAATGTTATTTTACCTTTAAAATCCTTCTTGTGCTTTTCTGTTTAATTGAAGATGTACAGTTACTGAATATAGCCCATGAAAATGTCTTTATTTTTATGAGAATTTGAATCAACATGTTTGTGTGGCTTTTAAAGACAAGAAAGTAACAAATAGAGTTCTTCATCTGACTTTTAGAAAGCAGAGATCCTCTAATTGCTGCAGTCCTTTGACTAATTACCTCTTATAGCTATAGCTAAGCCTCAATTGATTCTGTAATAATTGGGTGTTACCAGGAAGGACGAATATCAGACAGAGCATCTTTGGAAGGAAAAGATTTCCAAGTTAGGTACACTGTAATTATTCAAGGACAGACAGCTTTGAAAAACAAGCATATAAGAAGGTCAGGCTAAGCAATTATTTTGGTTTAAAATAACCCTTCTCTGGAATGTTATTGCTTGTCATACACAGCACAAAGCTCTGATCAGTGTCAGGAAATGGCCAACAAGCTTCTGCTTTTGACTCCTGGGGTGAACCAAAGCACATGTGAAGTTGTTAAAAAGAGACAGCTCTCTGACAGTAAATGGAAAGCTCTGAAGATTTCTGCATCAAGCAATAATTTTCAAATGTGAATTAATAAGCATGTCTCACAGAGTTCAGTGTGCTAGATTTCAAGTATTTTTTAAAAAATCTGGCTGTTAAATCTTGATCTGTAAAACAGAGTAGCTGATGCAGGGACATGTGATTGCAGCTACTAAAAGTTTTCCTAAAGAATTTGAGTCTTCAATGGTCAAAGATCATGGTAGAGCTGGAGTCCAGAACGGAGAGTTACCGAGGAGATCTGGCCTACAACTGAGTACATTTCATCTTCCATATACTGAAGGACAACCAGCTGTACTAAAAACTTCTATGTATATTTCCATTTTCTTAAGATGTAAGGCAAAAATTTATGGCTGAATCCTTGAAATCCCTTGATTTGCGAATTTTACTTCTGTTTCTTGCCAGAAGTGGTAAAGAAAGCACATACGTGTGTACATTTTGACCAAAAACTAATATGTTACAAATTAGAAAGTACAGATAACTTTTTCAGTACTTCTTTTGTTTGTTTTTCAGTGCTAGAGTGGCAGCTAGGGATGTTTCAGAAGTAAGATACTGGTTTTTCTTCTCTCTCTGACTGTCACTGGGAAAATTATTCTAATAAAGTGGGTAATTATAGCACAAGCAAATGGAAATGTATTGAATCAAAGCTTCATATGAAATTTGCTCCTAGAGACACCCAACACAGAAACTGGACAGTTCATTAATATTTCTGGAGAGAGGATCTGATCATCTGGGGAATTGAGCACTATTGCAGCTGATATTTTTGGTAACTCCATCAACTTCCTTGTAGTCTGACACTGGAAGGCAACACCACATATCTACACAGAGGCAGAACATTGCAAAATATAGTGGGACTTTACTGAATATATCTGAAAAAAATCTTCAAATCATGTTCCAGTGTGCTCTGGGGTCAGACTAAAACATATCAAAACCTGGGCTAGGTTCTCCAGTGGCACAGATTCCCAAATTTGCAAAAACATCTCTCTAGTCAGGGGTCTTGGAGGGCTTATCTCCAGAATACACTAGGACGTGTTTCAAAACATGACTGACACCTCTAATTGACTGTTGATAGAAATGTTGCTTTCTCCTAAAGTGGAACCACACTAGAAGCAAGTGGAAGACCTCAGGATAATGGAGGGGTTAAGAAAAAACAAAGAAAACTTGCTTATATCCAATGTTTGTTTGATTTTCTCTGTGGTACCTGGAAAATGCAGTGTGATGTAGCAGCCAGAAAGAAATGTCAAGGGTGTTCCAGCCATGAAGATTTACATTTGAGTTCAATGCGTATGTACTAGTCTGCAACTATGGATACATAATTAGAAGAGGAAAATTGTATTTGTTTAGAATTCCTGTATATCTGTAAAGGAGAAGAATGCTCTATATGTTAGCATTCATTTATAATATGAATGAATGGAGTTTGAGTGTGCTTCTTGATAATTTATCAGAAGTGAATATTGCAAAATGATTCTTTAAAAAAATCCTTTAAATCACTGTGTATCAACAGCCCTGCACTAAACAAACTGCTGCTACTGGAAGAGACACTGTAATTTTAAGTCCTTCTCTACTCCAAGTAGAAAATCAGACCAGTTACAGGCACAAATAGGCCAGTAGAGCAGGGAGCAGGCTCTGAAGACATCCTGTAAAGCAGAAGAGGGAGGATTCTCTGTAAAATTAGGGATACAAAAAGGAGAGGGTGAAATGGGGGATTCATATGCTTACAAAGCAGAAATGGGTCATGTTGGGTGGAAAAAAATTAACCTCAGGGCAAGAGAAGGAGTGACCCAATAAAATGCACAATACTGAAAAGGAGGGACGAGCTCCATGGGTGGGGGAGGGAAGGTGCTCTGTGTGGGGAGCACTGGAGCTGACAGATGAAGGGCACAGTACAGCCAAACAAGGGGACGAACTTGTAAGTGATTAAATAGACATTTCAAAAGGCATTAAGTTCCTGTGGAAGACAGATGGAGTTGACATTAGGACAAGAGAGCTGCAAACAGAAATGGGAGGAGCAAATGAACTTTGGGTTTCTCTCTAGGGATGAATTTTATGTAGGGTTTTTTTTATTTTTAGCAGAATTGACAAAGCAGATGACAGACTCATAGAGGAGTGATGGCTTTTCTTCTATTCACTTCCAGTAGATTTTGTCTGCATGCAGATCTGATCTCCACCCTCCTATCAATCCCAAGTGCCTGGTACACCAGGCAATTAGGCTGATTAATTTGTGTTAACATTAATATGTGTGACAACTTGTGCTGAATAGCACTAATAACTGTTTGGTACAGAATTACCTGGGTTTACTGTGAAAAAAGATCTGTGTGATTTTAATAGATTATTATACAGGATGGCTATCTGTACATGATGAGCATTTGAAAGAGACCTCTGCTGCACAACTCAGATGTGAGTCCAGAATCTGATACTCCCCTCTAATTTGGATGTATTCAGTTTTGACTTGGCTCATTATGAATGGAAAGACCAGCTGAAAAATTCAGATGCTGTTCTAAATTTGGAATCTGAGACTTGCCAGAGGTCAGGGACTTCCAGAGATAAAAGTGTGGTTTAAAGTTTTCTCTAATAGGAAGATAATATACATTGTAGAAGGAATGACTCCCTATTTCCTCTCATTGGTGATTTACCAGATACATCACACAGGGAAGGTTTTTACAAAAACTCTGCTTGTATGATCCTCAGTGACAGTTCTGTGCATTGCCTGGATCAGATTCTGATCTGTTACTGTCCTAAGTCAACTGCAAATATATAATATTTCTGTTAGGTGTGAGAATGGAGAAAGGTAAGGGAATAGTATGTATGGCGTACACGAGAGTGCATGTCACATATAATTGTAACATGCAACATTTGTCATTGCACTTTACAAATCCTAAGGGCTAGATTTGGAAAACAGTTCTGTGCCTAAGGCAGGATTTAGGCAGATTTAAGGTATTATATTCCAAAACTGTAAGCCTAAATAGCTGGTTCATCTCTTTGCTCTTTCCTGAGACAGGTTGTCTGTGGTTTGACTTGACTTTTTTTGTAGGTGCCAGAGCAGATGATGCTGTATTTAACTCCCCCAGGGATCTCAGTTGGTGTACCCCAAACTGCTTTACAGCAGGTAGAATTATTCTACAGCTAGGTAGAATTATGCTCATCAGGAAATGTGGAGGTTTAGTATCTGCCTTTTTATTACTGTAGTCCAGGTCTTTCCATTTCAAACCTAAATGTCAAGCAACATTGTTGGGATCCCATAGGAGCAAGACTGGCAAACCAGGAAACCCACACAGCACCCTAGAGATTAACAAATTAATCTCACTGATCTGAGCAAATATGCTGATTCATAGCACTGAAACTTTGCCTTGTGCCACTGTGTTTCTGAGGAGAGATATGGGGAGTGGTACCTGGAGAGGTTTGCCAGGAGGGGATGGAGAGCAGCTCTGTGCCATGGGACGCAGCTGCCAAGCACTTCTGAGCAGTTAAAACCCACACAGGGAAGGGAGCAGACCCCCACCAGCATCCTCAGCTCTAAGATGTGGCTAAAGGGCACAGCACAAGGTTCACTCAGGCTTGCACTGAATATCTGAAACCTGAATCATTCAAGTGTCACCCTGCATAAATTTTTCAGGTGCTCCCAAAGGGCATGTTGTTGATTTTTGTTTCCTGTATCTTGTCCATGATCTATGACTTACATCAAGGTTTCATGCATTTAAAGTATCTCACCCAGTGCTTCTTTTTCTTTTGCTTTGTAACAACTCAGCGAGTTTTGATAAGAGCATGTCTGGCTGTATGTTAACTAGAATAATTTTTTCATATAGTTCTATGAAAACACTGACTTCTTCTCCCTTTTTGGAGATGTGTCCTACCTCTCTCTATGTCCCCTCCTTGCCTTAATTTTCGGAGCACAGATGACACTGCCTTATTCATACTCTTGGGTAGAGGACCTACAAAAAGCCCTAACATAAAACATCAAGTTGATGGTTCAGTGATGTTCAGAAGTACCCCAGGGATACAGCCTTTGTTTTCACATAAGGATTCCTGCTTGCTGGCTTCCTGCTGAGATCCATGGAGCATTGAGGTACAATTAAGCCTGAGTTAAATTAGCTCAGCGGAGGAAAGAAATTTTGTTGCATTGACGAAATTTCTCTGATGCCTGTGTATAAATTATACAGCTTACCTGTAATTTTACTTATTTTAGAACTAGACCTAAGACTGAATAGCTTTTTTTGGAGGGGAAGGTGACGAGACTGTTGTGCCAATAGTGCAGCACTAAATTGCTTGATAACTTGGAGCTCAAGACAGCTGTAAATCTCAGAGCAGCTGTCATGCCTGTTCAGTGAGAAGTTCAGCATCTGAAATGCTTGTCTAGAGATATGGCTGAGGAGATCAAACCTTGTAGGCATTGAGTGTAATCTGAAAAGAGGCCTTGGATGAAGTCTTATGGAAGGTTTGATCCATTTATGTTAAATCAGGTGAGGTGAGATGCAATTAGCAAGTACCTGGTAGCTGGAACACTATCCACTTTCCTTAGTGCATGTCTCAGCAAACAGAATCCACTGGGAAAAAGAACAGCAATGGTTGTTGTTAGGTTTGATAAAGACATCAGGAATAAATTTCACCTGCTCTTCCAGAAGGATTTTTTGTCTTTGCCTCAGTAGCAACCAGCTCATCTGAAGAGGCAACATCTAAACAGCTGCTCACTGACTTGTTTGTGATGTCAGTAATATGGGCAGAAACCAAAGAATGTTGTAATTTTAGTTGCATAAATCCAGGTGAGACTTCTCTAAATTTTGAGAGAGGGTAGAGGCAAAGTCTTCTTGGATTTCATTTATACTGATGTACTAGTTTTAAAGCAAACTAGTGAGGGACTTCAAGTCAGAAATACAATTTAATAAGAAAGAAATAAAAGAAATGTAATAGTACAAAAAAACCCAACCCACAACCCACTGACAGAGTCAGAGTACAAACCTGACCCCCTGACAGTCAGGGGGTTAGCAGCAGTCCAATTTAAATGGTGGCTGCAGTCCTCCTGAAGTGATGGTTCCGTTGAAGCAGTGGCTGTGTAGAGAAGGTCTCGTCTTCCTCTGAAGGTCCAGTGGCGATGTAGAAGGGTCTGGTCTTCCTCTGAGAATCCAGTGGAAAGGCTCCCTGTGGTGTTCAAAATCTTCCCTTATATCCAGGCTGGAAGGCTTGGTTCCTCCCTCTGGGCGGAGCATCTCACAATGGGTGATATAGTCTTATCAGTCATGCAGCGATGGCCCATTAGCAGGAGATAGTATAGGAGAGATAAAGGACTCTGCCCCACCTGGTGTCAACAGCTGGCCCATTAACAGAAGATAGCCTCATGAGCTTATCAGGGATGAGTCATGAGGCAGGAGGGGAACACTGTCCCACCAGTTTTAACAGTTTATGAAGATGGTGACAGAATACAGACTTTTGGGTACATTTTACATTGCAACCCAGGACAACTGATGATATGAACTGTGCACAAGGATTGCCTGTAGTCTTTATTTCCTCTAAAAAAGAGGGTAGATAAGTAATTCATGGGCAGATGTGTAGGGTGGGATTGCCTATATTTTAATCCTATAGGATAGAAAAGAGGTTGAATAACAGGATCATACCCATTCCTATGGGTATGGTATCACTACTAACTCTACCTTCAATTATGCAGTAGGTGTGCCCTGGGGAATAATCTGTTTCCAGTGCTTCTCTGTTATCAATTGCCTACTGTGACAGTGTTTTTGCCTGTTGCATTTATATAGTGTGCAGTTATCTTCAGCCAGCATGGGTCAGTGTGGCATCAATTAAAGCTCAAATTGAAGTAAGAAGTGTTATGAGAGAAGTATGGGTTTTTTTTCTCAAAACAAGCACTTAACTGGAAGAATGTGCTCAGTGTTACCTCTTGTGCTTCAGTCAGAGTTTCCTGAATCCTAATCAAGGTGTCTAATGGCCCTGCAGTCTTCATAGAAAACTAACTCTTTGCATGGCAGGTTGAAAATAAATTAACATTAGACAATTTCAAAGATAAAACCCAAATCAAGTTATGTGTTTGTGTCACCAAACCTTTCTCTGAGATTAGAGAAAACTAATACTGGAATATTATTTATTTTATACATGTGATTTTAACCTACCACAGTCTATCTTGCACAAGTGACAGGAAACTATCTATGGTACATATAAAGTTCTAATATAAACCCATAAATGTTTGATGAAAAGAGGAAAGTTGAAGGAAGGGATGGCTTTCTGCTTTACCTCTTTCCTAATACCTGCCTTATGTATTTGAACATGTCAGAGGGGTTGGTTTCTAAAAAGGAGGCAGACATGCATAGCTGGGAATATCTTGTTTTTCTTTGGAGTTTGCTTCTGATATTTGAATAATTCTAGTTGTTACAAAGGGTTCACATAAGATTGATTAATGCAATTACAATCACAAAGAGGATCTTGGAGCAGTGTCTTATTTTAATGGTTGGGGTAACTGACTGCCTTACTCCCAGCTGTGGAAATCCAGGCTAAAGGAAACTGCATTGTCACTGAGCTCATCTTCAAGCTTCAAAGCAGATGAGCTGTACCTGCCTCATTTGTGACAAAACTTAAATCTCCAGTCATGACAACTGCCTATAGAGCTTGTAGAATTCTTGCCAGGGTTTCACATCAAGGCAAGATGCAGGTTGAACATTCTCTCTCACTTCAGCTCAAAACTGTTTCTGCATCTCTTTGTCACAAGCAGATTACTCCCACATTGTAGGAAAATTTTAAATACTTGAGTAGAGCTACTGTGGACATCTTGTCTCCTCTAGCCAAAATAAATGGCATTCTAGCCCTTTTTTCTTATATTTGCTAACATTTCTTGAGGTGCTGGTTATTCTCACTCACCTTCTCTGGATTCCATCCAGCCAGTCCAGCTCTTTCTCCCTTGAACTTCATAGTAGTGCCTTGTGCCAGATAAGTGCCTTGTGCCAGTAATTTCTCAAGGCTGTCCTGCTGGGCAGCAGAACCTTGCTGCACTTCACACATTTCTCATGTGACCCTTGTTCATACACCTCAGGATAGTTTTTACTTTCTCTTAGCTGATATTTTCTAGCTCCTGCCCTCTTGACCTGCTTCTTCACCTCCAGTCCCTCACCTGGACTTTGCACAGCTGATTATTTTTCTCTGTAAGATGCTGCACTCGCCTTTATGAAATTGCACCTTATTTGTATTTTTTTTTTCTTCCTGATTGTTTTTCCAATTAGTCAGGCTTGCTTTGAATTCCAGATCTGTCCTCCCAGTTGAGGTTGTCTGTGAATGCAAAACCTTGCTCACCACTCAATCATCAAAGTCACTAATGAAAAATATTGAATAGTTCTACATTTGGAAATAACCCAGGGAATACTGTTCACTACAGCTTCCACTTTGGCACTGATAAAGTGATTCCTTGACTGCACTTTTCCAGCCAGTTAGATACCAACCTGATAGGCACTGATTCCCCAGCTCATTTGAGAAACACTGAGGCTATAAAAACAACTGCTGCCTGTTAAATTTGGTTAACATATTTCTGGCTCTTCGATAAACAGTGAAGCGAGCAGACATCCATCCAGGATAAAACTTTGAATGCAAATTTGTGCTCCTAGAAACCAAATTTGCTCCTGTTGCTAAAATAGAAAGTAGTCTCAAACCCTGCCTGTGTAGTGAAACCATCACAATCTCTCTGCCACAACTGTCAGCAAAATTGGGAATCTGTTGCCTTCCAGTGAACCTGGACTAGATCTTGGCCCACCTGCCTCTGTTGTCCTGAACTGTCCATCTATTGTTTCAGCAGATGCACAGCTTTGGTGTCCTGTGATCAGACTTCCAAGTATAAATGCCACATTATCATTTATCATGAGGAACCATTTTCACGTGCAATGTAGGCACTTCTCAGCAGTAATTGGTAGTTTCTAGATTTTCATAGAATTGTAAAATCATTTAGATTGGAAATGATCACTGAGACCAGACTTTAATTTTTATTTTTTATATAGATCCAGGTGGCAATTAGAGTTAAATCAAATGCCCATGTGCTCTTGTCCAAGAAACAGTCTCAATAATTGGTGGTCTTGGAAAGAGTGGGAGTTTAGAAAAGTTTTGGTTCAAATATTATTTCAAACAGCTAAGAAATGCAATTAATACTTGAGGGTAATATGCATATTTTCAGAAAAATGCAATCTTATCAAGAGTAGAGTGACAAGCATAATTAGAAGATTAAAAAAATCAGGTAAGAAAATCTAGTAATTAAGACAAAGAGTCTTAAAATGTAAATGAGTTAAACAACTTTAATAGATTTCCTCGTGTCTTTCTCTTGTACCTTGTCTAGGAGATCCCGAAGTTTCAATGTAGTCTATAAATTCACAGTATTCTTACATCTGCTCTAAGTAAGTATTTTTTCCATGGGATACTCAAGAAAGCAAAATGAAAATCCCAGGTGTGAAACTCTCTCACTGATGTCCAAGGAATCAGATTCATCTTTATACACATTGACAAAATTGAATCTGCATTAGCAGTCATTAACAACTGAGGAAAAGGTGACTGGATTATTCATTTCAAAAGATGAATACTGCAGATGAAATAAATTTATGGTACCATTGCACAGTCTATAACAGTATGATGATTGGATCCTTATATCCATTGAGGAATTTCTAGAAAACAGCCACACTAGTTCTGCAGATTCACAGAAACCTGCAGTGAGAAACCTAAAATAAAATGCTGCCTAATCTGAATACTTAGAGAAAAAAAAAAATGTTCTTTGCATTCAAAAACTGGTGGAAAGTAAGCTACCTAATTTTGTAAAGCTAAGAACTCTACTACATTTTTATTTCTTCTGAATGGTTTAGATTAAATATGACAGAATTTATAGTGTATAGAAATTCCTTGTAAAGGCAAAGAAAAAATTCATGTTTCATAATCATTTTCCTTACAGAGCTTGCAACATCTGTAAAGAGACTTAATTCACTGCTCTTTACATTGCTAATGTTTGAATTGATTCATGTTACCATGCTACTCTGATGATCAGGACCATGAAAAAAAGAGATTACAGAGGACAGGCAAAGAAGGTTTTTTTAATTCCTAATTTTAGATACAAAGACTGACTTCTAAACTCCAGTTTCCTTTATTCTGCATCATTTATATTGGTTAAAGTCCTGTGGGACTTGTTGCAGTGAGCTGTTGTAACCCTCATTCAGTGATTCATTGGGGTTTTTTTATCTTTCCTGAAGAAGGGGCTCCCATGGGACTCCTCAGCAGGAAGCCCCTTGGTTAGTGGTGTATATTATAAGGTAATGAAGAGTTATGTTATTGTGCAATAGGGGAGAACTCTGTGGGAAGGAAAGGCATTGGGCTTCAGGTCATAATGATCTGCAACTGGTGAAAGTCAGAAAGAAACTTTAATTAAAGCTCTTTCCAGTCCCAGAGGCACCCTGAGAAAATTTCTGTGAAAGTGTTGGTATTGATAAGGACTTAACACAGTACAGAGACTGAGAGGCTGCTTGTAAATAGGTCCTTGAAGGTGTCTTCAAACTCTTCTAAACCACTTGTAAATCTTGTCAGACAAAATCAAATTATTCAGTGGGATTGACAGGGATGATTTCCAAAGTGAAAACCTCAAAATGTCAAGGAACTGAAGCATTTTGGAACGCTTTGTCTTGAGATATAGTCAATTGACTACAAATACATAACAAAAAATAGTTTTTGGAGTTCCCAGCACATTTGGATGTTAGGAAGTACTTGATTTATTATAAATTAAGAGTCCAAAAATATACCTGGTAGAGCAGAGAGGACAGCACAGATGCCCTAAATAATAGTACCAGACATTGACACAGCATGACCTGTGCTTTGTGCCAGCTCTGTTGAGTAGCAAAAACTTTCTACGTATAGGATTACCCTTATCCCTAGCAAATACCTTTCTAGGGATAAGGGTAATCCTCTGCTTATATTATCTACTGTGGCATACCTCTATATGCTGAATCTTTTGGTTTTTAAATCATGCCTTTATCACCCATGATATCCCACCACCATTTGTTACCTACTGAAGCATTTATTGTCTCCAGATTTTATTTCACAGGTTTTACTAAAATAGTCAATAAAAGTTTATTGCAGTTTTACTCTGCTACATTTAGTCTTTCAAAAAAAAAAAAAAAAAAAAAAAGGCACATAAAAAGCCCCAAACAAACTCAATGGTTGATGAAATTAAAAAAAAATCCCCTTGTATTATTCCTTACTATAATTTTTGTATCTAAAACTTCTCTAAAAGGCAGATATTATTCAATAACATCTGACCAGTGTTGTTAAAACTTCATTGAGCAAGAGCCTGTGCAGGCAGTGTTTGACTTCTGCCTACTCATTATCCTTTAGACTATCAGGCTCCCAGTTACATTCTCCTCACAGAGCAGTTTATGAAAGCATCACCAGACACTGTCAATGTGCAGCTAATTAATTCAGAAATATTTGTTTAGTGTTTCCCTAAGTTTCTGTTGAAGCCTCTCAGAAGAACACGCAGCACAGTTTAGTTGTGTACAAGACTGGCAGTGTCCTGTAGGTTGCTGCAGGGAGCTGCTGTGAGGGCTGAGGTCCAGTCATGTGGAATTTGAAATCTGATTTTTCTAAGGGCTTTCTCCAATCCAGCTAATGCAAGGACAGCCTAAAAAACTTTGCCTTAGGCTGTAAGGATAACAGGGTGTAATGGCCTTTTGGATTGCAATTGCAACTTTTTTTTTTAAACATCATCTTAAAGCTGGGATAATGCTTACAATAGGCATTCACATCTTTAACTCTAAAAACATGTACACGAAGTAATAACAAATCACATAATAGTATTAGCTATTGTCAAATATTCAGGCTTTGGGTTTTTGCTAAGCACACACTTTAAAAAGTGAAAATGCATTGACTGAATGGGTACTTGAGCAGTTTGTCTACCCCTGTCAGCAAAGGAGGACATGCAGCAGCTATTTAATTAAAAGTTTCCCACATAGCTAAACCTCCTCAGACCTCCTTCACATAAAAAAAAAAAATCTCTCTCTGATGAAAGCCTGAACTATATTTGTTCAGTTTAAGAATTGTTTTTAGATGTGTAGTGTGAGTTGGTTTGGAAGAGGATTGCAGTGACAGAGGCAGCACACTCTGTGCTGGTTGGATTCCCCACACTTTGAAGCCAGAAAAGCAAATTGACCTTGCTGAAATGAATCTGTTTTACTCTTGATGCTTCAAAGGGATTCAATCTCTCTGAATAGTTCTGCCAGAACAACCTTTATATGAGCAAAGCTTTTCTGTAAAAAGTAGCTTTCACAGAAGGGGCAAATGCCCATAAAATCAGGATATGCATAAATTGAAGTAATTGTTAAACCTTCAGAGCTAGGCTTTAATTGTGCTCTCAAAAAGGTATTTTTTCTACTTGAAAATATTGTCAGTACTATGACCTCTCCCCAGTTAATTCATAGTTAATCAACAGTTTGTCTTGGCTAACCTCAGCTGACAACTCAGCCCCATGCAGGCCCTTGCTCACTTCCCCATGGTGGGATGGGAAAGAGAATTAATTGGAAAGGAAAAGTGAGGAAACATGTGAGTTGAGATAAAGATCACTTCCTAAGGGCAGGAAAATGTAGTCACACCCAGGAAATCTGGGGTTTATTACATGCTAGTGGTTACTTGGGAAGACAACTCATCACCCAGAAAGCCCCCCCTTCCTCCTTCTCCCCACAGTTCTGTGTGTTGAGCATGACACTTGGGATGGGATTGGACTGGATATCTCTTGGTCAGTGGGGATCAGCTGTCCTGCCTTGTGCCCACCTGGCCTCCTCACTGGTGGGGTGGGGGGAGAGCCAGAAAAGGCCTTGGCTCTGTTTAAACTCTGCTCAGCAGCAAGGAAATATCCCTGTATTATCAACTCTGTTTCCAGCACAAACCCCAAACACAGCCCCATCCCAGCTACCATGGAGAACATCAGCTCTACCCCAGCCAAGACCAGGACACAGTCACAGATTTCAGGAGAGCAGCACAGTGGCAAAGATGGTCTTGGTAATCAAGATTTCTATCTCCATAAGTAGTTGAAGCTCACAGTGTTCAAGGTCCCATCAGACACAAGTTTGTGTCTTTGTGGGGTTTCTGACAGCAGCTTGTTTTTCTAAACTTTGTTTTGTCATTCAGATCATAAAAAGTGTCGCCTGTGAGCACTGCAGAAAGCAATGTTTGGAGAGGAAGAGTGGGAGTTGAAGTATCTGGCTTATTTTCTTTGCAGCTGTAATAACTCAGAATAATAACAATTGTGCCTCTCTTCAGTGGAAAAGGAGCAGGTACATTCATGGCTCTTGAAAAGCACTTGGAGACTTATGGGTAGTAAGCAAAAAAAGTAATTTAACATGGTTATTTGTTGAGATAAAGTACAGTGTAATCAAAGTACATCCCCTAGAAATGCCTGTGTGTAACTATTTGTCACCAAGTATACCTTATCAAGTATAATGTTATGTTAAATTAGGTTTTATAATAGCACAAGTGAACCCTAATTTTATTTATAGTACCTTGTGGTGATAGATCCCCTAAATTGGGATGTTTTGAATTATACACAGCTCATATTTACATCTCTTTCTGCAATATATTTGTCCAAAAGGCTCTTGGAAACTCTGGAGATGAGATTTGTGAAAAAGACCTGGAGGCATATTATTTATGAAACTATCTTTCCTCTTCAGCTTTTCCAAAATCTAGAGGAAATGTTGAAGACTTATTGGATAATACTGTTTCTGTCACTGGTGAGCAAATAAATATTGGCTGGCTCTTCCAAGTATCTGTACCCTTTATTGTCATTAATGTTCCCCTCAAGATGAATGAACTTCATTTTCACACAAATCCAGGGGGTCATGTTGCTTTCTATTCTGTATAAGAATTTTAACAGTGACAATTTTTTTCCTCCAATCCCTTCACTCACAGCTTTCAGAAACTTTTACAGTGAAATTTCAGAGCAATTTCTGCTTCCTTAGCTGGTTGTTTCTTGTGTGCAAGCACTAAACCCCAAATATATTTCCTTTTGCAAGTCAGATTGTGCAGGGTATAATATTTTGGTACTGTAGAAAAGCTTTGATGCAAGATGTTATAGAAGAGGAAGATCATTTGATTTAATTTAAAGACAAATATAACGTCATACTCATCCTCTCACATCCACATATTTTGAAGCATGTGAGTAGCTCAAGAACCAGGATATGTATCCAGGAGGTCTGAACAAGGTTTTGCACTGAGAAAGAGGACAAAGGATACTGCTCAGCAAAGAAAAGAAAAATTAAGTTGCTTGAAGTGAGAATAAAACTTGAAAATTGAAGCTTGGTAAAATTGACAGGTTTTCTGGAATAAACATTTTCTCCCTTGATATTTTACGCTCTATAATGAACAGTACTGTTACATAATTGGAAATAATGTAATTAGCTGCCAAAGATGATTAAAAATATGTTTTTATAAATCAATTTATAAAAAAAACCTCTCTCCCTTGCTGCTTTGCTAAAGTGATAATAAAAGAAGCCATTCCTTTATTGGACTGAGTTCTACAGTTTCACTGGTATAAAAATCTAATTTGGAGTGAAGTATGCAGAGAAGCAACATTCCTGGAAAAAGAACGTGGAGCTCTTCCCCAGCTGTGCATCTCAGGACTCTGCACAGGGACAAGCTGTGTTACCTGTGCTCCTTGAGCTGGGCCAGGTTTGCTGCCTCTCTTCTGGAGAGTGGGAGTTGCCTCCATACTGAGTGTTAGGTGAGCCAAGCAAAGGCATTTTGTGTCCTCACCTCATTTGCTGTCATTTACATCTTATGGTAATTTATTCATCTCCTAATTGTCCTTTCATTTAAATGGTTTTGAGTACTGTTATAATTTAAATGGGTATAAAATAAATATAAACATGATTCACGTGACCTTATTTTTAAGGCCCTAGGGCAGAATAATTCCCACTCCTCCTGCAAACAGCTGAAAAGGAATGAAGTTTATCAGCCAGGCTTTGGACCACTATTGTGATCAAGAGGCATTTAATGTGTCCCTTAATTTATCTTGCTATATTGTCTGCTGGCCTTCAAAATAGCCAGTATGGAAATGTTTTTGTCTTGATTTGGCTTCTCCTGCATGCAGTGACAGCATCTTAATCTAGCTGATCAATTATCTTCAGGGCAAAGGAGGGCAAGTATTAGAGTTTTTATATCTGTACTTGTTTAAAGAAGGCAGCCAGCTCTTGGATAATTAAAGGAATATTTAATTAAGTGAATCTGAGAAATTACTTGGATACTTAATTCTGATTTTAAAATTCTTTTTGAAATAAGGAGGAAATGAAAAAAAGAAAAGTTGAATTGAAAGCCATAGAAAAAGATTTCTACTCTAGAGAGAAATGTGTTCATTCTCTTTTCTTATGAGCTTCTAACTGATTATCTTCTCATTCTTAACCCCAGGGAAGTGCCTGTTCTGAGTGCTACATACTGGCCAGCAGCTATTGGTAAACAAATATCAGGGATAGTGGCATGAGAAAGAGAGACATGAGCTGAATTCTTACACTATTAATGGGCATTTTGGATTCAGAATCCAGGTTGCAGCTCTGGAGGTTTGGAGCTGGTTGTGTTTTACTTTTGTTTCCTTAAGCTCAATCCTCTTTGTTGCCAAAAGCAAGTTTCTCTTTTTCAATTCACTTTAGATTTCAGCAGTGCTGTTTCCAAATTCAGTTTACCTGAACTTGGGACTAACATAAATAAATAAGTAGAAGTGAATAGGACTAAAAAACCCCTGTGTGTTGGGGTCCTTATTGTACCTTTCAGCACTGCAAAGGAACTTTTATGCTCACAACCTTGTTTATAGGATTTATCAAAAAAACAGTGGAAAATTTAACAGTTAAAATGAGGAACCAGGGTAATTTTTGTGCTTTCTTCTTCCTCATGCCAGATCCCGTTGGGATAATTTTAATGTTTGCTATTGCCCTTTTTCACCTTTTTCTTTCTTCATTGATCTGCAGCTCTATGTCCAAATTTCCAAATGGACTGACTGTACCTAGTCCTTTTTACAAATGTTGGCTACTTCTCTGTTTCCTTTTACCTCCAAAATCTATTTTTCTGGCTCCAGGTCCTTAACCAGCAATGGGCTGTTTATAGCCACGAGATCTCCTGTGACAGCCCATGCCCCTTCTCCTCTGCCCTGCATCATTGCCATTTATTTTCTTCCATGTTAAAGAAAGAAATATTTTCCTCAAGACTTGATTCATCTTTCTGACTTTCTGTCTTAATGTTTTGTCCAAGTAATTACTTATCTTTCAGGAAGCTGAATTGTGAAGTGTCCTACTTTAGTCAGGGAGGAAAACCAGCCTAAAATGTTTGAATTTATAGTGCGAATATCCTGAAAAGTTGCATCAATTCCTTCCACTGTCCCAAGTTTTCTTTTTGATTTGGTCCATTTGGGCTCTCAGTGGCACAGAACTCATCGTGGGGCATGAACAAAAACAATAAGAAAACTCAGGGCATTGAAGAAAACTGTGAGGTACTGATATGATAATGTGCTTTTTCTTGTTGCCTACAGTTAAGCAGGAGGTGTGTGTGCACATATAGGAGCTCTGGAAATAGCTCTGAATGCATCCTTTACTTGTCTTATGCTGCTCTAAAATACTTTAAAGTAGCAGCAGCTATTTCAAGTAACCCCTAATCTACAAAGGAAGCACGGGGGTGAGGCACAGATGGCTGAATGCAAACAGCACTGAGCAGGAGCAGAGCAGAATGTCTTCTGTTTTCCAGCTCTGTTTTGTGGAAGAACTCCAAAGGCTCCTGAGAGACAGGGGAACAAGTGGGCTCTCCAACAGGTGATGGTTTGAAACCTCGGGCAGACCTCCCACTCTTCATCCAGCCCCCTAGCTGGGCATGCTCAGAAATGCCACAGGATGAATTCTGGTGGGATCAAACCCTTCCCTCTGACAGAAAAAAAGCAGGAATAGAGCTCATTTCACAAAATGGCCCACTATATAATTAATGGCTGTAAAAAATTTTGATAACTCTTAATAGAAAGGTCAGAGTTGAAAATGCAATAGCTAATACATCATTTTTCTCAAAAACTGAATAGCTGCTATAGGTTATCATGGACATCTGTAATAGTTGTAGCCTAGAAACTGTGGGAAGATTAAGGGCAGACTTTTGCCATTTAGCTTTTCCTATGATCTATTCACTCATCCCTCTGGTAGAGCAACAAAAATTATTCTTCTCCAGAAGTCATATAGAAAATAAGATTGAGACTAATGCTGTGACAGTCATAGCCTGTGATTACTTAGGTATCCTTTCTGTGGACTCTTTTGGGAAGATGATATTAAACACATATATTTGAAAAAAGTAGCTTTACTCTCCCTAAATGGTTTTCCAATAAATCATATGCAGTCTTTGTACTCTGTGTACCACAAATTTTCCTGGAACCTTGATGTGCCCTGTTGTTTACAACCATTCTAAAAAAGGTGTTCTAGAAATTGAAGTTAACTCAGCTCTGGATAGTAATTGCAAAGTACCTGGAACATATATTTTGGTCATCACAAATAGATTACAGAAGCTGAGTAATTAACAATACGTTGTGTCTTGTGAGGATCTGGAGGAGCAACTCTCCCTCCTTTGTGACAAAAACTTCCCAGATGATGAAAATCAGGCATAAGTAGGGCTTGACCCAAGGATATGGAGAATGTTCAAGGCTAATCTCTCAAGAAGAGCTTTCTGAGAGGGCTTTGGCAACCAAATGAGTCTCCCTAGGAGAGAAAACCTGAGTTCAGTGGGACTGATAGAGCACTGCTGTTTGGATTACAAGAGGACAGGGCTCTTTTTCTTTCACCAGCATTTAAGGAGCCAGGATATGACAATGTCCTTGAAGTGTCTTCCTTCTGTAATGGACAAGGAGCTAAGGCCAACCAGTAGCTGCTTATGAAATATCTATTGAATTATTTTTCAATCATAGCTTCTTCATATGACACTGTGCAGGTATCTGCCAGGTATTTCATGTAAGTTTAAAAGGCTTTTTCCCATAAAGTGTACAGTCACATTTTATTTCTTTTATATTTTTAATCTAGACACATAGAGACAGCATGTCATGGGTTGCATGCTCCTCTCTCTTCCTTTCTGCACAAAATTTGGGCTTGAATCCTTTAGTGGTAAAGTAAAATATAGCAAAGCATCTCCTGAAATATCAGTCTAGACTTACAGCAGAGGCTTTTTCTTGGGATTGGTTACAGCCTGTCATTGTAACAATGTCATAAAATCATTTAAAAAAATAGGATATTACAGTTCTGCTTTTACTTCTATCAAAACACGCTTAGTTGCAGTGGTGATTTGAGGAGGAGTTGAGGAAGCAGAGCCTGATATATCAGCACCTTTAAAGTAACTTTGTTCCAGAAACGGAGATTTCAGCATTTTCCAAAGAATGTTGTCAAGTTGGTCACCAGAAACATAGGTATCTAGAATGGCCAATTATTTTGTCACTAATCTAATCTCGTGCACTATAATTAAAATGTAGTATTTCAATATATTGCTACAAAATACTTACTGTAGTCACTTTTCAGTCCACTGAAATCTCTCAGTTTGCTGTAGCTTTGCTGGTTTTAATTGTCTGAAATATGTAAATGTGGTTTCAATTTTATTACAGATAGCAATAGGCAGGGAACTGAGGTTAGGTTTGTTAGCAAGAGTATTTAAGAGGAATCCTGAAATTGCTGATGTGTGAGAATGACCCTTGAATACATTTGAGAATGCAAAACATTGTACCAGACTTTGATCAAATGTAGAACTGATAGGCAAGGAAATAGAAACTTTATCCCATGGGAAAATTCTTGGGACAGACAAAGAATTTTTTGAGAAAGGATTTCTGCTGTCTGCCCTTCCCGGGCAGCCCATTCACTCAGTGGTGAGGGCAAAGAGGGAGCGGAACAACCCGAGGGTTATTCAGGTATGAAGCTCTCCCTTGATGGGGCTCTGCAGGGAATTCCACATCAGTGTGCATTGCCAGGCTCAGGAACGACACCAGGGAAATGACTCAGCTCCAGGAGTCTATATCTGTCATTGAGGAAGATGGAAGAGTCAAACTCTTGTGACTGCAGCGATAACAAACTGCGGGTGGCTGGTGGCCAGCTGCCAGCATCACAGCCAGCCCGGGGGAGGCTGCAAGCGGCTACCGCTACCAGCTGGGCAGCTTGGAAACTTAAAGCACATCCAAGGTGCTAAATTCTGCTTTACTGTTAAATGTTTTGGTGTTGGATGAATGTTTCTTGTTTTTTTAAGGCTGTCTGGTCGTTAGTCATCATTATCTTTAGTCTCAGGAGGGGAGAATTGCAGACACAGAAAAAGTCAGGACGCCTGAGCTAATTGTGGCTGTCTGCAGCAGAGGCGGGGACTCAGAGCCCTGATGATGAGGTGGAAAATTATGTCAATTAGCCTCAGGAAAATTAGGTGTGAGGTTCAAGGTCTGTAAGAGATTATCTCAAGGGCAGCAGAAAGGAAGAGAAGAGAAGAGGCATTAGAGTAGAGATGGTGGTTTGAGTTTTCTGGCACACAGCTTTACCCACACAGGCACAAAACTTGGTGTGGGGGGTTTAAGGCTGCTCTCCTCATCACCTCCAAATCCTGCAGTGCTTCAGGTTGCCTACACTGTCCACTCCATCTGTGTGGCTGCTGGTTTTGTGATTTCTACCCCTCCAAGTCAGACTTCCCTGCGAGAGAGAGGAATTATGGCATAGTGATATCTCTGTGTACCTGGGGAGGTGCTCCTGTGAGCCCAGGCCGTGCAGAGAAAATGCTGTGCTACATCTGGATGGGCAAATAGAATTACCTAGCAGAATTAAGAAGTATATATATATATTTTGCATATCCTGTCTTTATTGTGCTTGAATAGGTTTGTATTCTCTGGTGTAAGGCTTCCTTGCTTCTGCAAACAAGATTGTTCTGTAAATATCCATTTTATATGCACAGAGACAGTATAGATATCTTCAATTTTCTAGCAGGACTACTTCAAAGAAACCCTAGAAAACCAAAACATCTTTTAAAACACTGAATTATTTCACATCTGTCAGCAGATAGTAATAAAGACAAGAGTCTGTAATTTACTGCTCACTATGCACATTTTCAGATTTTACATCTCTGGAGGAATACAGTTTTAAAAACTGCCAGTATATTACTCTGCATTTTATTTTCATTGTTTCAATAGATGATGTCTTAAGAGAGAAGCAAACCAAATAATAAGGCTACTATTAAAATTCACATTTAGTATTGCTTTTGGATTTAATATATTTTAATATGTCTCACAATTTTAATATTCAATCATAATGGTTGTATAAAGAATAATTTTTAGTTTTAGCATTCGGATAGCTCTGTCCAAACTTAATCATTAATCACCAGCACAAAGAATTTGGACATCTACTGACCTTAGGGGGTAATTTGTGCAATATTACAACAGGTTATTTTAAAAAGTGATACTTTGTGCTGCCTGCTCTTGCATTCTCTAGGGGCAGGAAGATGTCAGTTCCCATTAGCAGGATCTTGACCTTGGATGCTCCTAAATGAGTTTTGGCAGTTAATTGCCTGTGTCTTAAACAAAGTAACCCTATAGCATAAACAAAAGGGACTTGCAATTTCAGCAAATCCTTCAGTGCTCGCTGAAATTATTCTCTGGTGCAGCCACAATATTTCATAGCTGAAGAAATTGTCTTGTTGAATAAGAAGTTGGGTTGGTTCCTGGCCCAAATTTTAGCTACAATGACTAAAAATGTGTCATTTTTCTATACCCATTCTCAGTTGGCTGACAGAGCAAAAGCTCCAGGATTCTTATGTGCCTTGTGATGCATTTTTTTTGTTTACTGGATCACATTTTCCACCAAGAATTGAGGTAATGAGGTGCGGGGGTCCAGAACTCATAAACACTAAGAGAGATTCTGCAAAGAGCTTTGAATCAGACATACACTTAACAAATAATAGATGTATACAAATGCCAAGTGTAATCTAAACAAATTTAGATCCATTACAGCAACACCAAAGGAGATGCAGTGAAATATCACAATGTTTAAGATCTTAAAGAGAAAGTGACAGATTTGTGAAATATGAGAAGCTTTTCAAAGAGGATTATAAAGAAAGATCTTGCAAAGATAATTTCATTTTCTCTGATGGCCGGAACAGAGGGTTTGGTCCAAGGTTAAGGCAATTAATGGGAATTATTTTCAGTATCTTAATGAGGTGTCTCACGAAAGTCAAATTGGCAAGAGCTGAGCCTGGTACCGGGTGCTCAGTAGGAATTGGGCTTATTAAAGGAAGAGGCACCAGTAGATGGTGCTGAAGATTACACAGAATTGCTTCTGGTTCTGCAGCGCTAACCCAGCCCTGCACACAGACATCATTCCTCCTCATGTGCAGAGTGCCGTGGAAAAAAGGCCAGATCTCAGGAGAAATCCTGTACATTCTGTGCATCCTGCACATCCTAAATAATGCCTGGAACCCTCTGGGTCACGATCTCCCCAAAGGAAGAGTCAGTGCAATTCTTTCTTCTTTTGTCAGGTGTGAGATGAATCAGTAGCAAGTCATGATCGGTGTTGTCAAGCAATGCTGACAAATTTGACAGTGAGGGCACTGCTGATTGCCCTAAACCCATATTTTTTATCAAAAATTGTATTGCTTGGCTTATTCATAGCATTTCTTTCCCAGAGAACTGTCAGTGTCAGTGAGGGGGGTCCTGTGCTGAATAGCAAGTGCTTTCTCACTTCATTTTGGCTTTGGATTTTATCTTAGTGATCTCTTTGTAAAACTCTTCTCAGTCCTATGTGTTTCCAGAAATTCTCTGTCCAAACATCTAATCTGAAAATTACTGTCTGTAATACGTGTAAAACTGATTTTAGAAGAAAATTTATCATAGCTCTTGCTACTACACCATGTAGAGGTTGTCTGAAACACATCCTTAGGTTTGCCATCAAGATGTCTTTTCTCTGTTTCACCAAGAAGAATTCTCTTTGCATCTCTCTGCAAATTTGAAAATGGATAATCTAAAGATCATATGATCTATGGATACCTTCTGAATGATAATAGGAAAAAATAGAGTTGGAAATGGAAATTATCCCTAAAAATAACTACTGAGTGCAAGACTGGGAAAGAAAAATCCTTTGCAATCTCAGATAGTCCTGTAAAAGTGCTTAAGAGATAGGCATAGCACAACTCCTCTTCATATTCCATGAAACCAGAACTATGTTTAGGCCGTGAAACATTTATTTCTCTGTAATATGTTATAGTTAAGGATTAAAATCTCATTATACTGACTATTAAAACAGGAGAGTAGTTTTTTAGAACATCTTTCATCTCTTTTGTTAGTTCTCTTAAGACAACAATAAGGAATTTCTTCTTTCTTGATCATCTCTAGTTCTTCTTTATTGAAATTTATTCTATGGCAATTCTGGCTGAATACCTGTGGAAAAAATTGTATGAACAATATATAGCTTTGTAATACAGTTTGGCTACGGTATTATACCTTTTCAGAATTTTTACTAACTTCCAGAGTAATCTGTATTTTTTTATCTTTCACCACCCGTTTTCAAAATGCTCAATAAAACATGTTTTTGTGCTAAATGACAGATAGAAGATGCATTTCTTTGCATCAGTTTAATTTCACAGTCTTGTTAAATTTTGAATAGACTGCACTCCTCATCTGTAAAAGATAACTCATATTAGATGTTTGCAGTGGTTTCACTACTAGGCTACTAGGAAGGAAATTACCTCCATCCCAGCTGAAACCAGGAAGACATTGCATAATTAATATTAATCACAGAAGTATAAATGTATTTATTTCTAAAGGTACATATAGTAATGACTCTGCTCCTGCAAAGAGCAGGGGTGGACAGAGGGAATCCAGCTGGATGTGAAGGCTGACCCTACTAACCCCCCATTAAGTGTATGTTCAGCCTGTCAGCTCAATGCAGCTCTTTTCCAATGGTTGTGTTCCCTTTTCCCATCAAAGAGACACATTTGTCTGTCTGAATCTTCCCACTGTTGGAACACCTCTCTGTGCATCATTTGACAGTCACATTAGTCTTGAGAGAATCCAAGATCATGGAGAGTCAGTGACATGCTGCAGGAGGGTTTTTTTTTTTTTTTTTTTGGATTTGAGATCAGTTTAAAATCCTTTAGTCATAGCTCCTGAGCTCTTCTGTGAACTGATGCATCTCAGTCTCAAAGTTTTCAGTTTATGTTTCTCTCCCTGTCATTTCATAGCTCTGTTTTCCTAATTTACTAGTAAGACATCTCTCAGAGCAATTGAGTGTTATGCCATCATCTTTGCCCAGAGAACTTGCTTTTTTAAAAAGCAGAACAGGAGAATTATTCATAAAACAGAAATATTTCTCTTTTTCCCATATTTTAACCACATCATCCAGTGTATTCTGTCAAGGTCAGAACTCTCTGGAAATTCATGTGGTACGACTGACAAGTGCTATCCTGAACTTACCTCTCAAGTTTTAGAGCTTTAGTTCAGATGGACATTTAATTAACACTCTTGTAGCCTTTTCAAATAATATTTTCTTTTTTTTTCCCCTCTGTCATTTAAAGTAACAAATATGGCAGGACTTTATTAGACTTAGGTTTGGGTTTTTTTTCCCTCTTGTACAAGTTCAATTATACCCCCATTTGTAATGCTTTTTTAAGTTGGGTCAGCATATAAACTATTCAGGTTAATCCTCTAGTTCCACAAAAACTGGAAGCAAAGAAAAAAATTGTAATGAAAATGGAAAATAAGAAGAATAAACTTCACCATAAATAGAAAAAAAAATCTTTCTATTCCAAAGAAAACTTGAAATTTTGGATGGAAGTTTTATCTGACTTCTTTTGACTATAACATTATGGTCTGGTTTGATAAGGAGCTTTATTCTCCTTGTTCATAAAGCAAACTTGAATCAGACCTCTCTCTAAAAATAACGAATCAGAACCAAGTTGACCATTAGATGAGCTTGAGAGAACAGGTAAACTTCAGAGAGTCTTTCCAGGGAGGGAAGATGAACCACCTGCCCTTGCTCTGAAAGCAACAGCAGAGCCCAAGCATTGGAGCCAAAGGCTGTGATTGCTCTTTACCATCCCAGAACACCTCTCTCCTACCTCCCATGGGGTTCAAGTATGGACAAAGCCAGATTGGGGTTGTAAAGCTTCCTCCCTAAACTGAAACCAGGTGGATCTTGATGTGATTGGAGTAAAAAATGCTGAACTTGAACCACTGAGTCTGGCCCAAGGCAGGTGAAGCCAGTAGGAGCCTTTCAGCTCCTGCTATTAGATTTTGCACTGGATGCTTGCAGCCACTCAGCTGCTGCTGAAGACAGCACAGGCAACCCCACGAGAGAAACAAGGGACCAATTCTTCTTTTTCCTCTTTCCCATAGTAGGAAAATGGCCTAATTCTAACTGTCAAAACCAAAGTTTGCTGAAATCAATAGTAGTCAAAGTGGGAGCCAGTGAGCAGCACGAGAATGACAAATAGCAGCTGTGGCACGGACCTTGCTCCAGGTCCTTCTGGAATGGGAGCCACTAAAAATAGAAACAGCACCATGACAAAAGTCAGCCCACTGAGCATACCCCGGGTTTATCATGGCAAAATTGCTTTTCTACCAGTAGGGGGATTTGATTCCTTGTCTGTGCCAGAAGGATAAGAACAAACTCCTCTGTAATTCTTGGACTCCCTTGTAGTTTTGTACTTGAGCCGAGTAAGAGTTAGAAACAGAGTAGGTTTTGTATCTCTTCTAAAAAAATCTGATGAAACAAAAAAATTATGTTATCCAGCCAAACGTGAAAAAGGGCTAAATGCCAAGATAGCCATCCTCTTTTTTCCCCTCATTTCCCAGTATCAGCTGACACCAGCGGATACCTGAAAGACATCACAAAGCCCCAACACCCCCTAAGTTGTGCAGGGGAAGTCACACGTTATTTGACTTTATTAAGTTGGCTCCTCCAAGTTTGGCTTTACTAAACAAAGGTGGCAGAAGCAAACAGAAGGAAACTCTTTGATACTGCAAAATATGCAGCAGAGATTTATCAAATATGTCTTTGACAATAAAGCCACTTTGCAAACATTGCTGTTGATTCTTATGCAGATGAGGCAATTTTAAAAAATGTGTTTCAGCTATTTATGGTTCTCAGAGTTAATAAAGTTATTTTATTAATGGAAAAAATTCTCCCTGCTGGACTTCAGAACCTATTGATTTTATTTGAGTATCTTAGTGGCAGACTGCTAAAGGTATGAGTTCAGGAGAGCTGATGCAGCAAAAAGAAAGATAATATCTCTTACAAAAATTTAATTATCTTGACACTTAAACTGCATCTTATTTTAAAAACTAATCTCTATTAAAAAAATAGGCAATGTCTAAAAGCAAAATGCCTGTCATGTGTTATTGGCAAATCTGAAATGAAACTGCAGGCAAGAACAATTGATTATACCTAAGGCAAAGAGTCATGATATGATAGTAAAATTGGTTAGACAGAAAAATATTTGACTGAGCAAGAAACCTAAGCTAGGTCTCCAGAAATAAATGTTCTCATAAAAATACAAATAGAAGTGTGAAGCTCACATAAAACCTGAAGGTGTTATGTTCCCTATCTTCTGCTGGGTGGTAAAATCTAAGATCAGCAGCAGAAATGTTGGTGAAACCAGCCTGGATCATCAGTACAATGCCTTTTAACATTGTTTTTCCAGCATGGAAAGGAAGGAGAGGGTTCAGCAAATAGAATCATCTCTCAGCCATGAGAAAACGCTTTCAGTTTTTCCCAGGCAGGAATTTTGATTGGGTTATCCTGGAGTGTATTCCCTGCTCTTTACTACGGCTTGGTATTGGTGTGTATAGAAGGGCAGTTTTCTGGTGCTTCCAATGTGCTACTTCCTAAAGTGTGCTACAGCACAGAGAGACTCTGTGTGTGTGTGTGTGTCCATGGCTTACATAGATATGGGTGTGTAATACTGTATTGATGAATATATCATATAGAAACACCCACAGAGTCACTGCTATGTCCATAGAAACTCACTTTGTATGAAAAAAAACATGTACTTGCAGTAAAAGGTGCAGTGTCTTTGATATTCTCCTTTCCCCTGGGTAGTTGCAGGGTTTAAGGCTGTTGTGATGGTTCCTGCTTCTGCAGGAGCAGCAGAGCTGTGTGCTGAAGGGATGATATCCCTGGTATGATAGCCCTGCATTTCCAGTGTGTAGGAAACATAATCTCTCCCTGGGCATGGATGTGCTTTGAAGNCCAGTGTTCAGGCTAGAGCAGCTCTGAGAGAGGAAGGGCAAAGAGCATCATCTTCACCTGACATTTGCAGTTAGGTAAACTTGTAGGCCAAGAGAAAGTAAAGAGTTAGAGGTAAATAAGATAGACTCTAATAATGAAAGAGGAAAGCAAAGCTTTCCCAGTATTGCCAGGTTCACATGTATGGAGCACAGTAAAAAGCAAAGTAGGAAATAAATCTTAGACATAGCAGACCTGGACTCAGTTGAAATCTGTGGATCACATCTTGCTGTTGAAGTTCTTCATCATGCACAGTTATAATACGAAAGCAGAATTTTCTGCGCTGTAATAGGGAAATTAAAATTGATTTATGGACAGAGAGCCTTCAGACTGATATCCCATAGAAATTTCAGAGCCAAAGGTCTTGCCACCAGCAAACAGCCAAGTGCTTCTGGGATCTTAGACAGAGAAATGTAAATCAGTTACCAAAAACATGGTTGCAGGTTTTGCTGTTCAGTTTGAATACATCACACGGACCCTTACCCTCCTGCAAAATAAAGCCCTGCAGATGCCACTAACACAGAATCCAGTTTATGATGTAATTATCAGGGCAAGGGGTGTTTATTAGGGCAGCTATGATTCAAATTTGCCATAATTTCTACTCTCTAAAAGGTTGAAAATCTTGCTTTTCACTGTGGAGGTCATTCAGGAAGTTCCGTGTGTCCTTAGTGTGTGATCAGGTAAGCATCATCACTCACACAAACACATCCATTCACAAATTTTATAGCTCTGAGAATTTCTACAGGCTGAATCAAATGAATACATTCTGTTTGAAATGAGAGACATTATAGCTAAAACACTAAAGCTGCTTTTAAAAAACACTCTTTTAAAAAAATTATCCTTCTAAAGCTGTATTGCAAAGCTGAATAGTCAGTTCTGCTCTTGTTGGATTTTTACTCTAGATAATTGTTAGTAGCTGAAGTTTCCACTGAGACTTGTAGGCACTCAGCATGTTTTAAAACTGGGTGAGAATATTTACATACAATTTTTGAATTGAAGAACTGTGTTACACCAACACCTTTTATAATGTGAGCCCAAGGGTTCAGGCTGCTGAAGGACATTGATTCCTGGTGCTTTTGTGCTCTGCCACCGAGGGAATCCACACCACACTCCCCAAATGTCTGGGGAATGTATTCTCCATGTGGAGACCCACCTAAGCTGTGCAGAATGAAGCACCTGGATGCGAACTGAATATGTCCCACATCTAGAAAGGTCTTCTACCTGTTATTTAGAATCAGATAATATACAAAAATTATGCTAATTTTACATTCTACATCTAGCAGTCATTCTGCTTCTTTCTTTTATCTGTAGCTGTAATGGGTTACAGAAACATATCCAAAAGATTTCATTGGAGGTCCCATCTCTTGGTTTTCACATAAAATAAGTGAGTAGTTGGTTTACCAGAACTTGAGTATAGTCAAATACACTTTTAACCTGTTCCAGTCATGAGAGATTGAATTAATATTCCTGGGAATCTCTTTAAAATAATGCAGTGGGTTAAGGCATTCTGGAGAAACAGAGAGAAGAAGGAAGGGGGGAAAAGGAACTTTTAAGTTTCTGGGTTTTTTTCTGAATTTTGTATTTTGTACAATGTGAAATAGCCTACAGTCTTATAATTTAAAAAATGGAAAAGCCTAAGGCATTTGATGTGCCTGAATACTTTCCTTGTTGATATGATATTTAGAAAAAAAAAAAGTCGTGTTTCTGTTATGTGTTTTGTCTACCTAGTGGCTTAACATCTGTTTGGTAAAGGTTTGGGTACCATTTTTTGTAATTTGTGTTTGCTTGTTTCCCTGCATATCACACAAGGTTACTGTTCCTGTATTCACAAAATGTATTTCACTGTAATTCCCTGACAAACTACTGACAGGTTAAGAGAGAAGTATACATTCTTCCTTACTCCATCTCTCCTCTTTTTCCTTCTTGGTTTAGTTTTTCTCCTCCTTTCATCCTATGGAAGAGTGGGATGATGTCTAGAAGACAAGGAACATGTATAATAATTTCTGTCTTTTAAATATCTTTATTCATTCTGTGATATAAATTATTTCCTACTTACAAAAGAGTATATGATGAAGGAGACTTTTTTTAGAAGATCTGATTCAAGATTTCTACCCTAATATATCCAGGAACCACACTAAGCATTTTTTCTAGAATGAGTTTTGATGAAATGTTTTTCACTATGTGAAGGAAAGGAGGGAAGAGAAATGTCAATAGTATTGGTGCTTGCCTCAAGTAATTCTGCTGACAATAGGGGGTAATTAACAAAATTAACCATGTGTTTTATGCATTTTTAAGTAAACACAGACTATTAGTTACACAGGAAATAAGCTCTCTCATTGGTGAGTGTGTAACAGGGGTGACACCAGGGATCTGTTTGGCTGAGTGCTCTCATTCTTTGCTTGGCAGCAAGAGGGGCTAAAGAGAAATCAGAAATAGAGGTTGCACAGAGCAAGTTTTCCTCCCAGCATGCTGCCCTGGCTTGTAGAACAGGGTGAAGTCTCAGGAAGGGAAAGAAATTAGGCTAGAAAACTGTCCCAACCTTAACATTTCCAGTTAATAGATTCAGAATCTCCAGTTATCAGACTCAGGATCAGCTTCTAGGACTCTATTTTGGATTTTTCCCCCTTTTGGCTTCCAGCTCTCCTAAAGTGTTGTAAATGTAAGCACCTCAATACGGGCTCATGTGTCTGTTTTTAAGTACTCTGCTGGATACAGATCCCCTTCTTTAAATAATAATTTGCAAGTTTGGGTTTGTGATGGGAGTAGTACTTCTCTATTTTTCTCCTTTTCTATTTTTCTGGTGGTTTTTATTAGAAAAGAACCAGATTCTTCTCTGATAAATAATTTAAATTACCCAAATTGATTTTATTATTCTGTATTATTTCAACAAGCTTCAGAAAAAACAGAACTTATATCCCCTTCCACCACCTCTTATCCCATTCCCAGGGTGTAGGAGGAAAATATTTCAATGTTATGGTAAGTGAAGAAGACCAGGAAATCACAGGCATTTTGAAGTCTTAGTCCCAAGCATTTCTCACAGATGTTAACTGGCCATTCAGTACTGGATTGTTTTAAAAAACATTAGAAGTATTGTATGAGATGGTGGCTGGGTGCTGCTGTGTGAATATTTAATATTTTTCCCCTCTCTCTCTGGCTCCTGATGACAACTAGATGGTCACATAGGCAAACTGCCACCTTCCCAGCTTTCAGTCATCACTGCCCCTCTCACTGGGCAGGTTCCACCCATCCTGCTCCAGTGCCTGCATTGATTTTGCTGCACTGATGTATGAAATTCGAGATTCTCATTATCTCTGTCAGGGCTTTATTTTGGAACATGTTTTATGTCATTTCCCATGGACTTTGTGTGGGGATGGAGCCCCTTTCTGGGGATCAGGAAGAACACACCTGGAGGCTGTATCTGGCTCCAGTCATTTTTTACTCTCTGGGCTTACTGAGAGTCTAATAGCAGTGATTGATTTTCCTGAGAATGGAGTACAGAAGCCTTCTCTGTTCACTATGATATGATGAATTCATGTAACTGAGCTGGTGCATTCAGTGTAAGTCAGAAGGGTAGAACCAGGAACATGTGTGGAATGGTGGCAGTTAACAGCCATGCACTGTTGCTTTGGTGACAGTCCATGGAGCCTTGGGCCAGCTGCTGAATTTTGTAAATGCAGTGTACTAATATGTTTTTGGTAGGCCAGGGAAGCAACAAAGTAGAAATGGAATCTCATACAAAGGTAGTGTTTTGTATTTGGGGGTGGTTTTTCATACAAGGCTGGTACAAATCAGGAAGGTTTTAAGCATTGCAGAGCATCATAATTCTAATATTTTGCCTTCATTTTCTATAAATCCTGGAACCAAGTGACTTAGATCTGGATTTATTTTTTTTCTATCATGACATTTGTCAGGATTTCAGAGGCAGAGAAATTAAAACTCTAAACTGCTGCTGAAGCTTTTCAGAGATTCAACCTCTTTGGCCCCTGCTGCAGAAGCAGGATAGTTCCAGCCATCTCCTTCTGTGAAATGACAACTCCCTGCTGGTGCCCTGCTGCTGCTGCATCACTGCTCTGCCCAGCCCAGGATGATGGGGAGGTGTGGGCACCTTCTTCCCAATATTCTGATTTTACTGTAATGGAAGGCAGCATGTAGAGAATTAAAGAGGAATCAGATTTTAAACACAGGGTTTAAATGCTGATTTAATGATACTGGTTGATAATCCTGTTACTGTTTCCCCACAAAAGCAATTCCCTTGTTTGAAGGCTGCAATGTGTGAAGTGTGAGCCATCCTTTTCCATCTACATCTCAGTGAGAAGGACAGGACCCTTGCACAGACTCACAGTTCTCGCCAGAATCAGCAGCTCTTCTTGCACCATCACATTATGTGAGAATGGGGCCCCTCAGCAGGTGAAATGCAGCTTCTTGGGAATGTGTCAGGAGCTGTGCACTGAGCATGAGCCAGCAGCTGGCTGAGAAAAGACCCAGAGATAACTGCTGCCCATGGACAGCCTGGGCTGCTCCAACAACAGAGCAGCTATTTCACCTGACTCTCCTTATCACCTGCCTTTTCAGAGGGCTCGTGGCAGAGGCAGCACAGGGGCATGACAAGGCTGCAAGGTCAGATCCTCTTCTTCCCTTTCAGAGAAGAGAGCTTTGCACAAGTCACAGGTTCACAGATTCAGAGATCTGAGATTTTTAGCGCATATATATGTATACACACACTTCAGAGAGAGGGGGGAGCTGCTGCTGAAGCTGATAAAACATCAAGTGAAGTAAGAAACCAGGCAGGAACTGCATCGTGGCAATAGATGGAGTCCTGGAGCTCCCCACAGGAACCTCCCCAGTGGGTAGTTCTTTGCTGTCAAATAGTATTGCCTCCTCCACATTCAATGTGCTGGGAGACAAAGCCTGAAAACTTTGAAATAAAGACGAGTCCATCAGTTTGAGCTGAGTTTTGAGCAAATTTGTACCAAATCTGGCTGTCATGCACAGCCCTATGGAAATGTGCTGTACAGTACAGACTGATGTGTGCAAAGGGTGAAGATCCAGGCTCTGTCTTGCTCCAGTTTTTGTCAGAGCCTTGTCTTTTTGGTTTTTTTCTTAAAATGTGGAAATGTGAATTTTAAAATGTTCTGCACAAGGTTGCTTTTATTTGGTTTATTCTTAAGTAAAGCAGAAATGCTTGGATATTATTTGAACGAGTAATTTCAGGGCTCAGGATGAGGAGGCAACAGAACAAGATTTCCTTATGTGATATGTCTCCCTGCAAAAGAACTAAATGCATATACACAAATAAAAGAAATTTGTTATCTTTGGAGTTATTAGGAGGAGTAAAGTGCATGGATTTAAGAAATTATTTTTACCTGATTATCCAGCATTGCTCAGACAGATTAAGCAGTACTTTATACATATTTATTATCAATATATTTTATAAACTGCTGAACCACTTACATTGGTACAAAAAGAACCACAGAAGAGAATTTAGGAATAAAAAAATGTACTGCTGTGAAAGACTTAAAGAATTCAAATCTGTTTAGCATCTCAGGAAGAGAAGATGATTTGATTGCAGAGCAAGTATTTTCACGTGGAGAAGACAGTGGATGCAAAAAGAACCTTTAATCTCACTGAGACAAGCAGGCAAGAGTTGTGCCTGGAAGCTGATCCAGTGGAATTCAAATGACAATTTATGCAAATAGTTTTAAGTGTGATGATGATTAGCCTTTGGTATATAAAGAAAAAGCAGGGAAAACAGTAGATTGTCTATCTCTTGGTACCTCAAATGAAGACTGGTCCTTTAGGAGAAAGATGGTTATGCTTTATTGAGCTTAATAGAGGAGTAACTGGATGTAATAGCCTGTGGTATACTGGAGATTGACTGTGATGATCTGATGGTTCTCTTGGCCTTAAACTTTATGAATCCCTTGAAAATCCATGCAGACAGAATCACAAAATAGAAGGGTTTACTTTAACTCCTGAATGCTGTGACTGCTTAAATGTGCTCAGCTCTGCTCCCTGCACAGGTGAAGTGGCAAACACCAAGTCAGACTGGCTGCATAGCAGGAATATTCACATCCCAGAATTCTGGTCACCCTTCTCTGTGAAACCCATCATGACTGCCAGAAAACACATTTCAGGAGCACGGGCCTGTCAGGCTCATTTGTTAATGAAAAGGCTCATATGACATTGCCCTCCAAAAAAACGTGGTCTGGTAACTAAATGTGTGAGGTAAAATGTACTGTCATTGGGATGGCCCTACTTGCCCCACATCCCTGCATTTATATATACTTTGGGTCATCATCATTACACGTTTAGGTCTGGGGTTGAGTGTGGAGCTGATGCCAAGTTTATGATCAGTCATTTTCAAATCCTTCCACACTGGAGACTCCTGTAGTGTGACCCAGAGGGGACCAACAGTAATTACCTGTTGCTGTAAAATAAAGCATGCTTTATTTCTTATAAATTCTTTGTAAATTAGGCAGGTTTGAAGGCTTTCATATGCTGTATATGAGTGTGTCCTTCTGAAGTATGAAGAAACCACCTCATTTTTTTTGCCTCTAAAAATTTAGTACTTTATTTATAATTGCTTTGGGGAAGGAAACAGCAAAACTCTGAAGAATAGGGGAATAGTTCAGCCCTCAGACTGATCCCAGAGATGAACTAGAAGAATTTATCCAGCCAAATTTTAGGTATTCCACTCACCAAATAAAAGGGGTAGGGGGTATTCCCTCTCATCCTTCATAGTTCATAGTTTCTTAAACTTTGCAACACCTTTTAAGGGTCTGCTGAATTCCTTAAGCTCCTCAGCTCCTGAACTCCACATTGATTTTCCTTAAGTGTCCTCAAATAAAACATATAAAGTAGGCCTGTGTCTGAAATTCATGTTCCTGCCAGACACCGTTCCTATGATATATTGCAACAATACATCAGAGAAAAGCAGCCCTGGTGATCTATTGCAGTAACACTGCACATTCTTGTAGAAGGAATGAACATGAACTCTAAACTGAGAACCTGAACAGCTTTTTGAAGTTGTCTTCTGGCAAAAGTAATAACCTATTATGTTTTTCAAAAGATCAAATGCTGAATGTAACTTTATGTGTGCTACTGGTGCACTGATTGGTGATAAATGTGATTCTGCTTTCTATCTGCATGAATAAATTACAAATATTCAAGACTTTTTACAGAGGTCTGTATTTAAGGGCTAAATACACACTGACATTGAAAGTATTCTTTGTATTTAGACAGAAGGAAATAATTTTTTTAAACTCATTTTCTCTGATGTCATTTGAATCAGAAAAGAGCAAATAAGTGTTACCCATCAAGAGTGTAATGAAAACTGGGCCATTAACATCTGAAATTTATAGTGTAACAAGGAATAGCTTCTGTGCCTTATCCCATTTTTCTAGAGGAAAGGGACCTATTATTCACAGTTACTCTTATGGGCTCAACAGTGCCAGAAATATTTCTCCTTACTGATGTTTTTACATGGACCTTTTTCACTGAGAAAAGGAATGTGTCTTCCACTGAAGTCACCTATTATCAATAATTTTATCTCTTTGATATCTTTTTTCACTGACCTGAAAAATCTTGAGCCTCGCCTTCGAGTCCTGGCAGTCTCCCTCCTGTGCTCACAGCAGCTGGATTTTGGTAGGTGGTTCCTGCAGGGATCCCTTGACTTGCTGCCATGGCTCCTTCATGCACCCCCAGATGCTTGTAACTAACCAGTAGTATACTGGAATTTCACCAAATTCACCCAGACTGAAACTTGTGTCTTCAAACTGTGCCCCTGCTTTATCAGAACATCAAATGTTGGTGCTACACACTGAACTGTCCCACAGCAAACAGGAACTGCTCATCAGACCCCGCCACACTGAGTCAGTGCTGATGGTTGTTCTGCCTGAACACTTGAGTCAGTGTGGTATCAGTTGTGGCTTTATACCAGAAGGTAAAAGCTCACCCTTAGCCTCTGCCTCCACTCCTTAAATAACTGACTGTCCTGCATTGCCTACAAAAATACATTTCCTTTTGAGGCATCTTTGATATGGACAGATTTTCTACAATTTGCCTTGCATTTGGAACTCATATCTGCTTCCTTCAGGCCAAGACTGTGACTATTGCTGCTCCACATCCAGGTACCTGCTCTGGCATACAGGTTTGTAAAAGAAATCTCTTCTTAATTTTGGCCAGATGCTGTATGATGGAGCCAAGAAATCATTCCTGGATACAAGCTCCATCGAAACTTGTATGCTTTCATACAGTTCTGAATTACTCCAATAAGCCTTTTTCAGAAAATGGGCTGCCAGTGATGTTTAAAGACATTTTAGCCTCAGTGCTTTAGATTATTTGACCTCCCAGCACAGCCATATTGCACTGAAAATGTGTGAAGCTCGGAATGAGACCAAAGGAAAACTAGGTCTAGTCTCCTCTGTGTCTTCACAGTCAACTTTCCTGGGTCCTTATGATAGTTTTTATTTCCTACCCATAAGACTTCTTCATAACCTCTCTTTCAAAGTATAAAGGAGAAAAACGAAAAAGAGGAAAGCCTAGTTTTAAAAAGAAAACAATTTAGATGATAATAGTCTTTTTTGTTTTCTTGATTTCATTTTTCCTGAACAGCCACCTTGCCTGGCTGTCTTCCAACCTCTCTGTCCATGTTTGCACAAAATGTTACACAGTCCCTTAAGGCTCAGACCAGTTATTTCTATTGAGAGAAGGATATTTACTTCTTTATGTGGCATGTGTAATACAGTATGTAAACTGAATGCACAAGGCAGCTGAAAAATACTGAATAAAACTGCCACAAGAATACAGATATCTGAAAGTGTGGAAATGACCTAAGATGCTCCTTTACTGTTTTAGCTAGAAATTTTAAAACTGATGACAGCTATTTTCTGTGAGACAGCCAATCTGACAGCTTGAAATTAGCTCCAGGATCTTAATAAGCCTGCAGTAGTGGGGTCAGGAAGGTACCACAACCTCAACTACAGCAACTGCACAATCAGGAAGAGTCCGTTTGTCACCTCATGAGGGCAAACTGGCTGGCATCAATCCTGGCTGGCATCTGATGGAGGAAGGTTTGACTTCTTCCAGTTGCCACCAAGTTTCATACCCATTAGATTTCTCTGATGAGTAGAGGATATTCTGATATTCTCTGATGAACCACAACAGGTTCCTTAAGGGAAAAATTACCCATGTGTATTCTGTGCTGCCTCGGCCTCTGTCAGCTGATCTTGAAATAAGCTGAGATGCATTTGCTTGCAGGAGTTGTCTGATTTGATTTGCAGTGTACCTGCTCTTGAAAACAAGAAATTTTAAATCCTAGGCTTGTTTTTGCATTACATGAAACATCAGGTCTGCTGTCAGCAGCAGTGATCACTGGAGCCAGGCCAGCTCCCAGAACAAGCACAGTCATATAACTGCCTGTGAGCAGGAGAGAAGCACAGCAAGAAATCTTGCAAGGAGCCGTCTGCCTTTAATCTATTTTCCCCTTCCCTTTTGCTGGCTTAGTTCCTGGATGTGGCCCTGAGACTACCCTGCTGGGTATGGTGAGTGTGGATCAGTCTTGCTTACCCACACGTGGCTTCTTCTAAGCTACTTACTGTCATGATTCTTGGTTAGAAAAGAAATATTTTTTGAATAATTCATTCTTTAGTGGCTCCTCTCTCTGCTAAAGATCTTGCTTTGTAAGGGTAAAAAGGAGAGATGTAAGCAAAGACAGGCAGGACCTGTACCTATGTCAAATATTAGATATTTCTTGCTTACAGCTGGCTCTGAATGGGCTTTGTGCTTCTTGTGACGTTGCTGGAGCCACAGGAGGAGTGGGGAGTGCTGGGCACGGACCTCTGGGACAAAGCACTCAGTGTGTGTGTGAGCCCTTGCTCTGGGAGAGACCTTCTGGCTCAAAGGCTGGCACACCACGGCTGAAACTGCACAGCACTGAGGGGGTGACACCTGAGCTGCTTTTGGGAAAGCTTCAAGAGACATGGGGATTGTGTGGCTGCACCCTGAACACTGACTGCTCTCTGCTGTCCTTAACAGTACAGATGAAATGGGATTTATATTTCCTCATCATCTCTTGGACCACAAACTCACTTCCTGTTTGTACAGTTTCCACCAATTTGTGATTTTGCCTTTGCATTCATATCTATATTGTTTCACTCATATTTATATATTTAATATATTTAGAAGAATATTTCAGATCAGAAAGATATTAGGTTAGAATCTACAGGCACAATTTTTGTTAATTTTTGCTTCAGGCTCTAGGTAAAAGTGCAGCCTTACCGTAAGAGCAATTATGGGTGGTTATTACTCTTGATTAAAATTAAATTAAGCTGCAGTTGGCAACTAAAAAGATTAAATTATCACATAAAAACTGTCAGCCTTTCATTTTAAACATCTGTTAGTTAAGCATGACAGTAGCACTGATAGGGAGTATTTGCCAGATACCTCATCAACAACCACCTTTGTATCATCAGCTAATTGAGACAATATGGTCTGAAGTGAATCATATTTCAAATATGACTGCATCTCACACACTAAATAGAGCTTAGAAATCTTCTTTCAGGTCAGATGTAAACAAATTCAGTATTTTAAAATTATTTAATTCTTCAGATGTAGCATTTTATGGTGATAAATTGAAAATTCTTTTTGGTTGTATCAGTATCCAATGTATTGATGAATGGGATCTAAGGGATTTATCTGGCTGCTCTTTTCTTTTCCTGGCCCACGTTTTCAATGTCTGTAAATCTCTACAATCCTACTGATCTCAGTACACCAGACTGATTTTGCAGGCTGATTTTTGTAAAGGGTTTTTGGATGTTCACATGTTCCTGAGGACCTCAGCCACTATCTGAACTTGTGCCTGTGCCTCCTCTGCACCACAGAGGAGGGGTTTATTCTGGTACCAGGCAGGAAAGGGCCCTATCAGCATATCCAGATTCTTGGAGGGATGTCCAGGTAAAGAGACCTCCTCTATGTGGTGTGCTGTAAGAAAATGTAGATCTGAAACTGAGGGCACTTGGGGGAGCCCAGTGTCATAAGAAGAGAAATTCTAATTCCAAGCTACTGTAATATTTAGATGTTGATTTTGATCTCTTGAAGCTACTCTTGAAGAAGGTTGCACATTTGCATGGATTGCAAAATTTAGGAAGGTTTTGATGTGCAAAAGTGGAAATAAAAGTGTCCCAGTTTTAAGTGGCAATTTAATAGCAATTTAAACTGAGAAGCGCTCCTCAGTCCTACTGAAAAATCTGTTATGAAAATGTGTTATGAAGACTAGAAATCTTTTATTTTTAGGGCAAAAATGCAATGCAAAAATACTGTTTGAGTTTAAATTGTGGATGTTTAAATTCAGGCATGCCAATGAGTTGAGGTGGGAGGGATCTCTGCAGGAGTGATCTCTGCAGCAGTGGGGATGTGTTGCTCACACTGAATTGCTTCTACTGCTGCTCCCTACACCAGATGCTTCTTAAAATTAATTCTTTATTAAGAAATATCTTGGCTACCACAGCTGGGCTTATAACTCGTGCTTAACTGACAACTCAGCTGAGGATCCTGGGTAATAAATGTCTGAATATCAGGACATTGGAAATCTGGCCCATTTAGCTGGAAAACAATTGAGACTGTAGCTTTGAGAAAAGAAAGAAACTTAATTAGCTTTTTGACAAAATAGCTTTTAAAACTCAATACAACACTGGCTTCTTTGCTTATTACCAACATGCAATGAAAACACAAAGGAAAGTAATTAAAGACACTGAGGAGCCATTAGAAGTTGCTGCATTCAGCACTGACTTCCATTGTTGGTGCTCAGTGAGAACTGACTGCTCTTCTCAGACAGCAAGATGGAAGTCAAGTGGAAATGGCATTTTGGATGCTTTCTGAGAGTAATTTGCCATTTCTACTGCTCCCAAAGTTTCACATTTTGGCTGCTGTGTTTTGTTTAAGGGATCAAATATATAATACAATATTTTATATTAAAATTTTGGGAAAAAATCCAGAGCAGCAGAAGGAATAATTTTATTTAATAATGTGGTTTATTAAAATTTCATAGGAAAATCTTGGCCCATCTGTTGCAACTCTCTATTAGTGGGAACCTAGTTATCAATACTTATGTGGGAATCTGACACAAGGATATTTACTCAGAGTGAAGAAATCTGCCAGAAAACAAATGTTCATATTTTAGTGCTTGACAGCCAAGTTAATGCCTTTTATTAATTCGGAAATGTTCAGATGAAATGTTTAATGTGATTATTTATTGATGTACAGACTGTCTATTCAGACCTCATGGAGTATTATTATTATTGGTATTGTTATCATCTTTTATTTACTGGCAGCTTTCAGTATATCTGATATTTCAAGACTTCCAAATCTCTTCATTAAAAGATTTGACCTCCCACCTCTCAGAGGAGACAAAGCCCCTACGATTCCAGCTGTGAGGTGACTCAGAAATCCAGCTCAGCAAGATGTCTGTGGTTTGCACTTTTTCAATTGACAGAAATTTCTTAGGATGTTGGATTTCTAGGATTTTCCTCCATAATCTTGGGAAGAAAGTAATTATAACCAACTTTTCTCTGCTTCTTCTTGAGCTGGAAAACAGCAGGACCAAAAAGTGGGATGGCACGGTGAGATGCTTTTTGGTCTGAAACTAAACTCTCTGATGATGAGCACTGAGCCCTCTGTCTTCTAACTGACCTGAGGTGATCATTCTGTCAGTTCTTGAGCTTCCCCTGCAAGTTTCAGCACTGCTCTCATGCTTGGTTTCAATCTCTTGCCTCATATTCTTGTTCTGAGATTCACCCACAGTTGTTATCTTACATTTTCTATACTGAAAAAAAAATAATACCAATGGACTAGAAGTCCAATGGACTTCCAGTGCCTTATTTTCATTTTTCCCTGCCAACATCTGCCCTCTGCAGTGTTATGTATCTCATACTTCTTGCCAGTCTGCAGACTGTGATGTGTAATTTGTACAGGAGGGAAGGTTCACCACTCATGGTTTCACACACCACTACATGAAACCTAAATGACTTCACCTTAAGAACTCAGAATTGGGTGTTAGAAGTTATTTTTCAGCTGGAGCTCTCATCTCTCAATTTTCAACCCAGGCAGACATTGTTTTGTATTATTTATGTTTTATAGTACTTTTCAAAAGAGAAAATTAAAGTCATTACTCTTTTCTCCTTAAATGAAAATGTAGATTGAAGCACTGCCTTCTGCATTAACCCAAAGTGCACATGACTCCATCTGTATCATCAGATGGGGTATTTTTTTTTCCCTTTTCATTTCAGAGGTTAATATTTGTCCTAATCTCTCTTCCAGTTGGCTGTTAGGTAACCTATTGCAGATCTTTACACATAGGGGAAACAAAATCCCCAATAAAGAGCAGGAGGATTGCTTTCATGTCTACAAATTCTCTCCTGTGGAAGAGAATCTTTTTCCTAGAAATGGGGATGTAGAACACTCTGTAGGTTTAATTCTGGCTTTTAGTTCTTCCTGCCATGTCTGTTGTATGAATTCTGTTGCTGCTTTCCAAGGACAGAGAATATCTTTCACAGTATGTTTTGATGCATTCCAGGTGTCACCTATCTGCCCTCAGGGTAATACTAGATACTATACTTAAAAAAACTTAAGAGCTTCAGCAGAGTAAGGCCAATGTGTCTATTAAATTGTTCTTTGCAATATGAGAGCTAAAGAAATGCAGTTAGTTCCAATATGAAATTATGATTACTGCTGGAGTGAAGTGCACTTTCAAAGCAGAGGGAAAATGGCCAGAAGAGATACAATCTCTTAAACGGTTTGAAATTAACATATTGTACTAAACCAAAATTAGGCATAATTGCAGCACTTAATATAACCTGTCAAGAGATGTTTTAATGAGCTCCATTCAAATACTGCTGCCAAAGAATGAGATTTTTTTTCCAGTTCTATTTAAAAATATAATTTCAAGCCTTGTAGAATTATTTTTTGAATACTTGTAATATGAATCGGAATGTTTGCAAGGACAAGAGTTATCCTATTTTGGCCTAATGTGGTTACTCTTCATGTTTATTTTCTTCAGGGGGACAAATCCTAACTCCCCAAAAATAGTGTGCAAATGCTTTTCAGAACAGAAAAGTGTTTTCAGTTTTCCTTTACTGTAAAAAACCCTAACTAATTAATCATACCAGAGAGGGTAAGCCAAGTAGGTTTTGAAATACTAATTATTTAATAGGTTCTTTTTTTGACAGGGTAGTAAGCACATAAAGATCTTTTAAAATCTGGATAAAAATGCTTGGACAAGTAGCCTATAGATATATTTTTATTAAGAAAGCGTAATTAGTGCAAAATGTAAGACAGCATCATAAATTACTTGAAGCGTATTTTTCAGTTAGTAATTAAAATTAATTTGGCTAACACAGATCATGGTTTTCTTATTTACTGAGTGTTTTCCTTGAATGTTTGCAGTAAGCTCCCTGCTGGATCTGTACATACCATTGCACACCTTGTTCCTCTAATGGTCTGTGCATTAGTAATCCTGATCAAGCAGTTCTGTTTAATTCTATATTTCAAATGTTCTTCTAAAATCATTTTACAGGGGGTCCTTTCCTCACTGCTCAGTGATTTTCACAGTACCAGATTTTATAGCCTATTTTTTTGTCATGAGGATAACCTAAGATTAGTTACATCTTGAAGACCAGCTTGGTCTGGGGAAAAACAGGAACGAACCACAGGGAGGTCTTTGTGAGGATTAAATCCAATTTCTGTCTTTTCCATAGGAAGTTGCATATCTGTGCCAATACATCCTCAATAGAGTGCAAAGAAAACAGATGCTGTTGTGCCAATACAGCACTCCTTAAGAAGGCATAATAGCAGAATGGACCTATTTGAGATTCAAATTGAGTGGACCAGTGGTGGACTCCCTTGTGCAAACTGAGTCTATGAAACTCCACAAGGTCAAACAGAAGAATCCATTTAGGATGTTATTTAATTAAAGTTTCATCACTGAGGTCCACAAGTTTGGGTAAATAATAAGCAAAGTCATGCACTCTCAGGAGTGCAGCGCACACCCTCAGCAGTCAACTTTACAGTAGAAATAATCTCCACACAAATTACTTTCTAGATATCATTAGGAGAATATTGGATGGTACATTTGTTATTCTGTGGGAGTCTGCATATCTCCAAGGACAGGAGTTCTTGCTAAACAGTGGATATTTATGTGGAAACAATCCAATATATCTAGTAGTCAGGAGATTTAGTGCCATAGTTACCCAAGACTTCTCTCTTAAAAGCCAATCTAATGCACAAACAGTTTGGTAGGTTTGTTTCTCAAATAAAGGTATTCCCAACAAATAATACAGGTATTTCTGGGCTGCAGTGTTTATTTATTACACATATAAAGTTGAGAAATTATTAAAGGACTTTATTCCCAGTTAGAAAGCCTTTTGCTAAGTTCTGCCCTGTACTCTATTCTAGGTGTATCAAAGGCTTTTTCATCATCAAAGAGTGCAGCTGCAGTAATTTTTTTACCCTAGGTTCTTTGATGTGTTTGCTAGATTTTGATATTTTTCTGTGGCTGACACTTTCCATAAAAAAATGATAGGTGATGAATTTCCAAAGACCTTTGCTTTCCTTGTACCTTTGCAGATGGATGCTCCTGCAGACATTTATTCAAAATATATTATGACCACAGTCAGAAATTTAATGCAGTTGTGATTAGGGATCCTCTGATCTTCAGCTGTTCAAATCCTTACAGTTGCTATCTACACAAGTACATAAAAACAAGGGGAAAGGTTTCTGTTATTTGCTGTAGTTTTTAATATTTTAAAATGGAAGTTCGGATTTAGCAGTGTAATTCATTAACTTTTTATCATAGTCTCCTTATTTTATTTTTTGAAGTGGCAAAAAATTTAGGGATTACTGTCCATCATGAACTAGATACTTTTTTTATCAAGCTACAGTCAAAGGTTGGAATACTCAGTGATTAAATGAATTAGTTAACAGAAATGAAGTAAGATATCTCAGATTTATTCCCAGTTCATGGGGAAATTCACCAGTTTTAGAATTAACATTTAGAAAGAGGGATCAGAATAAAATGGGGGAAAGCAATTGCAAATTCAGCATTGTATATAGACATCAGCTTTCAGACTCCTTAATAACACTGAGAAGGGCTCTAAGATTTAATGAAATAAATATTTAAAATAAGCTTCCAGAGAAAGAAAAGGTGTTAACTGATGATGAGAAAAAAGTGAATTTGCTGGTTTTGTGTCCTTATAGAAGAACTGGCATGAGATCTGAGAATATAAAATAAGTGTTAGCAAGGAACAGAACTGTGAACTTCAAAAATGTTCAAAAGTTATCAGTGTTTATTGGAATGTTTGGGAAGTGATCATGAGTTTAAATTATCAAGAATATAGGAAGAAAAAGCAGAAATGTCTGAAATTCATGGAAGAAAGCATTACTGAGTTGAGGTTGATATGCTTGATCTCTGCACCTAAAACTGCTCTGTTTTGGTTCTGTAAATGCTTCTCTCCCACCAGCTGACAGGAAGTGTTGCCAGGCCAGGGAACCTGTGAGGCAGAGTCTAAGCTGTTAGTTGTCTTGGGAAAGAGGAAACAGAACAGAATCATGGAATCATTTAGGTTGGGAAAGATCTTTAAGGTTATTGAGTCCAACCAGTAAGGCAGCACTGCTAAGTCCACCACTAAACCATGTCCTCAAGGGCCACATCTACACAGCTTTTAAATACCTCCAGGGATGGTGACCCAGCCACTCCCCTGGGCAGCCTGTTCCAGTGCTTGAGAACCCTTCCAGCAGAGCAGTTTTTTCTAACATCCAGTCTAAACTTCTGGGGTAGCTTCAGGCCATTTCCTCCTGTCCTACTGCTTGTTACTTGAGAGAAAAGGATGGCCCTACACCTGTCTGCAACCTCTTTTCAGGGAGTTTTAGAGCAGAGGTTTCCTTGAGGTTTCTTTCTCCAGGCTAAACACCCCCAGCTCCCTCAGCTACTCCCCATCAGACCCTTCCCCGGCTCTGTTCCCTTCTCTGGACATACTCCAGCACCTCAATGTCTTCACTGTCATGAGGGGCCCAAAACCCAACAGAGAACAGGAGCAGGAGGGTGTTCATTTTCCTACCCAGCCTGCTGGAGCTGAGCTTTTTCTCCCTCAGGTGATACTCTCATGTGCCAAAGTATTTACCCCAGTCATGACTGATCAATGTGGGATAGTGCACACAAACCCTATGCTTGATGCTGTGCTCCAGAAAAAAACCTTACCATAAATCATGCTGTAGTTCAGATAGAAGATCAATTTTTAAACTGAAAGGCATGGGGATGTTGCTAAAGAGAATTGCTGGGGTTAATCTGCTGATACAGAGAGGTTAAAACAATCCAAAATGATCACGCCTCGATAGAGCAAATGGTGAAATGCCAATGTCCTACTCTTTGTTTATCCTCTCTGCCTCTGTTAATATCACAGTTTTACTCAATATAATTATTTTAAGTGAATTCTAATCAATTTCACTTTCTACTCAGACCAGCCAAGGAGATTTTCCTGTAATTCTGAACACAAATCTGAACTCTATTTTGTACTTCATGCAAGGAATATTTACATGACACTTGGCTGCAGCTGGGGGACAGTGTTATTTAGCCTTTCACACACACAAAAAAAAGTAGATTCTGGTATTCAAAACCTTTTAAATCTTACTGGCTCACTGCACCACAGGTACAGAAAAAGATTCAGAAAAATACACTACAAAAGCATTTTATTGTTAGCAAAGCAACTAGCACTGAGTAGGCCAAAGGGTTATTTATCTGTTGTGACAAGAATAGGATGATGGAATTTGAGGGAAGATCCAAATTTGACCAGGTGCTTTGCTGCAGAAATCTCTGTCAAGGAAAATGTATAAATGCATAGAGGAAATTACAGCTAAGTTCTTCACAGAGCTGTGCCAGGGAATGAGAAGCCTGTGGGCTGAAGAAGTGGGATCTTCTCATGTCAAGAGATTTGAGATCAGTATTACACTGACTGTGTTGGAACAATGGGAGACTAAAAATGGCAATTTGTCTAATTTTATACAGAGAAGATTGAATTCTGCCCTTTCTTTTCCTCTCACAGTAAAGATTGAAAGTTACAGGAAACGAGTTGTAAGAGCTTGTGGAGATAGGTCAGCATTAATAAACCAATATTAAATGCCACCATTTCTCTTTGTTTATCCCAGCTGAGAACAAGACCTTAAAGTGAAAATATGTTTGAATTAATTGAACCACACCTTTTGACAAATAATGACCCAAAGGGTGTAGTGCTGGATAATTATCAAACCTTATCAGTGATGTCACAGGCAGAACAGATATGGCAACTCAAATGCTTCGTCTTCTGAGGTAACACTTGTGTGCAACACTAGGCAGCACAATATAACATAAATAAAAATTGAATGTAAATTTAATACCAAATTTTAATAAGGTTTCTTCATAGTCAGATTTGTATTCTGTGACCAGTCTATATATAGTCAACCATGTAATAATGACAACCAAGTCACCATATAATTACCAACCAAAAGATAGTATCCAGGGGAGAATGGAAAGTTCTGACTGGCTTTGAATGCTCTTGTGTACAGCTTATTTTTAGTATTGAAGTCATAATATTTATTTCTTACAGACGTAATTTATATGTAAAATTACTAAACCTAATGGAACTGATAGAAAAAGGTTCTTTTGATTTTAGTGACTAGAGTAAGTGGGTTTTTTGTTTTTTTTTTAATTTAAAACAATTAAATTTAGTAAACTATTTCACATAAACATTAATACACCTCTTGTTTTCCTTGCAAATGAACAAGGACTTTTCTTATTAGGTTAATTAGTTCCAAGTTTCTAATATTTCTTCACTAATGAAAATAATGACTACATCACATGCTGCTGATGCCTTATTGGGATTCCAGAAATTCTGTTTGGTCAATGATCTTAGGAACAAACATTCTGCACAATTTTCTTATATGTTTTAGTCACTTAGAAAATAATCACAAAAAAGTCACTTATGAATGCATTTTTCAGTTTTTAGCCTGTCTCCTCAGTCCCATTCTCAAGTTTAAAATGCCTTTTGCCTGTGTTGTTCCTTACTTCTTGCCTCATTACCTAAGTTACTGTCATGTGACAAACTGTATTTCTTTGCTTATCTGCATGATACAGACCCTGCCCCCCTAAATAGTGACCAGGTTTTGTTCATCTGTTAAGACTTTCAGGTTACTTCAGCCTATCTTTTTCTAATTGCATACATTTATCCTGAAAGCCTCACTATGATCTATGTTTTAGCTGTATTTATAAAATGTGCATTAAATTGCAAGCATCTCCAAAGCCAGTGTTTTTAAGGAAGGCATGAATATAAACACTTCCTAAAGTTAGTAGGTTCTAAATCAGTAACATATTGATATAGACACATTTCCATATGTTTTCTGTTCTTTGGATGCTGCAGTGGATAGGATTGTCTTCCTTAGTGCTGTTTTATACTTCAGAGCGCAAAAGCACCCTGAAAATATTAGCTGACATTCTGGGCTAAGTATAGAACAGATATAGATTTCTTTCCTCCAAAACTTCTAATAAAAATCCTTCTAACATGCTTATATACAGCTTTCCTTGCTCCCTTATGTTTGCACAGCACTAAACACTATCTCCCTAAATTTCATTACTTAGTTGGCACTGTTAGGAAGTGAAAATACCTGTTAATTTAGGTTGAAAGATTACAACTTAATAAAGTCTGAAGACTATGGCTTAAAGAGGAGAAAGAAATCACAGGGGAAAGGGGACTGTTGGAAGCCTCCCATTCCATGGGTTTTTATATGTCTTTTTCTGAAATATTCTTTCATTCAATTTACTGGGTCTGGTTTGTAAGGGCAAAAGTAGGAGAAAGAAATGTGATACCTGCAGAAGAAGGAAAGCTAAAGACAGCATGGAGAAGGGGGATGCAGGTGAGAAGGGGACTTTGGAGAAGGGATGAAAAGGTTTCCTTCCTTCGAGTGTATGGAATTGTGGCTTCTGCTAAGTGTAATGTTAAATAGAGTTTGCTTACACTCAGGTTTAAGTGTAAATTAGAGAGACAGAGTTCAGATGAGTTAAATTCAGAATTTCATGCAGGTTACCTTCATTAATGTGGCTGTTAAATAACTTGTTTTATACCAGCTGTGATTTTAGATGTAACCTTAATGCCAAGATACTGAAACAGGTCTTAAAAAATTGAGATTTTTAGGAATGAAGAAAACATGTTTGAGTATGGTGAATTTTTTTTTTACTATTTTTAATTTAACTTTTCCAAAATGTGAGGCAAACAGCAGTTTGTAGAAAATGTGAGACAAGTCAAAATATTTTTTTTCATATAATTTCATAGAATTCCAATACAAATAAGTTTCATGAAGTAAATTTTTGAATTACAGAAATAATTTTGCTTTTTAAATTTTTATTTTAATTGATGGGAACTGCTTCATCTTGCCTCTGTATTTAGGATATACCTCAGCTGTAACTTGTAACCTGCACAGGCAGCTTAGGGGAGTGTGCTCTTCAGGCAAAATGCTTCTCCATCTTCCATTAAAAATGAGGGAGATGTCAAACTTGATCTTTTTAGGATTTTCTCTTTTCTTGTTTTTGAGTAAACAATAGCTTGGTTCTTTAAATCCTCTTTAACTTAAAAGCTTCTGAAAGTCTCAAGAAAAAAATATCACACAGAGTAAAATAATGAAAGCAAGGGAAATAATACCAAGAAAAATGTTTAGATTTCAGTCTATTTCTTTAAGTGAGGCAAAATGTGAAAAACTAATTATTTCAAAAGTAAAATTAATTTAAAATTACATGCATTTGCTAAAATATAGTAGTTAACTAAATTGGATGCCCTTCTTTTTCATAAAACTGCTGAACCCAATGCATAGTTACTTTCCTGGGACAGGGACAGCTCTGATCTGAGCCAGTCTTTTATCACAACTAATGCTGTTCCAAAGTTGGATCTCAGTGAATCAAATATTTCTGCTCCACCTTCTGGCATGCAGAGGCTTTCTGCCCCCCTGCTTCAGTGAGAGTGCAGCCCTTGCACAAAAACCTTCAGCCTTCAGAGGAAGGCATGAATTACTGCCAGTGCTGTCCATGTGCAGCAGAGACAGGATACAAATCCTCCTCAGTACTTCATAAACCCCTGAAAGAGAAAGGGGAACTCAAAAGTGGGTATTTTAAACAAACATCTTTGCCTTGATTTAGATTCAGGTTTGAATACTTGTATTGCACCAGTGTTTTTCCACATGAGAAGTACAAACAGTGTGGCATCATTTGGAGTGCATGGCACTGCTCTACTTTTTCTGCATGTACCTGAAGATGCTGGTAAAAAGTAAAAAATGGTTTATGGTTAATGATCCCCGTGGTCTCAGCAGGATGGAGCTTTTAGGAAGCACTGAGCAGGCAGTGCAGGGTGTACCTGTCCCAGCATGGGTCACCCACGGCCACAGAAACAGCACCCAGCACAGGTCACTTCATCCAGATAGAGGTGAACATTCTGCCAAAATCCAAGGAGTGTCGATGGTAGAACTGCTGTTTATGCCCTCCTCAGAGGCATTTTTTGTTGAAAAGCAATTAGTAAATGCAGTCTTCTGCTGCTTGATGCTCATACAGGAAAAAGCTGGTGATACAGATTAGATACCAGCATATCATGCTACAGCCAAAATAAAAAGGTTCTTAATTTGAACATCAGATCTCCATGGGCTGTCCCTGCTGACCTTTCAGGCAGGAATCTACAGTATTATTTCACCCTTAATTTAAATCTTATAAAAATAACAGTTCTGACAGGAAAATGCTTTTCTCACTGTTGATGCGTCAAGATATGTTTCAGGTTTTTTTGTAATCTTTGATTTTTTTAAAAATCTTGTTGAAAAAGGAATGTATGTGGGGGAGTGTGGTAGGAAAAAAGGGCAAACAACTAGTCAATACTTTTACACATTAAGAAAGATCCTTGCCTCAGGTTTTCCAAGATATTTTACTTTGGCCTTGTAGAAATTAATGGTAACATCTCCAGTACACTGAACGGGATCAGAGTTCACTTCAGTGTTGAGGGCTTTTGAAACTCCTTTCTCATTTCTACTTAGCAGTGACCTTAATTCTTCTCTCCCTGAGTGAGTAAACAGCTTTAAAAATACTTGTTAGAAACAGAACACAAACCTGGCAGGCTATTTGCCCACTTCCAGTTGAAAAGTGTAGAAAGAGGCAGCCAGCCCACCTGCCATTGCTTAAATCACTGTGACTATTAGGTTAATTTTCATTCACTTAAGTTCATTCCATGTCTATCTTTCTTTTTCCACACAGATAAGCAGGGGAAACAGGTGGAGGCTTTTATTACTGTAATTAGATGTATCTTAGCAATGTGTGAGGTGGAGCAGACTGTGAAGGAGGAGGGCATCTCATGCTGGGGTAGGTGGGTACAAGTTCACTGCCCTTGCATAATGTGGTGATTTTAATGGTGTCAACACTGATCAGACTCTGAAATATATAGAAATGGGGTGGGTTTTTGTTGTGAATGATAAAAAGCAAGCTCTGTAGTAGGAGGTCCTCACATTGGCTTATGCTAGAAAGCTTTTTCCTCCTTTGTAAAGCTTCAAAGCTGCCCTGAAACCTTCATCACTTTGAAGTCCAGCAGCATTTTGGCACAGTCTTCAATGCTAACAGGTTCCCCTTTTGGACATCCCCTGCAGAGGTGCCAGGAAACACCTCCATTTCATTTGCCTCCTGGGAGTTTCACTAAAACCAATGTAAAAATCTAATCAACGTGGCTGTTATTCTAATGCATTAAATTCCTGAGGTTAAAAAAAGTGGAGTGCAACACATTTTTAAAGGCATTCATTTTCTTTGACTTCTCATTTTTGTCACTATGCTCTTCTGGAGGAGGCTTTGTTTGTACATTATTTGATCACTTCTATCAATGTTGTTAATGCTTGAAAAATTATGCAGAATATTAATACATTTAGTAGGAATTTTAAATTGAAGAAGATCATTTTCACAGGAATTTTCAAGAAAATGATGGATACCTTTAGTAATTTTATTTTTGAAGTTAGGTTTCCTGTGTTTATTCACTCTTCTGTTTTTGTCTGTTTGCACACAATAGAGAGATTGCATTTCTAAATCCTATTGAGCTTACAGTTATTCAAAGGAAATATTTAAAAGACATAGGCGTTAATTCAGCAGCATTAACAAGTGTTTGTCAAATTAATATTTAGACACAATAAAGTTTATGCCACTTTACACTAATAAAAGCTGAGGTGAACTCAAGTTACTGATAGTAATATAAAAAAGACACTAGAAAGGGTATGGGACTGAAAACTGAAGAGCTTAGTGCTTATTTGTTGAATAAAGGGTTGATTTAAATACTCATTTCCCCTGGTATTTAAGTCCCTTTAATGCTCTGAAATTCTCAGTGAGAATGGTGGCTGTTGTCAGAAAGTGAAACAGAAAACAAGAAGTTGACTGCCACAGGTCCTATTGCCACAACTAAAAGATCCTCCTTTCTCATTACCAATAGAAAATGAACTCTTAAAAACAGTTTCCTTAGTCCTTTTCAGTCATACCATATGGGGAATGATGCGGTATAGGTGGGTTGTGAGCTGTAAAACCTGCAGAGGCCCCTGGCAGCACACAGGAGCACACTGGGGCACAGAAAGGCTTGTGTGCACCGGACCCTGAGGGCAGGAGGTGTCCCACGGCAGAGCCCTACGGAGAGGAGCCTGCCGGGAGCGGACGGACGAGTGAACAGCGAGTGACCATCCCAAAAGGCCACTGAGAAAGTGCTGCTGGTGTGGAACACGGGACAGGGCACACAGTGAAGATTGCCATGGAAGGAAATACTGTGCCTTGGAAAAGAGTATGAAACCAGCTCATTCCTTTGAATAAACGATTCAGATTCCCTGCCAGTCTGGGTCCGTGATTCAATCTCCGACAAGTGTGTCTCAGGAGCTGTCAAATTATGTGTCTACGATGGACTGGGAAATAAGAGATCCAAATTCTCTGTCTCCCATATACCCAGCTGTGACTCCCTGCCAGTCTGGGTCCGTCGGTCAGTCATCGACAATACCAGGGAACCTTTGCTCAGAAAAACTCAAACTGATCTGTGGGCAGGAAATAATTGCTGTTAAAAAAAGCAAAGAGTATTTTATCTCACTGATAAAATCATAAACAATATCTTTGTGTTATCTAAATGTGAATTGATAAAATATGCAGCATTTCATAATTTTAAACTTTAGATAAATGTTTTTTGTCTGAAATCAGTCTTTTAAGAAAAAGTAGCTATAAACTTCATCCTACCCTCCCAACGGTCATGTTGATCTCAACTCTGAAATAGTACAGATGAACCAAAATTCTCATTCTTCTCAGTGATAACACCTTGGCCAGGAGAAGCACAAGAAGTGATTTTTGATTTTGGAGACTTGGGATATGATCCCTTCTTTCCCAGAGGTTTTATTTAGCTTGTTGGGCAGTGAGCCATGAGCATGAAGGTGTAACATTTCACAGGAGCATTTGAAGGTCTTGTATACAGTTAAGTGCTTGGAGACTTTCTTTGAAAGCTTAATGAACCTCATTTCTATCATTTACCAGTTAAAGGAAATGCATAAGTAAAACATTTGAAAAGCCATTAAGTCTAAACCCAAACCAGCATGAAGCAAAAGAAATATTATGATGTTAATGGTTTAGAATCCCTAAATCATTTCCCACGTATTTTCCATGGGCTCTGTAGTTGTTTTTGGTTTTCTACAATTATATTTTAATTTTACATTTGCATTTTTCTATGTTCCTACCATTAGTCTTAATAATTTAATCTGTGAACACTGTAACTTTTGCCTACCCTTTACTTCTTTTTGCCTTTCCAGGCTATGTTGTAAAATTCATAAACCTGGTAAATTAGAAATAGATTCATATGTTTTGCACTTGAGCTGAAGACTTTAAGTACGACAATTCACTTAATATGAAACATGTTAAATACTTTATTTTACCATAATGAGTGTCATGTTCCTCTCTGTCTCCCTTGCTCTCTTTCAGCCAAGTGAAACAAGAACACAGTTTTCTTCTTCTCAATTTAAATATGTGAAGCCATTATTTCTGCTCACACATGCATATTATTTCACAAACACACCTCTAGTGCATTGAATCGCCTTTTTTCTTCAGAGAAAGTAAAACAATGCAAGACTCATAAAGAAAACTCTATTTCAAACTTTGTCTTGAGGTTTTGCTATCAGTGGATTCATGCCCTGCCTACCCTACACTCTTCCCTCACCCCTCTAAGACCTGATCTTAATGCCAGTTTTGACAACAGGCAAAATGTATGAATGGTTCCAGATGAGTTCTCACGTTTGTAACCTTCATAAAACTGCCAATCAGTCAGAAATAGCCCAATCTTTATCCTTCTGCAAAGCCCTGCTCTGAGCCGAATTGCACTGGGAAACATGGGAAATCAACTTGGATTTCCTCTGGTGTCTTCCTCCTCCAATTCCCTTCTTTTCTAGGAGACTCCTACAGGGCTTTAACCAGAGCAATTCCCCTGTTTAGGTGAATGTTGAATCCCCTTGACCAGCATTGAAGCAAACATACCCAGAACCCAGAAAGAAACACTTTGAGAGAGCTTTTGAGAAAAAAGACATTTAATAAAAAGTTTTTCTTCTGTTTCTTCCACTTTATTTTTCTGACTGCTGACTTAAGCAGGCAGGCAGAACAGGTCCTGCTTACCTGAAGGGCTTTCAGGACCTGTCAGTATGTCCTGAGGGACAACAGCCTACTAGAGTGCACCTTACCCTCCCTGTGATATGGTTACAGCTCCTGGGCCTTGGTGTTTATTATTGCAGTGATAAATTAGCTATTTTTATAACCACGTTGTTTTATGAATATTTCATTTTATGCAAAGCACTTGTCCTGCTGAAAGCAAAAGTAAATGTTCCATATTTTTAGCTTTAGTTGCTAAAAGATAGGTTCACTTGTTTCAAATACTTGACACAAGAATGCTAATTTATGCCAGTCTTTTAGCTGTGGGATTGATCTGAAAACTTATTTCTTTAGAAGACTTTACCTTGACTTTAGATGTCAGAAATGTTTTCCATGCTTCTCTTTCACATAGTTCTGCATTTTAATGAGTCACTTCAGCAATTATTATGGGGTTTCTACCTCACTTTTATACATAGAGAAGCTGAAAACTAAAAAGGATAAGGAGGTTTAGAAATACCTTGTGTGGTTCTTTTTTGAATTTAATTAGCTAAATTATATTTGTAGTAGCTTTGTTTCTTTTTATGTTTATTTTTTTAAAGCATTTATGCTAATGTGTGATATACTCACACATTAATTAAAGGAATTAATTAATGATTAATGCAGCAAGTTACCAGAAATCTAAATCAATTTTAAAACTAATAGTTATCACAAAGTATCATTGAAATCTGTCATGATGTGGTTGTGAGTAACCTACTTTGATAGCCAAATTGAATATAGATAATCAATGGAGACAAGTAAGAGAGACTCATGCAGGTGTCCCAGAAACTCCATCTGTGGAAGAAGTTAGTTGGTGCTGGATCTTAAAATTGAATTGGTCTCATATGGCACAGTAGTTTTTGATTGTATGGAATATAATATTAAAGAATGCAAATTTAACTGTAATTTCTCACTTTAAAATTTCATAACACTTGGATTTGTAGTATTCACATGAGGAAAAAAATTTGGAAGGAGCAATTTGAACCATATTGCTAATTAGTTAATAACAGCCACTGCTGGCAGCTGGGTCTGGTGATATTTTGCTGGCCCATTTTTCCCAGGATTTTCAGTGTTCCACAACCCAAATTCAGTTGAGGGCAGGTATTGCTATAAGTTCATGTACACAATATTCTGGTGGTCCTTGGCCTGTGCCAGTAGCATCCCCTGCTCAGGGTTATTGATCCAAGTTATTCATCCATGCATTAAACTTCAAAGAGCCTTATTCCCATTAGTGAGAATCCTTGGCAGATTAAATGAGGTGTTTCACAAGAGCAGGAGCTGAGCCTGGTTCCCATTTACGTGTCAAAACCTTCCTTCAGACATCAGTCATGAGGGCTCAGCTCTGGGTTTTGTGAGCCCCTGTGACTCCAGGGCCTCCCAGCCTGAGGGTGTGCATAAAGAAAAGCCAACTCTTTTTTATGGGTAATTTGGTATCATTATCCAATCCAGATTGTGTTTGCTCTGCCATTTTCTATCTGGAGGATACATACAGATACACAAAGACAAGAGAGACAGGGAACATGAATACAGGCCATGGACTGAATTGACCCTTGAAGGCACCAGAGGGTTTTTCCATAGACGTGCATTAAATAAAAATAGAATTCTTCATGTCCCATCCACCTTTTGTGATCAGTCTGGAGTTTGGATTGTCCACATACATCAAAAATATGTCTTCCAAATTTCCTTACCTTATGGAGAGAGGGGATCCTGTTACAAAGCTCTATTTTGTGTTGGAAATTCCTGTGGCACCTCTCAGAGTGATATTTTTTCAGAGCTTAACACATCATAGTCAGAAGATGTTCTGTTTCCTTTATGTACCATCAGTAATTTCAGAGCAAATATGCTCCAAAGTCAGATGAGACTTTGATGATAAAAACCTTGAAAGAGTTCTCTGAACGCTGATAATCTGGACAGGTACTGATAGGAGCAGGTAAAATGGTGATGAAGGACTCATATTTGCAGTGCATATTCTAACTCTGGCCTGAATAAATCATTGCAGTTATTTGTTTAATGGTACCAAGAGCAGAGTTCTTCATTCCTCCCAAAACTGAGCTGTGTCTTTGTCTCTTGTGGAAGTTAAAACCCAGAACTACAAAGACAAAAAGACATTAAAGAAATGGTGCAAATGTGATGTGCTGAGGAAGGTCAGTGCTCTGTGGTATGGGGTTTATTTGGGGGCTAGGAGGATGATTTAGGGGGTGACTTTTTTCCAGACTCCATGTTAAAAGAAATAAACACAAGTTCTTTTTCTTTGGGATTTCAAAATTTTTCAGAAGTTGTTTTGCCAATTATTGTGTCAATTTTTGATTCACATTCACTCAGGGAAAGATAAGAAAGTTAATGGTACACTGAGAATAAAGAACATGATTTCTATTTCTGTCAAGAACTGACAGTGGGGGTCTTTTTAATTTATTTGTTTAACAGTTCTATCTGCATAAATTAGCTAGGGTGTCTGAAGTAATGCACCTTTTTTCTTCTTATCTCTCTCTTTAAATTCCCTCCTTGCACTGTCAATGCTTGAATTGTAATTTAGGTTAACTATTGAAGAGAAAGAGGGATTCAAACCCTTTTAATAAGTATGTTTTATGATTTCTGCTACATTTACCAAAGACAGTCCTATAAACATACCCATTTTGGCAGCAGTCAAATCCTTTTAAATCTTCTTTTGCTGGAAGTATTTCTGTTGAATCCTGAATAGGATCAATAAATGTATTTTTAATGCACAGGAGGTTACTTTTTATTTAAGCAGCAGATTCTTAAAATATTTAACATCCATTCCATTCTCTGGAGAAATGCTCTTCTGTTTCTTAGCAGTACATTTTGACCTTGGTATTATTGCAGGCAGTATTTCTGTTTTTTCTCATGGCAAGAACATTCTGAAAAGAGATGGCAGCTCATTAAACCTACCTGTTGTGGAAGCATAAAAAGATAATGCTAATATACAACTGGTTCTATAGGTCAGATCTTTACAAGGAGGACCTCAGAGAATAGCTAATATCAACAATACTGTTTTGAATTGCATCAGCTGAGTGTCTGACCCAACCTCTTAAACAAAACTGCACAGCACTTGCACAAAGCATCTCTCTGAGGATTTCCCTGAAGGCTCCCAGTGAATACCACATGGATGGGCTACTTAAGCTCTTTCTCTGCTAACCCCCATTTGTGCAAATAATCCCATTGGAGCAGATTATTTTTATTATTGGTTTTAAGCCTGTAGATGTGATCCCATAAATGAAGCAGCCAGGATTGTACTCTTCAATCTGAAGAGTGAGGAATTATCACAGTATAAAGTCCATAATAGAAGCTTCTCTAATCTTTCCTCCACCCTTCCAGTGAAGGTTTTATTTAGAAGGATATGATGGATTTTACACTGTTCTGCAGCTGGCTCTTTGCTGATGAGCAGAAGGCATCTGACCTCATTTTTTGTTAGACTTATATGTGAGGAATGCTGCTGTTTCCTCCATTCTTTTCCTGCCATCTGCTAGTTTGTAGTATCAGTTGAGATTCACATGTTCAGTTGACCAAAAACTGTGGATTGGGGTTTTGGGGTTTTTTTTTTGTGTTTTGGGATAACTAGAAAGAATAAGTAACAGAGGAAGCAAATTTACTCTTAAATTTAGCAAAACAGTTGCTAATTGCCAAAGTTTTAAAAGATGATCAGCAGATTTGTAGCCAGAAGGTCTGATGAATTTTAGAAACCGCTTATTCCTCATGAAAATGTCTGCAAAAGTTTTTTTAAAAAAAAAAAATGGAAATGTGTCTGCACTCTGGACATTTCTACTGTATCCATACAGCCTGACCTTCAAAAATGGACTTCTTCCAAGTGTTACAGCAAATGGAACTAACAAGACACCAGAGATCTCCTGGGACTTGACCCAAGACCTGCCTAACTGAATTTTTCAAAGACTCCAAAGCCAGAAGGAAACACTGAATTGCCTATAGTCCCTTTGTAGACTGGTAAAAGGATTTCACTCTTTTAATTCTTTCCTGGAAGTAGTGAGGTGCATTTGTACTAAAACATAGCTTTTGTAGAAAAGCTGCAGATACTCCTCTCTTTGCTTCTTCCTCTCTATCATTTTAGTTTTCAGCTTCAGTATTCATGGGAGATGTGGACTATGTGTTATTGTACTGCTGCTTAGCACTTACCCAATATCTACAGCAATCAGCATGTACTTGAGAGAATTCTATATTTATCCCTCGTGTAATGGGTAATATTAGCTACAGTAAGACCTCCATACAGCTAGTGTCATCCTGCAGGGGCCTTTTGACCTCAGAACTACAGTGAATTTCGCACATCAGCATTTGGTCTTAGATAAGTATAATAGCAGAGTTCTAATATGTCAAGTGTCACTTGAGAAAATGCCACGAGAGGAGGGTTTTCCCCCTCTTGTTATTGTTATTGTTGTCTGCCGTTCGTAAAGCTCAAGCAAAGCAATCTTAAATCTCTTTCATGCTCTGATATTTCTGTACGGTAATCTCTGGATTTTTTTAGCACTACAATAAGCTGTACATCACTTTTCCTGATGATAAGGATGACTATGACAGTGTGTTGTAGTAAAAAAGAAATTACACATGTCACAGCTGGATTTACAGTGAGATGGATATTGTACTTTAGCCTGTTTGAGTGGATACTGAGTTATGAGCCTGAAGGTCAACTGATCCCAGAAAAGGACTGTGAAGTCTGAATGGGGCAATGATCTCTTCCAGTCTCAGATCCCTGCTGTAAGTCCCGTGGTGTGAGGGGCAACTGGTGCTCTGAATAGCAATAATTTAAGAAATTCTTCCAGGCCTTTCTTGCTTTGTCACATGCCCACCAGCCCCAGAGCTGCCCTGTCTGTCAGCATTTTGTTGTCAGAATCAGTGGAGAAAGGAAGTCCTTCTTGTCCCCCCCAATCGATATGTTGGGTAAGCATACTCCTTTGTCTGTGACAGATCCAGGCTGAGGAGCTGTGTTGAGCAAAGGGAATTTCATTTAATCTGAACATTGAGGTGCCTGACTGTACCAGGAAATCTCCTCTGCCTCTTGGTTCTTAACCTGTTTTAAAAAGCATACTGGTTATGAGAAGATGGTGAGCTCCTTTTCAGAAGCTTTAGCTATAATGTTGGACACCTCTGTCTCCACCATGGCAGAAATGGCTCCCTTGGGCCCCTTGTTCCTGGTATGAGGTGCTGTGGGATTTGCCAATTCCAAGTTATTTAGGAGATGGAAACAAGGGGAAAGTTCATATATTCCTTAGTTAAATCTTAGCTCTACAGACACCCCAAAAATTTCCACAATTTTCTTCCCTTTACACTTTCTCATTAGCTTTCTCTTATTTTGATTTTTACTTTCCCCATCATATCATTTTTGAAACGGAAAGTGTTCTTTAATCACAAATTAAGGAGAAATATAAATATTCTGTCTGGTTTCTAAAGTTTACTTCACAATCTCCTACACTCAGTGTTGGCATTTTATATATCCTGAGGGATGGAACCCAGTTAATGAAGATTTCAGAGCCTTTACCATGCTAAACTCAAGATGTAGGATCACTTCTCTGCTGTATCCAACTTTTCTTTAATAGTCATTATTTCCCCATGCTTTCTTTCTCAGGAAATTTGAATAACCTCAGAGTTTCAGCAATTAGTCAGTATAACTAAGTGCCTAAAATTAACTATATCTAGTTTTTTTGCCTCACACTCAAATTTTTCCAGTGTTGATAGAGAAAGCGTAGGAGAGGGAAAAAAAGGAACAATATCTCAAGCTCAAAGGAGTTGCTCAGGCTGTTCACCAAAGAAGAAACTTCAGAGATTGTGTCTGTTTGTCTTTCCAGAGCACCTGGGTTTGCCTCAAAGTTCCTTTATAATTTAAATGCAAAGCTCCTGGTCTTCAAGCTATTTTCCCATATAAATACAGGCAGCATGAAAGTGTTGTGGGCGACCTTCAAGCAAGAAAACAAATCTTTAAAAATTTTTTTTTTATTCAGCAACATATACAAATAGAGTCAGAGATGAGGCAATTCTAATGTTTGATGCTTCTTTCCCTGCAACACAATTAAATTTATTTCTTAAAAATAAAATTTTCCCACATTAAAAACCCCAAATCTCTGCAGTTGGAATACCTAAATTCATTTCAGCTGACCTGAACTATTTAATCAGATAAAGATAAGTTATTGCTATTTAGGAAATTTTCAAGCCCATTACTACAATTCAATTTAAACAAATTTCAAACTGAAATTGTCTTTTGTCAAGCTATGTATTAAAACAGGTTCTGAAAATGGAAATTATCTTTCTAAATGTTTGAAAGATCTGTCTGATTCAGACTCTGATGGATCTGACTTGAATTAATTGAAAATTCCAGTGATGTTAAAAGAGATTTCAAAGAAGTAAATGATTTTTTGTGGAACTGTTCTTACAGTTCTCTTGACCTGCCTAAATTGCCAAGCTCTGTAGTGTGAGAGGTGCTTGTGCTACGTAAAGACAGTGAATCTTGGCTGGTTCCTGAAGGAGTAACGTGATGCAAATAATAATGGGAGTATCAGCATCGGTTTTATTATGTAGAATTCCCGTCAGGGGCCTTGCATTCCGAGGAGCGCTGCTCTCTGTGCCTGCAGGACCTCACTGGCACAGGGAGCTGCCATTGCTGTCCTACTGTAATTTGAGATATAATGAATTATGCAACCAGGGCTGGAAAACCAGTTCCTGGAGGGATGCTCTGGATGTACCTGCTCCTTGTGCCTGCAGCACCAGCAATTGCCCTAATTGCTCTCTCCTTAAAAGGTGAAAGAATTCAGTGCCATAATGAGCCTTTCTGCAGACTGACACCTCTAACACAGCCATGCCTCTCCACTCCTGATTTCCTGTTCATTATTGTGCCTCGTTTGAAGGACAGATGTGCTACTTCATTACTGGAAGTGGCACAAGTAGGTCAGCCACAGGTTGCTGTTCTTAGTGCCATTCTGAGACAGGGCTTCCTCCCCAGGCATGGCTCTGTCACCTCTGCCATGATGAAAAATTGAGATTTCTGTTTTCTTGTTTGAACTGTACAAGATATTTTAAAATAATCTAGTCCTTAATTTGGTGTTGTTGTTGAGTGGTTTATAATTAAATTTAAAACTATTTACCTCTACATGCTATTAGATTTGCCTTTAAAGTCTGATTAGCTAACTTAAATACAATTTGATAACGCCTCAGACCTTTAAAATGTCTTTGTCTTCTTTCCAGGCTCTCTCTGTACATAAACACTAAAGGTGATTTTTATATCCAATCTTGTGAGGTGATACAGGACCAGAAATTGTACACACATCATCTCAGTTCTGGAGTGTCTTTTAAAGGTTTCCAGGTACTAATGAACTGATCTTCAAAGCAATAAAGAATTATCCTTGTAACCTTACAAGAGCTCTTAGCCTACTCTCTCAGCATTTATCTATGCTGCTGTTGTTTAACATTTATGCCAAAGCCTGGTGTACATTAATTGTGTCTGGATCTGGCTCAAAGCTTCAGCAGATTCAGTCCTGATGTGCACCAATGCCAAAGACAGTGGCACCAGAACACTCATGGACTCAGAGACTGGTTGTGCTTTTACAACTGAAGGTTCCCCTGGTGCTCACAGGCTGTGCCCATGGGGTAGATGCACACATGTACCTGCTTCCCAGCATCCCTGTGCACACACACACCATTTCCCCATCCCTGAACGTGTCCAAGGCCGGGTTGTTGAGCAATCTAGGTCTAGTGCAAGGTATCTTTAGGTCCTTTCCAACCCAAACTCTGGTAATTATGTAACCACTCTACAATTCTGAGACTATTTCAAACTGGATATGTCATACTCATGTGCATCAGCACAGCATAAAAGTGTAGAGATAACTGATTTGATAAGTTTTAAAAAATAAATGCATGCAATTTTTAGAAAAACAAACTGTTACCAAGGTAAAGGAGCCGTAGTGCTTTGTGTCCCTTGCACTGTCTCTTAGTTTAAAAGAGTTTTACAGGTTCAAAGGGTCAATATTCCTGGGGTATATGCAATTTTGTTTCTCCTGTAGATAAATAAATGGAAATCTCTGTCCACCAAAAGAAACCCCATGTTGAAAGAAGGGATAAGTAAGAACTTGTAAAACGGCATTTAAAAGTTAGGATGTTTTCTTTGTTAAATGCTGTATTTTGTAGCTGCTTTCTCACTGGGCAGTGCCAGCAGATGTCAATGCCAACCCCTCTGGTGTCCATTGTGCTCTGGCTAAGTGGAGGAAATTGCTTTCCCTTACAAAAGAAACTCTCTGTCAAGTTGATGTTATGTTAAACAATGGATGGAGGTAAAGCTTTTGAGCCACCACTTAAAATTCTGCCTCAATGCCAAGGATACTGTCAAGTGTTTGAAAGATACACTCCAAAAATAAGTATAATGACCTTAAACACACACAGAGTATCTTTCTTTTCAGGCAGCATTCTTAAGAACCATGGCAGGAAGCTTCTCTTTCTTCAATTGATCATAACAACATTTGCCAGAAATGTGAATGTGCTTCTCCCACACGTGATGGGCAAGGTGCTTTTTAGCCCATGCTGTGGATGAAACTGGTTCCATTTCAAAATCTTGTTTTGGTGTCCAGCCTTGAGATTTCAAATTCAAGCTCAAGTTTCATGAATTGTCTCTAAAATGGGGACAACATTTCAGGCTTGAATTCATAGTGTGAATTTGATTTGCATGTGATATTGGTCAAAGTTTGGACTTGATATTCTTGGAGGTCTTTTAAAAACTTAATGATTCTATAGTTCTATATTACTTATCTTACACATCTGAAACTATGACTTGATATTTGGATATTGGTCCTACTTGTTGAAGGTTTAAAATTTGAATAATCTGCTTTAAAACTCACATCAAGATTAGTTAATCTTCTATATTATTTTGAAATACATTAATATGACCAGCTACTGCTCACTGCTGCAAAGCAAACAAACCTCTGAGCAGAAATCTCCTCTACCCCTACAACACCATTCATTATTTCTTATTTATGTTCCTGCCAGTTGTGCTCTTTTAGTCTGAGACTTATCTGATCAGGGCTGCAAAAATGTGCATTTAGTGTTGTCCTTATCCTGGTCTGTCCTCTTTCCAAATCCTTTCCTATTAGAGATATCTGATTTGTGGGAGGTTATTCCTGCTGCCAAGATTTCTTCCCATGCCAGATCCAGTTGGATTTCTACAGATTCCACTCTCTGTTCATGTTTTCTGCTGAGTGTGCAAACTTCCCACTAGTTAAAATTCATTTTATTTCCATTTAGATCATTAAACTTTTAGTTAACCTTTTTGCCCTATTCTTATTGTCTGTGCTCATAAAACCCACAGATTATAACATCCATGAAACCTTGCAATATCTATTTCCCTTTGTTGAATGAAATGGAATATTTTCACATGCTGAGTTTTACCTGAATTCACCTCCCACACTGTTCAACTTTCCTCCAAGACCTCCCACTGTTTACCAGGGCCTTACTGAGATTTCTTTCCACATCCAAACCGATGGAGCTGTGAAAGGTAGAGAGATTCTGCAGCACTCCTGCCCTTAGTTGTGTGTGTGCCAAAAATCTGCCTTCAAGGGAGGTTAGCTGCTCCTCAACAAATTTGTTTTAGCAAATTCAACTGTGCCATAACTTCCAAGCAGAGAAATGAGTTCAGTTCTCCATAAATAATTATTTTGTCCCTTGGTGTTTGTCTGAGTTATACCAAATAATAACTGCTGATATCCAGAGCTCTGGTTGATAATCCAATATATTCTCATCACTGTTAGAATATTTTCTCTGACTATCAAGTTATGATTCATTTCTACATATGAATATAGTCTCAACATCTTCAAAGTGTTATTAAAGGACTTTATACATTTAAGCACTTATGTTTTAAAAGAAATGCTAAAAATCAGTTACCAAACACAAGTTTTTCTTACCTTTGCTGTTGAGACTTTCCCTTCTCCCACAGTCCAAGGCATCTGAGCTGCTCACCTGCTCACTGATGAACCACTGCACTTAACTGTGCTGTAGATGAAGGCAAAATGGTGATTACAATGGTAATTGTAAAGATTTATCTTTACAAAAAAATCCCACAGCCTCAAAGAATGGTCTTCAGCTTCAGTTCAGAGTGAATTTGGATTCACTGGATATCAAAAGGGTCTTTTGTCCTGTAAATTTATCTGGTGCCCAAAGAGGGACTTCACTTGCTGATACACTCATTTGCACAATAAACAATTGCACAGAGTGGTAATGAATGCTACAGAGCAGAAAAGTGGAAGAAATATCCATTGTTACTCTGGTGCTGTGCTGTACCATACATTTGGCACCGTGTTAGTCAAGTTGTCACCATAGAAGAGGGAAATGGTTTTAACAGCTGTCAGCATCAAAAGGAATCCTCTGAATATCAGAGTTTCATTTCCTTCTCTAGAATTCAGAAACCTGGGAGTTTATAATGATATATCTGCAATTTAGCAATATCTTACTTGGTTTGTAATGGTTTGAGGGCAGCACTATAGAAAATATCCCGTATGAGTGTACTACAGTGCTTCAAAACTAATGTACTGATAGTTTGGATTTCTGTTATTATTCAGAATTGCAAGGCTGTTCAAAAGAACCAAAAACTTCACCTTAGTATTGGGTAATGTTGTGTTGGCAGTGCTTGCAGCCAAACAGTCCTCTGTAGAATAATGAAAAAAGTAATGAAACTTCAAGCATCGTGCTGGTATGTTCCCTCTTTGGAAGTTCTCAGGTTTCTTCTAACACTTTAGGAAATTAAAAGGCATAAAAAGATACTTCCCATCATGTACTGTTTCTAATTGGTTCCTGTACTGAAGAATCACTTTCTGGGCTGTGACTCTTTGATTTTTATGAAGAGCAGTAAATATCTGTCTAGTATTTGAAACACTATAGACTGAATGACATATTACATTGCACAGGGACCAATTTTAATGACTGTCTTTGACCTTTTCTGTGTTTTCCCAAAACTATTGTGGTCAGAAATAGAATAAAATCTATTAAAACCTACAATTTAGGGATGTAAGGTAATAGCACACTGTGATGTTTCACTTTGTTAAATGACTCCTGCAAAGTAGCAAATGTCAAACAAAAATGCTGTTTCTAGTGGTAAAATAACTAAAAAGGGTGCAGAGATGGAGGAGTTTTTCAGTAGTGAGCTTGGGGCAGAGTGGCTCAGCTCTGACTGCTGCTTTCAGCCTTGCAGCTCCTGAGTGGAGCAGGACACGTGTGCTTTATTCAGGAAGCATTTAACATCTAAGAGGAAAGTAATTTTTTTTTCTTATCCAGGGATGAAGCATAAATTAAGATTCTGAGAGCTACATTCGTGCCGGTAACTGCGTTCCCTTTCACTGAAGGTGTATTAAAACAGATTGTGTCTGTTCATGTTTCTCCCAAAGCTTTAATGTGAGGCTCATCTGCCAGAGTCTCTGCTACTGAATGCTGAGGATAACTCAGTATAATGTGGTAGGGCACGGATTGTTTGAGAAATCATCCAGCAAAGGGACAGGGCAAATCTGGAGGACCTGAATGAAATATGAATTATTTAAACGTGCAGCTCAAGGTTTCTCAGCTAAAGTCTTCTACTTTGATTTACTAAAGCCATTGCTAGATCTATTTCCAAGTATAATACTAGTAATGCAGCTTGGAGATACTGGTATGGCAAGGACTGGGAGTGGATGAGCAAAGGAAAGGAATTAATCTCATAAGAGGTTTCTGCTTTTCAAAATATATTTTATTTGGGGAAAAAAAAAAAAGAAAACAGAAAATATATTTTAGGGATCTCTGCCACAAAGCAGAGAAGGTAAAGAGGATTTCTGGGGTGGGAATAAGTGGTTCAAGTACAACTTCCTGAACTGACACAGGACTTGAACCCAGTTGCTCCTTACAAATACTTCTAACATTGAAAACAGATAAGGAAACCTGAGCATCTGCATTCTCTTCTTAACTTTGTTATAGATTTGCAACAACGAGGGTTTCTGAAAATGTTAATTAAGTTCTATTTTTGGTTAGATCCTTTATTAAATACAGTCCTCAGTTGTCTTTTTTAGAACTTGAGATGCGTGACCAAATATTTCCAAGCACTTGCATGGAAAAAGACTGTTGTGTATGGAACTGAAAACTGAAATCTGTTTGGATGTAGGAACACCATAGTCACAGTCAGAGAGCACCTGGCTTTAGGAAGCAAGTGGCTGGTGGCATCAAACCAGTGATTTCTAAGAAATCAAGTTCAGTGGGAGGAAGTGTTCCTTCAGACAGCCACACACCTTGCTACAGGAGCCTGGAAATGTTTTTGTTCAAAAGGCAAGTGAACCAACCCATATGAGAGGGAACCACTAAATATTCTGAGCCTTGCCTCATGAACATAAATGAAAAAAAACTAGACAGGATGAGCATGTGTGCATAGAGAGGCACTGAATATTTTTGCTGGATACCTTTTCTTTTTCTCTCATTACTGTCCTTTGATTCTTAATACTCTTTATTACCTAAAAGGTTGTTACTTGATGGCATCATGTGCTGTTGGTTCCATTTATTCAGAAAGCTCTTACTAATTGCCAGCTGAGTCTGTAGTAGCCTGCAAACTGACTGCCTGGAAGGAGAGCAGTCATACTCAAGCTTTTTTAAGGAGGAAATCTTATTTATCCTCCTATGACCTTCTTATTCTAGTTTGCTGGATGCTCAGGTGGGGACACCTAGCAAAAATAAATTGCATGATTGAATTCTGCCCAAATCTGTCTACAGGGAAGAGTTTCCATTTCTAACACATTTGCTGGAGGAACTGACTGGTCAGACATTGCCTCAAGGGTTGTGATACAAAGACCTTGTAGAACTTGGGTTTTTTCCCAGGAAAGAAAAATGTGCCTATTGTAATTACCACTGTTGTACACAACATTGAAATGATCACAGAAACAATTAGCAATTATAGATTTTAGGTGACAAAAGAAGTTGGATTTCAAATAAAGTACATCAAAGTTCATGCCCCACAGATGAAAAGAGACTTAAAGCTGGGTCTTTCTTCCACTGTTCTTGGGTTCATATTGAGTAATAAGTAATATAAATATATCTCCTGCAAATTGTTTGTATTGTTCTGACACAGCACACTCTGCTTAGAGAATTTTGGTAAATATCATTAGAAAAAAGCATGTTGAAAGTTTGCTCACTGACAACCCCTGCCTGACTGATTAGGAGGTTCTGGATTCTTATATTTAAGCCAAAGTAATGTGCACTCAATTTTTAGGAGTACTTCTCTATTTTGAAAAAAAAAAAAAAAAACCACTGAATATCTGTTTTATCTTCCTAAGCCCATCAAAATCCTGTCTGAAAACCACTCAAAGATGTTCCTATCCCTGCAGGTGGATATTGGACAACTGCTGGGTTCTGCCAGTGGCAGTGACATTTGAAACAGTGGATTGCAACAAGCTGAGACAGGAGACACCCTGAGATTCACATCACTGTTGGGGGGAACCCCGGGAGTGCCCTGCAACACCTCACCTGTGCAATTGTACTGAGGCTCCTCCTTGTGACAAGGCAGGCTGGGGGGCCATGCCTGAACTGCAGATTTGGGATTTATTGATAACACCTGGTGGCCAAAGGGAATGCTCTTGCTCAGATTTACGACATGAAACACCAGTTCCCTTTGTGACAAGCACCATCTTTAAATCACCAATATTAGTTCAGGTGCCCCCAAAAAGACACAGTGTCATAAATGCAGTGTTAAGGTAGGATGTTCTGAGGGAGTTTATTCTATTTTAGAAATATATTCTGTAAACATTAATTATGAATCTGCATTGATTTAATTGTGCTAATTCATGTGAAACTATTCTAAATGTAAGGTAGATGAGCTCTGGCTCCTCATCAGGATAATTTTTGACCTCTGACTTTGAGTGTTGTTAAGTTTCAACATAAATTTATAACCAGAAGCTTAAGCCTCTTATGTTTCACCGAGATTTTGTAACCCTCCTCCCCACCCCTGTGTTATTAATAACCTGCTAATGAACTGACAGCTACTGCACTTATGTAAATTAGGATGCTGTTGAACTGAGAGCTAGCCTTTCTCAAAAAAGAATAGAAATTAGCCTTTTCAGTCTGATAGCTTATTGCTCTCCTCATCTGGTTGATAGAGAACATACACCTGCATCTATGGTGTGTATAATAATGCATGATGGTTTATGTCATAATTATGACCTTTTAAGAGTTTTGTATTTCTCTAATTTAAAAAATCACAGTCAAAATTGGCATAGACCCTGTAAAGGTGCATGTTAATACTCAGTCCATTTTCCAGGCTTTATTCTTGTCTAGGATATGCTCTTTATACATACAAATATGCATGTACATACATGTGGTCTTCCACTCGACAATCAGCTGCAAAGGCTTGAAACTTCTGTATCTATTTTTTAGCACCTCACACCCATTAAAATGTAGACTAGTTTTAGTTTAGGGAACTGAAATGAAAAAGGCAGACATGTTACAAAACACAAGAAAATGTCAGGGGATGTGATAATAACCTCCAAGGACTTACAAGGTTATCAGAAAAAGTAAGGAAATCATTCATCTGCAGCAGCAACAGACCCAAATTCATGCTTGAAATTTTTATTAAACATGGGGAAAATCTCCAATAGTAAGAATACTGAAGCACTGTAGGTTCTGGAGTGCCCAGTGTTGGAAGTCTTTAAGAGCTATTTATTCATCATATGTAAGATGTGGCACAGTTGTACCTTAATTCACTGGTGGTCTGGAATAGATGAGATGGACTTAAACATTTTCTGTGATACTGTATTCTGAAGATTTTTTAAGTAATGAGGATTTCTGTTATATTAGGTAATGAATTCTAAAGTGTATTAGGACTAGTGGATGGAAAATATTAATGCAGCTTCCAAATGGGACTTCAGCACTCAGGCTTTTATCTTTCCTCCGTCTCTTTCCCATCAGTATTAGCTGATACACATATTTTTGTGCATTTTACTTGTTTGTTCTTATAGATGTCTGTTCCATCAGTCTCTCTTGTCCCTAACAGCAGATTATTTCACTGTGAAACAGGACAGCCCACTGTTTTTGACATCAGAGCACATTGTCCTTATTGTCACAAGAATATGTTAACCTTTGTGCTGCAGTGGGAACCATCAATAGAAATGTAAGAAAAAAAAATTGAGATTTGTCTTCTCCGCTCCTCAGAGGTGGGGTTCTTCATTGTGGGTGTCTTTATTCCCCACATTTATGAGGTGGTGATGACTGTCTCAGCTGCCCATGAGGATGGAATGGCCCTGGCAGTGCCCAAGGCTGCTCTGGGGGTTGTTCATCACCTGAACTCTACAGAAACCTCTGTCAGACCCAGAACACCAGAGTCCCCAATTTTGAGATCAAATGGCAGAGCTGAAGGGAGCTTTTTTCTCTGTTATGACACTGCCTGATAATTCTGTCTCAAACCCCTGTAATCCTTGTCTCTCTTATTCCTGCTAATCATGCCCCTAGTAAGGGAATGAGAACAATGACAGGGAATTAATGGTGACAAGCAGCAGTGATGTGTTTCTGAGAATGGAGCATTTGTCTAGTTTATCTCTACCACCAGGGCACATGTTTGTATATTTGTAACATCTCATTGCCTGACAATTTGATCTATTTATATTCAGTCAGAGTATCTGCGATTCGAGTTTGTTATTAATCATTTCACTCAACTAGAATCTGATGTTATTTGTCCTTTTTGATAAATAATGAGATCAACATTTACTATTCATCACTCATCTCTCTTTTACCTTAGCTTAAATTTAGGGTTTTTTACTGTTTTTTTTTTTTGCTGTATATCTTGTTCTTCTCTTATTTTTCTTTCCCATTAATAACCTTTTCTCATTTCTCATTTTAATGATATATAAGCTAAATTAAAAATGGACCAAGTTTTGATACATAGTATTTGGTTACTATTTCTACTGTGCAGAGGCCTGAGGTTTTCATTTCAATTACCTTAATAGACATTTCTATTCATATTTTGCTTAAATAATATCTTAATTTAATTTTATATATTAATTATCAATTTCATATAATGCTTTTTTCCTATTTGTATATTCATTTAAATTTTGGTTCCCATTTAACTTACTGATATTTAACTTTGCCAATTCTGAATCCAAACACTTTTTTTTTTCTATTTTAATTTTTTGGATTACATACATGTTGTCTCATGGAAAACAGGTCCAAATGTTAATTTCTTTTTATGCTAGCATATAATGATATTTTTTAACCAAAGCATTTTGCACATCTGAGGTGAGATTCAGAACTCATTAACATCTTACCTGACATCAGGGACTTTAAATTCAACTAGTAGCAGAAAGGATTATTTCAAGATCTTGTCATATCTCCTGTCAGTTACACCACTAAAACTGCTTCTTATTCTACAAAGAACAGAGAAATGGTATTTTAATCTTCCCTGCTCAAAGCAAAGAATTGGAGATAAGTTCAGCAGTGCTTATAGAACTTTCAGAACTAACAAAGTTTCCAATTATAAAATTGTAACAACCATGGCAGAAAATCGACAAGTGCAGTTCTACTCTGTGACTGACAGAGACATCATTGAAAAATTATTTCATGTCAAATGATGGCTATCAAGTTTCTGAAGAGTTTCTGAGTTATTTGTTTTATTTCAGGTTTTTTGGTATGGTTTTTTATGGCAAGTCAAAATGATTGTATATTTTGTTGAAGATTGGAATAGCAAGGATTAAAGTTTGCCTTTTGGCATGTGCTGCTCATTTCATACATTTTATCCTGGAAAAGTTTGGCCAGGTTGCATCCAAGTGAGCAGTAGTGACAATATGGAAAGGGAGTTATGGAAGGGGATGAAGGAGAGGGACTGGGTGCAATGAGATATGTAGAGACATGGTCACTTAGACATGTCACATTTTATTGTCACAACTGTATGTTGTATGCTCAGAACAATATGAGGCAGTTTCTAAAGATCAAATGTGCTTTTCAAGGGGAAGCTTTTTTAAATTTTAGAGAGAAAGAGAGATCTCTAAGGTGAGACTTGGAGATATGAATCAGCTTATAATATCTCAGAGGCTGTAAATATGAAAAACTGCTTTATGTCTGTGGAGAGGTAACAAAAAAAGGCAATAAGTGCAGGAGGAAATGGAAGGAAAAAGGTTGGAAATGTTTTTGACAACATGTAGGAAAATACAGGTGGAGATGACTCCAGTTCAGGTCTGGTCATCTGATTCTTTCAGGTTTTGAATGAATCTGTGAAGTGAGGTGGCAGTGAGGGACACAGAGCACCAAGAAAAAATTTATAACTTGTTTAGTCTTGTATTCCTGAACACACATCCCAGTGTAGATTCCCATAATTTATTCTGTAAAACAGAGTGCATAATGGCCAAGTTCTTGCCTTTATTTTGGCTGAAACTTATATAGGTCATTGATTTAGAGTCTTATCTCTACTTAGCCATCAATGTTCATGAAATCTCTAAAAGCTAGTTAACGTTGGCATCTTTATTTTTTCTGTGTTTGCTCCACAGTTTCAAAGAGATTTGGAATTGTTTGGAAGGGCAAGGACTGGCAAACAGAGAGAGGCAGATGAGCACACATAATCACAGAAATTATACTTGCCTAGAAAATCAAGCTAGGTAAGAACTTGCTGGAAAAGTTCTTATTTTTGTGCATGCATGTACATAAGTTTATGTGAGTCAGTCTTTTAATGAATGTTTTTACAGTTTTAAGGTGCTAATTTCTTTTTCCCAAGTCTGTAGTTGATTGTCTGCACTACCCAGCCACATTTCCAGTATTTGGCAAGCTGCAGCTAAGCTACATGAACATTAGATCATTAAGAGCAAAATAAGTTTTCCATGTTTAATGTGTACCAATGACTCTGTTAAAAGAAGCAAAACAAAAAATGATGCTAAAAGAGTGTAAAGGTTACCAAGTCAAATGTGTAAAAGTTGGGAAGCGTTACACTGATAGCTCTGTGCAAGTTTAATTTGGCTTCCTTGAGTGCATGCATTATGATACAGTCTTTAATTACCTGATCACACACTGTTTTCTCCATGGGGCTCCTGCCTCATTCAGAGCTCTGGATGAATGCATCTCTCTAAATGAGCAGCTATACAGTGTTTCCTTTTGTTCTCATTATTCAATGCATATCACCATGACTTATTTACTGATCTTCTAATTCTCTTTGTAAATTCAGGCTTTTTTATTTCCTCATGGCCTTCTCAGTGCTGTGCTTCATTAAAGTACCCATGTGCTTCTCATATATCAATGCCTTCATCTTCTCAAGGCAGCTGTAAGGTGGCATGAAGTTGATGCAGTTTTTGAGGGGAAATGGAGGCTGATAATTGTACCAGTATTCATTAATTTTTGAGGATCTTCTTTAAGACTTAAAACCTGTATTTCCCTTTAAGCTTTTAAATCAATGAGTTCTGTTCTTCCATTTGGGTAATCCTCAGTATTTCATTTTGTATGAGACCTCGTAACAAGCAGTAAGTTAGGAACCCATTTTTAACTAAGGTTTTAACCACCACAAATTAAACACTAAAAAAAGTTTTGGTCTGAAAATTTATGCTCACTCTTTTCCCCTCTTAATGTTGAAATCAATAGGCTCAATATCAGATGTGATTTGGTGAGCACATCAGCAGTGCCAGTGGAGGGTCTTATGCCATCAGTGTGTCCAAAAGGGGAATTGAAGGGCAGCAGATGTCCTACAATCACTGTTTGTGTCCTTATAAGTCCCTATTCCAACAGGGAGCTCTGTCTGGTCTGGTAAACAGCACCTCTTGGCATGATCTTGGCACACTTACTCCCCTTCAAATCATATATACGGTCTTGCCTCACCCTTCCTGAGATTCCAAAACTCTAGCTGAACATTATCCCCTTCATAGCAACATTAGTTGGATTCGTTTTATATTGCAAATAATGTATTGTGTACCTAAGTGTCATAAGTATCATTCATCTCAATTTCAGCTGGCATGCATTCCTTTTGCTTTATAAATGCCTACAGGAAATATGACTCCTGTGGGTAGTTATATGAAAAGAATTTACTGAGTTAAACCAGAACATATAAAGTCTTTTTTCACTCAAAGAGAATTTAAAGAGTGGTCATTAGCACAATATGCACATTATTTTATGTATTAGTATTTTTTAATCTACTGTATAATTCAAATCTGCAGTGAAGTGCACATGGTTTTAAATGTCAGAAATAACAAAGTGCAGGAGCCTCAGTCCTTGCAGGTGCATGCAGAAATGGAGATGCACAAGTTTTGTCTCTGACAAAATCTCAGCATTGAAATTATTCAGTGCAGTCCTCTCATTGAGCAAGTTGATTTAATACACTTATTTAAACTACATTTATCACTGTCTCCATTTTTGTATAACTGTGAAACTGACTTATTTTGGTACATTCCCTAGTACCTGATTAACTTTCCTGAAGCACTGTAGATGGAGATGTTCAGGAGAAGTTTTCTGTGTGATTTCCCAAGTTGTTCTGTGCTCACTGCTTTAAGGTAATAGGTTTTGTGCTGGATGCATCCTGAGTGAGGCACAGAGGCCCCCCTGCTTTCCTTCTGTTCTCTCCTTCTGCTTGCTCAAGTACCCTGGAACAGAGGAGAGTCCCAGCAACGATTTGCTTTCTTGAAAGCAAGGGAGGTAACACCTGGTCCAGTGAAAGCTGTCCCTGCCCATGGAAAGGGAGCTGGAACAAGATGATCTTTAAAGTCTCTTCCAAAACAAACCATTCTGTGATTCTATGAGCTCTGAATCTCTATTTGGCAAAGCAAAGCTGTGATCCTTGCATTCAGAAGTGGGTTTAATTCACAAATCTGTCAAATCACTCAGATTCTGCAGTCTAGATTTAAAGTCTTAAACCTTGAAGGGTCCTTTACCTGGAGCTCTATTGGACAGTATGTCACCAAATTTGTGTGTAAATCATTTGACTGAAAAATCATTTTGTTATTCACTTTCCTATCTACAGAGTGAAATAAAATAGTTTTGAGGAAGATGTGTTTCCCTTGTTACAAGAATTTATGATATTTTGAAATTCCAAATTTCCAAAGTTTTGGGGGGTTTTAGGTTTGTTTGGTGGGGGTTTTGTTGTTTTTTGGGTTTTTTTAACATTTCAATGTTCTAGAGCTATAGAAAAGCTTCAGACTTGAAAAAATCAAAGTAAATACATACACAAGTGTCAAGTTATTTTATAATGCTTTATCTTTTTACATTTTCTCTAAAATTCTTTTTTAGAGTACAGCACCTAAAATGTATTTGAATATTAAAAAAAAATCAAACAAAAATAAGACTGTTAATTTATAATATGAAGTAAAAGTGGGAATTTGGAGGATTTTTAGAAAGTGTACTTTAGACACACTTTTCTTAGAAATTTAATAGCGGTTTTAATCTTTAGTAGATCTGAATTTCTGTGGAAAAGGTTACCTGAAAATCTCTATTCGTCTCTCAAATGCACTCCTGTCTCACTGAGATTGCAGTATGATTTATTTAACATTTCTGCACCTTTTTTGGAGTTGTAAAAATGTAGTAAAAATGTAAAGCACTGGTGAAGAAGGGCGTGACTACGATGCTGTAGCAGAAGAGAAACAGAAGTGAAGCAAACATTGCTGTTCTTCCCTCAGTGCAGTGTTTATATAGCAGCCCATCAATGAGTGAATCACCACTGTGGGGAATAAAGGTGAGAAAAGCTCCTGCTGAGGTATTCTCACTGCTATAAATTATCAGCAGTGTCAACAAGACCAGGTTCTTTGTCAGGCAATAAACAAGAAACCTTATAAAGGATAAATGACTTGTCCAGAGACAACTCCAGGGACATTAAGCCTGAAGGTTCAACTCTGAAATTAGCTCCTATGCATTTGTGAAGTAACCAGAATCAGTGTAAAATCACTGCTGATACTGCTGTGAGGCAAAGAAGGAAAAGCTGAATTTTGCTGTAACTTATGCTTGAGCTACCACCTAGGTTTACTAAAATTAAATGACAGAAAAAGACAAAGACCCAGTGATCTTCTCTGGCTCTGCTATTTCACTTAGCAGCTGCAAGGTTTGGGCAGTAGCAGTGAAGGACACCTTGATCCTTGAGATTGACAGTGCTTAGCAGAGGGGTTGTGGCATCGTGCTGCAACACCTTCAGAGCAGGGCAGAGCATCTGGGCTCATCCACAGAATGTATAATGCAATATATCAAGTAAAAAGACCTTTTTTTTTGCCAACAACTTTCCAAATCACAGAAAGACTTTCACTTTTTTTAGACTCCTAGAACATTTTCGGGTTTAATTATACGTGCTGCAGTAAACTTATCCATCTAAAATACTCTGAGTAGAATAAGAATAAGAATTCTTATATTCTTATATAAGAATAACAGCAGAAGATCAAAGGCAGTTTCAATGACCTATGAATAGTTTGTGTGGGGGTTCTTTGTATCTCTGCATCTTCAAGTGTCAGATGTAGTTACAGTGAGCATGGTCTTGCAATCAATATCCCATCTAATCCCCACTATTAAGAATAAGTCTAATGATGTTTCTGAGCACCTCCTGTAAGGAATTCAGATTATCTTCCCTGCCTGCTGGAAACCTTGGGAGATGGTAACTTCTTAGCAACATCTGACATCAAAGCTGCTAAATATTGGCTGCCAACTGCCAAGAATTTTCCACTGTTCTGTATTTAGCTTTATTTATTTTGTTTAAACTGGGCATTTCAATACAAATTCCTTGCTAAGAATAATGCTTAAGCCCATGTTTAATGTTTAGAAGTTGGGCTAGTTCAAAGTCTGTCAATGAGGAAGGAAAATATTCAAGAAGGAGAGTAGGAAGACTGCTGTCCAGAATGGAGAGCAAATGAAAGGAGACATTTCAGGAAGAAAAACGGTGGAAAAGATGAATTGCTTTGTTGAATTAGAGCAGACAACAGGTCCTGTGTATTTTGACTTCATGTGACTGTTGCTGTGCACGCTTGTGATAAAAAGCAATCCAAACCAAAACCCCTGTATTTTCATGGTTCTTAGGCAAGTCTACAAGCATGATCTCTACATAACTGAGAGGATACAGCTTGCCTGAGTCTGAATACTGCACTGTACTCTCTTTCTGTCTGAAAGTCATAACCAGTTTCAAAGCATACTTCCTATATCACACTGTCCTGTGCCTCTGCCACCATTTATGTCATCAAATGAAGAAGCAGTGTCAGGAGAAGAATAAGATAAGGGTATTCAGAGCCAGCCAAAGGAAATGTTTTAATATCCAATACTGTGGTATGAAGCAAAAACTGGGGCAGGCCTTAGTGTTGGAGAAGTTTCCTGCAGCTGCTCTCCCTGTTTGGGAGGGGAGATTCAAATGCTGATCAGTGCTGCCCTGGAGAGAAGAACTGTCCTCCTGATGCACCAGGGACTTTTCTTTCCTGCATCAAGCTCAGTCTCACCTCTAAGGCTTGTGTTTCAGTGCCAAGTGCAACTGAGTAAATAATCAGGAGAACTCACAAGAATGTGTACAGCCACAAATAAAGCAGCAGTTCATGGAATTCCAGAGACTGGGACTTAGCTGTCTCAAAACTTAAAAATCTCCTGATTATGCATGATGTCATGCTAAATGAACATGAATTGTTGCACTAGGGGTATATTGGTCACAGAAACAGATGTATGCTTGATTTTCAGGGAAAGTGAATACTGAACATCTCTCCTCAGGTCCTGGCTGTTGCAAATACTGATTTTTTTTCCTTCATGGTTTCCTTGTTTCTTAAATCTCTAAACTCTGTCTGCACAGACTACACAGTATAAATTTCAAAAGTTCATTTTAATTTAGAAGATGGAACAAATGACAAATAGTTTTCTTTCCTGGTAGAGAAGGAAACATGGGAAAAGAAAGGTTTCTTTTTCAGCCACTTTGCTAAATTTCTTTCTTTTCTAAGTGCTGAATGAAAAGCAGGCAGTGGCCTCCTTTTACAATGCTGCTAGAACTTGCACCTCTCCAGGTCTTGACTAACTGAGCAACCTGTGCAGCTGCTCCTGCCCTGAGCAGAGGTTTGGACTGGACAGTCTCCTCAGCACTGCTGTCATTTGATGTTCTGCCCTTTGGAGTAGGTTATAACATTCCTGCAGAAAGCAAACCAGTTATTTCTTCTGAATTTCATCAATTTCTATTCTTACTCTTTGCTTATTCTGCTCCTTACATCTTTCCTGATAGCCTCAGAAATTGCATGTCTGTCATGTTCTTTGGTAATTAGTTACTAGCACAACAAAGCATCTGGTGTCTTCTGCAGTTCTTTTGGTTGGTTAAATGATGTGGATCTAATGCTGAAACTGAAAAATGCATCTCAGTAAATAAAGCAGTACAAGCACCTTGCAGGCACTGTTAACTGTTTGATGCTGCTGAACCTCCCAAGCAGACCCAGGTAGAATGAAGCTGGGATAATGGATTGAAGCAGCACAACAGCCACAGAGAATACGAGGGGCAAGCTGAATATTAAAAGGAGACTGAAACTTGTTGGCATCTCTGTATTATGTGCAAAAGATAGACAGAGGCCATTGCAAAACTGATTGAAAGAGCAGCCTCCTCTGCACTACCCTTGTGAGCATAAAATTTGAATTTTTACACCATATTGCCACTTTTTACCTCCTTCATGGTTTGTGTTTGCTTAAGTTTGCTTGCTCCCAAGGAGCACAGCTCCTCTATAAGCAGGTCTGATTTAAGAGCTTTCTGTGGAAGAGCAAGCTCTGGAAAAGGGATTTTCTGAGCCAAGTTCAAAGACGACACTTACTGTGATATTGTAGTAAATAGGCATAAATGATCACAAAATGTTGGTACTTGTATGAGCAGGAGATTTTGTCACAAGCCTTTTCTGTGTGGAATGAATAACTGGAAAGCACAGGGTGGTTGCAACTCCCTAAAAGGTAATTTCTTTGTTATCTCCAGCCTTCCAGTCAGGAAATTTATGGTGAGGATACACCTCGTTATGAATGTGTTGTTATCACTGCTTTGTAAAGCAGCAGCAGCAGCAGCACCTCTTTCTAAAGGCGGCCTTATCTCTCACTGACCTCTGAAGCTCTAAAGATGAGTGTTGTGTCATTTAGTGCAGGAGATCTCTTATCTCTACAACCAGCACCGTCTCAGAAAATAGTCAGCTTCTTATTGTTTGTATTCCACTATGGAAAAGTTTGTTTAAAACAGGAAGGAAAGTGATCACTGGAGAGTCTGCTGTGAGGCTACAGCTCATTCCCTGTATTTAGTGCAATTATTTTAGACAGAACATACTTGCATATGGCAAAATTCACAGCTTTTATTCAGTTTTTGTTGTCTGCAAATTAAAAATATAATCTTTCCTTTAAATGTTGCCTAAACTTATATTTACCAGTGCAAAATATGTGCTCTTGAGCTGACCTTATCTACAGGCAAAAGTCTGTGAGATACAGAAGTCTTAGCATTTGTTAACTAAATTACAAATAAACTGAGCAGAATCTCCCCTATCAATTTGGGTGTACTCCTCTTTCCACATGGTCCATTAAGCATGAGTCCCTGGAGGTTTGCTCTTTTAGAGTGTCTGTTTTATTGGATACAATTTCCCCATGAGTGACTGTCGTGCTGAAGGAAACATCGTGTGTGTAAACTAGATGTTTATATACTACAGTGAGCCTTGAGCAAGGTAATGTGCTTTACATAATTACAAATGTGGGAAAATTGATCAATTAAATCTTGAAGGGTAGTTTCTAAGATTTGTGTTGGGCTGCCTGATGTGGTTTGCACGTCCTCACTCAGAGCAGAGCTGAAGTTTGGGATTAGACTTCAGATTCTTTATCTCCCCAGTAATGGAGGCACCGAGGTCATAACTTTATAAACAAACCCATGATTTTTTTCTAGGAAGGCCAAAACTTGCCCTGTTTTGCAAACTGTTATTAAAATACTGCGTGAGATCCCTTATCTTTATATAACCATTATTTTTACATAATCACCATTCATTTGGTTAATTACATTGAACCAGAACAAATGTAATTTCTTGCAAAATGTTTCTCACTAGTCCATACTTTAAACTACTGGTTACATTCAGGAATTTAAAGAGCAGTTATCAGCCTCAGGTACTTGGCTCTGGATTTCATTTCAAGGGTCTCTAAGTCTCTGATGGTATTATGTCTTTTGAAAATCAAATTCCCTTTATTTAATCTTTACCAAGGACTCAGATTTTAGGGGTAAACAGTGGAAAGTGCTTGTTTAGATGAACACTTGTCAAATGTAGGTTATGAAATTTTGTCAGCTCCAAAAAAGGAGACTGGGTAAGAGGCAGATGTTTGCCAATACAAAGTTTAACTTTCTTTGATAAGAAGAGGTCTCTTGTTTCAAATTCAGGTGAGACTACAGCAGATAAAAGGCACAATACCTGAGTATTCAGTGAGCCTGTGACTACAACTCATCTTTCCACAGGAGCCTGGGTACACAGTTTTAATATTTATAATTAGATGTGTGAAGCAAATTTAAGAAATGGAAAATATTGCTGGAGGAGAGAGCATAATCTGAGGGAAAATTTTAGTGGAATTAACTTTTTTTTCACAATTTAATGTTAAGTTTCCTATTGCAAACACATGACTTTTGTCCAGGAGTAGAGGAACAGTGGATCAAAATTAACATAATTTGTCATAATTTTCCTACTGGGTGTCTTGATGAGTTTAATTTCATTTTGTAATATTACCAGGGGTTTTTTTAATAAGCTTTGTGGAACCATATTAATTAATGCCTTTGGGGAAGTTAGAAGAGAAAATACTTTTGCTAGAGAAGATGTGTGTGGAATAGTCTCAAATAGAAGTAATGATTTTTTTTCTTCCACTCTCTAGGCTTCTTTCCCTTAGCCTGACTGCTGCTTTATACTTTATATGATGAAACAAAATTATCTCTTCTCTTTTTTTATTCTTTTCTTTAATTCTTGAAAATGAACGTTTTGTGAAAGGAGAGCTGAGGAACATCATGCAGAGAAAGCTACTTTGGAAACTCAGCGAAATACAACTGAGTTTTCATTCTCTCTGAACTGCATTTGCATGCTTTAAATGATTTATTGTTCATTAGTCCAGGTTAGAGAAAACTTTTACTCTGTTGCTGTGAACTGTAGAATTCAATAAAAGAAAGGAAAACGTTTCACTAGCAGAGATGCTGAAAGCACAATTATGGTTCTTCTGAGTTTACATTGGGATATGGTAGCAAGCTGCTTTCTTTTTAAATCCTTAGTAATTTCAGAGCATGAGTCCTGTAGAAGCATAATGGACTTGCAGTCTGAAATCACTGGAAATAGGAATTTCAAACATCCCACTGACTGTTTGTGTTAGGTAAAATTGTTCCAGTCTTTGTGGGACCTGACAGGGAGATAATAGGAAATCAGCCTGACTGTTACATTTCTGCTTGACTTCTGCATCCTTTTAATGGTGGCAAAAAGTGAATCTGAATTTCTTTCAGCTAATCCTGGAGTGATCCCTTGTAGACAAAGAGTTGATTCCAACAGCTCAATCCAGCCCCAGAATAAAAGAAATTTTTATATATTCTTTCTTGAGCTCCATTTAGCAAAGTAAATATTACCACTGCTCTGTGGTAATGTGGGATTTTTTTTCTGCTGATGTGGCAAAAAAGCCACAGAAACAATGGAGAGAACAACACCACCTCTATCCTGCCATAAGAGCAGGGAAGGGGCACCAATTGTTAAGGTTTGGGAGCAAAGCAGCCGTTGTGTGTCTGTTTTGTTAAATGTCCAGCAAGGAAACCCCTTCCACACTGATTGTTCAGTCACGAGTCAAAGCTCTGCTTTTCCGCTCACTGCAAACTCCTCAGTAGGTAGGATCACTTTTAGGGCATCCCAGTTTTTAATTAGGACAATGGCTTCTGTTGCATTTTGTCATGAAAACCTTATTCCCTAGACAAGCAGTGCTTCTAGGCCAGCTCTGGAGCAGAGAGAAGGTGCCTCAGGTTCCATTCGATGTCTCTGGAACCGCCGCTTGGTTCCCCTCCTTCTCTTGAGTATTTGTGCTACTGTTTTTTATGCAAATTTAAGGCAAGTGCTCCTACTCCCAGGACAGCAGCTGCCAGCTTTATTAAGTAATTGGAGTGCATGAGTCATGCTTACAGCTCAGCCCCTGTTGATGGGAATTCAGCAGGGAGAGCTGAACTTTATTCCAAAGTACATCACAGCCTTTCTCCAGAGGGGCCAATGAATGCAAGAGAAATATATGGACAGTCCCCCTGCAACACTCATCACTTATTAATGTTTGAAAGGTGAGAGCACTACCTTATGAGTTTCCTCCAATAATCTGGTATTTTTTTCTTCTTTCTTTCTTTTGCAGCTTTTTTTTTTTGGTGATTTTGAATTTAAATTGATATTTTACAGCAAAACATTATAGCACTTACTTGGAAAATACAAAAATTGTTCTGCTTATTCTGCTGTTCTTCCTCCATTTTATATCCTTTATCTTTCTCTTCCCAAATATTCTACTCACAAATATTCCAAGTTATAGCACTAACTTGGAAAATACAAAAATTGTTCTGCTTATTTTGCTATTCTTCCTCCATTTTATATCCTTTTCCTTTCTCTTCCCAAATATTCTACTCATCAAATGTAATACAGATTTATTGAAAATTTTATTGCCATGCATGCCCAAGTGATGGGTGAAGGGGGGCATAGAATATCACAAAATGATTCTTTCTTGACTTCTGCCTGCCTGACAAGCAGACTTTCTCATTTTCAGAGCATACCAGCTGAGAACCACTCTGATGCTGAAACAGTTTTGTGCTGCACAGCATCCTCCACCCACTCCACATCCTTTATCCCCAGCAAGATCTGCAAAGTTCCAGAGCAGTTTGTGGTGATGCTTCAGAGATCAGTGAGGCAGAGCTGTCAGAGTGAGGGATTGCACAAACTTTGCAAATCGATTAATGTGCCTGGAACACTGCAAATATTAAAGTATAGTCCTTAGTTAATCATACTGCCAGGGGGAAAAGGAGGAAACAAGACTAATGTGGTTCAAGCAGCCCCCACGGCGAGCAATGCTCTGATGTGCTCAGAGTGCTCCATGACCAAGGTCACCACTCCCCCACACCCTTTATCCCCAGCTTTTTGGGATATCAGCTTTCTCCTGACTCTAAGAGCTTTTAAATTGTAATGCTAACATTAAAACAAGCATCTCCACAAGGCAGGTTTTCTCCTGTTGCTCACCTGACTGTGAAAATCATGTAGTGACAATCCAATTTTTCAAAGCAAAAGTGAGTGATATATTTGTTCATATTTGCATGATAGATTTTTTTCCCTTTGGGACCTCATATTCAACTCATCCATTATTTAAAATTCTTGCCAAAATCAATGGATCCTCCAAGTACAGAAATACTGCTGGAGCATCTCTACATCTGCATAAGTAATTGCTGCTGATCATACACTAAGCCTCGTGAAGAGCCTCTTCGCTCAAATGATTTCTAGTGGATCTCACACGAGAAATATGCTGCCTTGCCAACCCATCAGTATTCTGGAATATCAACAAATATTGAGATGTTATGAAATACTGAGTGGTAAAAATACTAACTCTAGCTCAGGCTGGTGTGGTTGAGGAGTGTGGCCTCACATGGTTTTTAAGATATGCCCTCATCTTTCTCCATCTCTGAAGCTCCAGGTGAGAAGAGTTATACAGGTAAATTAGTTAAATTTGCTGGGAACATTCATGTAATTAAGAATTATCTTGCATGTGGAAAATCAGCACAGCCTAAATATTAATTCTTGTTTATTAATGCTTCTTTTCCCATTCTACTGAAGACTAGATGATCTTAGGTGAACTACCTCAGTTCAAGCAACAGTTTATGACAGTTCTTCACCATTTCATCAAAATATGAATTGAATTATTTCTTTAGTTAGGAAAAAAAAAGAAGCAACAATCTGACCAACCTGCTATTTTGTTTGATTCTCAGTGATTTCCTAACAGAGCATTGCATTTGAGCTATTTTATTTTCTAGATGTTTTGCCTCTTTACATTTTTGACAATTACTTTAAATGTCCTTTCCATGTGAAGGAGTGTCTGTACTGTAGATTGATATCCATCAGGATGTGCAGCCTACAATAAAAGGGTGGAGCAATAACAATACAAACATATGGCAACCAGATGCCAGCCAAGCATGAAGTCAGGAAAAGGTGATATGGGGCAGCTCATGGCAGCTCAGCAAGGAACAGCAGAAAACAAAACCAGGGGTGTTTTCTGGAGGCTTCTGAACTCTTAGAAAGTTTCTATGAGCCCTGTGTTAGCTCACATTACCTCACTTATGCACATCCCACAGTCTCCAAGGTCTGTCTTAAGTTTTTCATAAGAGTAAGGCAAGAGACAATATTTGAATGCATCTATTTCTCCTTCACTGAGATTCCATCCCTGCTACAAGCTCCTTTTCACTAAACAAATAAGACAATATTTCTTGCAGTCTGAGTGTGAGCTATGAAGTGTCAGAAATATACAAAGGGCTGCCAGAGAAGAATGCTGAAGTATTCAGGTAGTATGAAGAGGGAGGTTTATGTAGAAAATGAGGGCAAAAGAGGATAATAGAGTGAAAACAGTCTTGAAACATTCCAGTTTTACAGTCAGGAAAAATGATACACCCTCATTAAGATCTGGTGTTTGGAACTTGTTCAGCTAGAGACACAAAAGAGTGAAATCCTATTTATGTTGGTGTTTATAAATATTTTCCTTGATAACTTGGTGCAAAGAATATCACAGGGTGTTATTTCCTTTTTGTATGTAGAATATAATTTTAATAAAGAAATTGAATAAAATTTTAATTTCTCCATTTAGAATTTACGATTAGAAAGTGTCAAAATATCAGATTATTAAGAATTCATTATTTTTGTACCATCTTTGTGAGGAAAAGACACAGAACCAGAAGGGAGTTCTGAGTGAGATACTCCAGCCTGTCCCTGCAATTTAAACTTAGAGTTCTGCCTTTAAATTAACCACACATTTCCTCCAGTCCTCAAAATGAGAAGCTGTTGCAGCTCTCATTATCCTAATGCTGAGACCATAGAGATTAGTAAAATCATAACTAGTTGTAGTGAACTATTTTCATTGATTTTCAAATGAAATAATATTAAATAGTAAATATATCAATCAAGAGAATATAGAAATGCCCTGTTCTATCTCCAGCAGCAGAGGCTGAGTATGGAAGGGTGTAAGAAATTTCCTCACAAGGGGAAGCAGAGGGGTGGGCACTGATCCCTTCTCTGTGGTGACCAGGGACAGGACCTTAGGCAATGGTTTGAAGCCTCCTTAGTTCAGTAGGATGGAAGGTTTGAATTCAAACTTGTACTGCTCAGTCCCAGAGTTCCTGTGCGACCACTTAAAAGCACATCTTTGTAGGTATTTCCAATATGTACACCTTGCAGTCTTCCAAATACACTTGTATTTCTCATTCTGCTGCTGATCAATATGTAGAGTTACACATGTAAGTGCCAGCCACTTGTAATTTATGCTTTAAAAACAATTCACTGTAATTTACTTAATGGAGCTATAAGTTGAGTCAGCACTTCCAACCTCTGTTTAATCCAAAACCTCCATTGTTAGTCCAAACTCTATATATACATATTTCACTGCCAATGAAAAGTATATTTGGAGCCAGGTATTCTACTGGTGTCAAGTCCTGCTGATTTAATGTCAGCTGAGAATCTAACTTGTGCTTCACATATTTCATTAATAAACTTTTTGGATGCAAAGAAAGTTCTGTGGGTGCATTTTAAAATTCATTTTAACAGCTGGTTTGGAACCAGCTGTTTAAAATATAGTTATTTCGCAGTATACTAAATCACAGAACCACAGAAAAAGCTGAGTTGGAAGGGACCCACAAGGATCATCCAGTCCAACTCCCAACCCTGCACAGAACATCCCAAGAGTCACATCATGTGCCCAAGAGTATTGTCCAAACACTGCCTGAGCTCTGTCAGGCTGTAACCCTTTGTTCCCAAGCCATGACCCAGCAGCTCACCCATCCCATGATGTGTTTATCCACCTGTGTGCTGAACAGTTTGACCAGAAGGACACTGTCAGTGACAGTATTGAAAGATTTACTGAAATTCAAAAAGATTAAATCAACTGGTGATGAAACTAAATGGCTCCCTAAAGTTTTGGCATGCCATCCCATTGCTCATCACTAGTGAGCCTGGTTTTGTCCCTTTCCCCCTTCCAAACTAGTGTAAATCTCTGTGAAAAATAGTATCTGTTGGTCTATTTAAAGTTTTTGAGATTAAGGAGATTTAAATTGTTTCTAGTGCCAAAAAAAAAAAAAGAAAAAGAAAAAAAGAGCTTGTTATTTCTCTGTGGTGACATTCAAGCAGGTAATCCCATTGTGAGAAGTCATTACAAGGTGAGGAGCACTACTCAGCCACGTGTGTAGCTCAGGGTACAGATACAACACGTGGCACAGAGGGCAGGGAGTTGTGTTTACTCACTGTATCCAGGGTCACACAAAGATGAGAGCAAGCCTAAAAATTGTCATTAGAGAATGGAGCAGCAACATTAATTAAATCAATGAAATGTACAGGGGGTGTTCAGTATTTGTTATGAAAGTGAGACTTCATAAAACTGAGACTACTCATTAAATTAGGATGCTTGACTAAAGTAATTAGGTTTGGAAATAATGATACCTTGATCAGAAACTACTGGCAATACCATCCATTGCAAAGATGCTCTTGTTCTGCTGCAGAAAATAAGTGTTTGAAAACAACAAAGAAAATGTATGATTTTTATGATTTTATGACTTTGTATGATTAACTTCTTTTGATTTTTAATTTATCTGATAGCCATTAGAGAGAATGAAAACGGTCTATGACTTTTCAATTTTTTTGCACATGCAGATATCAGTTTTCTCAATTTTTATTTGTATAAATCTGGTATAATAATACCATATATATATATATATATACATATATATATATATATATAATCTGGTATAATCCCCTGTATAAATCTTCAGGGGAAATCCTCCATATGTGCTCCATGCTAATACATAAGGTTTGTGACATTTGCTTGTGTAAAATTGCAAGTCTTTCACAATTAACTCCCCCAGCTAAATGGTGTGGCCAATCAGTGCAAGCAGCTGAAATATAATTTTGAGGGCTGTGTTATCAAATTATCAACATATTAAAGTCATTATCAATTCAGTTTAAAGCAATTTGCCTAAAAGACGTGCAGTCACCTTGGAGGAATGAAGAAGCATAGTAAAACTGGCATGCAAACCCATCAACAAAACAGGTGATAATCAATCTTGAAGGAATTTAACAAATGGCTACATCATGAAATGGATGCTGTCATGAGCTGTAAACTGTTTGGTGATGACAGTGGAAGGATAGGAAAAAGAAAACTTAAAACACAATTATGATCTAAGAATATAAGAAAGAATCAGGTGACCAAGAAATAGCTTTCATACATTTTGTATTAGTCAATACTTTTAAAAAATAACTCAGTGGGAAAATGCTATTCAGAAATACAGAATATGCTGATCAATCATTAAGAGTATTTTAGGTGGAAAAGCAATAACTCTTCAGCTCTCTCAAGATGATAACTGTATTTTCATTTTGAAATCCAAAGTACTCCTTTCCAGCATTTTTCACATATTGTAGTTTTCACCATCCTAAATCTTTTGGGTGCTCCAAAACCAGAACACTGAACTGAGAGGTGCAGTTTGATATTAAGCTCCACAAAAACAAAACAAGCCAGAAAAAATTTTAGGTCACTTCAAAGGAACATTGCTCAATGAAACAAGAGGGATGAGGTCAAGCCAACCTGAAACTGGCATGCTGCAATTCCAGGTTCCCAATTCTTGAGGATGTTCTCTTTTGTGGTCATATTCTCCATCTTGAGGGTTGGTAGGATGTCATAATGAGTAATTGCTTTTGTCCTTAACATGTTGTATTTCTTATTTTGTTTTCATTCCATGTGTTGAAACCTTCATGTTTTTTATTAAATTCTGCTTGGAAACCTATTAGTAAAAGAGACTGGGTACATTCTAGCAATTTGTTTTTTGTAGCTGGTCTCTGTTTTATGCTTGTCTTAGGATCATGTAATACCTCTGCTGTTCTAAAGGCTTACTACTGTCATCTCACCATGGCTTTGTTATTATTTTAATTAGTATTAGGAGCAAGAAGTAAAAGATAAGAAAAAAAAACCCATCTAATAGATCAAGTGTTCCTTAAGCCCATAGGAAATATTCAACTCATGGGGCCTAAAATAAGGTATAAATAACTAAACTATATGTCAGAATTGAGCTTTTTTGCATCCTGTATCTCACCTTAGCTCCAGTGAAGCCATTGGAGTTAGAGCTAAGACTGTTGCAGACTTAATGATTAATATATAATGAATTATTTTGAAATACATAATGAGTTTTTTTGAAAACTGTCTTCATCCAGCTTCGTTTGTTACTTCTTTCACAAAAGAAATGAGACTGTTAGACTCATTTGAACATATTTTAAAAAATATTTATCAGTAAAAATATCCACTATTTTTTAATCAAACTATTTCCACCTAAGGTAAATATAGATATAGATAGTATTTAGTAAAAACCTTATCCTTAATGAGAGTTTTTCATATAAAAGAAATTAAATTATAGTGTGTATTTTAAGTTTTTAATATTTTATTGCAATCAAGGAATGAAAATCCTCAATACCCTCAAATGTAAACTCAAATACTTAAGAATGAAACATTTCATTCAAATTCAAATAGTTTCTATTTCTCTATTTTTGTTTTCACAAAAAATGTAATGTTCCTAAATAAATATATTTCACAGTATCATGAACAAAGGAAAAATACAGTAAAGATTGCTTTGCAGTTGTGCACGTAACAGTATAGAAAAATCCAATTACACGGACATTTTTCCACATTTTAAAATTTCCTTTAACATGTTTTATCTTCCTGCACTCAGGTGCTATAGGGCATAAGAAAACTGAGGAAAATGGAAATGTATGGAGTACAGACAGATAAATTGGGATGTTGGTATTTTTTTTTTCCTAAATTTATGTACTTTAAAAAAACCCCAAACCAGCCTGCATTCTTCAAAGCTGAACAAAAGCTAAAGAAGTTCTTCATAGGTTTATGCTGGTTTGTACCAAAGCATGTTACAGCATAAAGATGCAGGAGGACCACAGCCTCTCTGAATGTTTCACCTGTTTGCAGGGACAGGGAATGTCACAGCTTAGAGATATTCCAAAGGTAAGATTCTCTTGGGCAGTACTGGTGAAGGTAGAGGTGAAAGGAGTCATTGCAGCCATGAGATTTCTATCAGAAACTGCATCTGACAGCAGGAGAAGAAGGAACAATGTTGGGAGTGAGTCCGGGTTGGAACTGGCCAGGCAGAAGTTGTGGCTCCTGGGAGGAAGAAAGAATTCACCAGAGGCTCAGGGACACTCCCAGCAAAAGGAGGAGAGGCAGGGCCGAGGGCAGCTGGACAGAAGGAAACTGCTGCAGTGCCAGTGATTAACACCAATATCCTCTCCTGAGGATGTGTAGAAAATACATGGTGGGGTTTTATCCATGTGGGTAACATTTCCCCGTGCCTGTCTTTAAGAGGTTTATTTTTAAGGCCCTGTCCCCTTGTGTGGTGAATTACCAGTGTTAATGAATATTGATCCTCTCTGAATTGCCCAGGGAGAGCAATGCTGCTCTGGAGTAGCCTTCTGCTTTGCTTAACAGTCTTAGGAAAAGATCTGTCACAGGTAATAATGAACATTGCAGGGGAAAATAAAAGGAACAGGTGCCTAAAAAGCACAGAACATGTGCTTGATTAGAAATGGGCAATTTAAGTAGAAAAGAAGCTGATAAAAGATAACCAAACCCTACATGTTTTCTTAACAGAGGAAGATATTTTTATTTTTCCAGGAGAACAGGCTGAATTTTGTTTTAAAGCAATGATCATTTTACTACAGACTTTCCAGCAAAGTTAAGATCCTATAAAGCAGCAGCCAACCATGATGCACAATTGCACCAGTGTGAATTATTGAATTGTATCTGTCTCTCAGAGCTGCAAACATTGACATTTTCTTACCTTCCAGTTATAATTAAAGGACAAAGTGACATGTGATATGGCACTGATCTAGTAGTTGGAAAGTCCTGCTCTGAGGAAAAGTCCAAGGATCCTTTTATTGCTGCAGATGAAGCGCACTATGCACAGAAGTAGGAACAACTTGATCTTTCCATTTAGCTATGATTCTTCAGAATTTCCTCCCATGATTTTCAGTTTGTGGATGATCACTCTTAACACTCTCAATTTCCTGCAAGTGTCTTATGAGTGCTTTCTGAAAATCAAAAATTTAACTTGTTTCAACTTTCATCACTTTCAGAAAATTCATCTCTTATTGCATCCATCAGATGTGCTTGTGAGTGAATACAAATAATTTGTGTACTGCATGCACATTACATTTTGTAATGTCATTTTGTACAAACTGTGAACTGTACTGTTGCTGAGGACTATGCAAATCTCTTAGCTCTTATTTTATATACATAACTTCCTGTAGCTAGACTCATAAAATCATGCCATGGATGAATTACTTTATTTGATCTGAGTAACTGAAGGGACTATTTATTATTGTATATTTTATTAAGGCATAATACCCAGACCAAAATAGTGAAGGGTTATTCACTTTCTAACCTTCTAAATATTTTCACAATGTTACCTTTCCCATCCTAGAGTAATTTAAATGACTTAGGGCAGAACACATTGCTTTGTGAGTTCAGTATTTCTGGGCTAACCTTGAATTCAGCAGCAGAATCTCAAATATATCAGCAGTATAGTCATACTGGGTCATAACATCCAATTGTTAGAGAGGAAAAAAAGGTGAAAAGGTACTAAGTAAAATAAAATATTTTTAGACTATCCAGAGATTTGCAAGTGACCTCAGAATAAATGAATATTTGTCCAAAGGAGTGTTCATTCAGTACAGAACAGTTGCACAGAAACCATTCTGCTTCTTACCTCTGTCTTGCCATAAAACTGGAATTGTGCTACAGGGACAGAAAGTCCTAGATTTGTAGAGACATGTGAAAATCCTTTGTAGACACATTTAATGTGTGCAGTTTGGAGCTGCCAGTAGCTGCTTACATTTTTCTAATGGACAGAAGCTCCTCAGGAAACCAGATTTCTGTGACCTGCTTTTGTAACCTCTTTGGCCGTACTTTGAGGTGAGTTCTTCACCATACAGTGTCTATGTGACAGTGTCTATATGCATTTTCTAGATTAAAATTCTATTTTTCACAAATTGAACCTTTTTAATGGTGTTCCGAGGAAGGTTTTCAGCAAAGATAGGAATTGCAGTATGTGTTTTGGAACTCAAGAAATCACCAGAGGAAAAATCCAAAAGTAAGGTAGCAATGGCTAAAAACCTAAGGCCATAATCAGTTCTCCACATGTGCTCTACTGTTGATGATGTCATGGGGATTTTTGTGTGCATCACACACACAAAAAAATAGAAAATACAGCTCATAGAGCTACTGCCTAAAAGTCAAGGTTTAGTAATATTGTATAATTACATGAATGCAAGAGGGAAATATCTGATTAGTGATATGAAACTAGAAATCAGAGTCTGGATCACAGAAACTCTATGGGTGTGAGTAACTCCTATTTAAGGCAGAGAGTTCAGAGCATTCAATGGAATTTCACTGGGGGGAGAATAAATTAATAATCCCAGTTTCCTCTGTCTAAATAAGTGCTATTATGAGAATATTTGTCCTTGAGAAAATGCTACCTAAGTTGTTTTCTCTTGATAGAAAACTGTTCTATCAGAAATTTGGTTTTGTCTAGAAAGAAGCGCTTCTAAATCGAGGTGTTTGTCACAAGGATCTGATTTACTTTATTTCAATATCAATGTGCTCTCAGCTCCAGCACCAGCTGCCAATTTAACTCTTAGCCCTTGCAGACAGCGTGTGAGTCTGTTTGGATTTGGAAGGTGCATGTGGAGGGGGTGTGCAGCTGTGTCTGTAATGCTGTGGGCTGAGCAAGCCGGCTCCAGTTGTCACTGGTCTCAGCACTGCTGAAAGAAAAAGTACCTTAATTGTGGTGCAGATCTTGCAAAGACCCTTGCAGTGTTTCCAGAGGTGCACTGGAATCCTTGCAGTGTTTCCAGAGGTGCCCAGTCAGTTCAATGCCACAGAAGCCCACACCTGTGTGCACACTGCTGTGCACATTCCTGCTGATACTGTGAGCAAATCTCCATTCCCACACTTGTTTGCATTCCTCCCACTTCACAAATACAATCTTTCAGGATGATCAGAATATTTCCAGCATCCTCTAGGTCCTGTTTTTCCAACAGTTTTAATTAAATACAAGTGAGTCACTGATGGGGCTGTCCTGGGTGTTGAGTAAAGGACGGGGAGCATCCGTGGTGGAACAGCCCCGCTGTTCATCTGGGCAGGGCAGCAGGAGACTGTGAGGTACAAACAAACACAGCCTGGAGCACAGTTTGGGCTGAAAAAAATTAACCTGAGAAGTATTAAGGGTTCCTGAAATGGGGCAAAACAACAAAACATGCAAGGAATCCAGTCCTGAGTGAACTGAATCCTGGGTCAGCTCCTCTCTCCTCTTCCCAATGTGTATATGGAGGCATCTCTGTGCACATAAATATGTGCATGTGTGTATACTCTCCTAAAAGAAAGCACTTCAACAGAAAGACCCATGATATGGAAAGATCATATAAACTACACTTTGAGCATATTTTTGGTATTTTGCAGCACATGGGCAGCCCTCCAACACTGTTAGTCCATGCAGGATGTTGTCACAGCTTTGTAGCTTTGTAAAGGTGGTTAACACTTTGCCTGTCCTGCTGGCCACTTGCTGCTGTCAGCAGCAAAGTTAGCCTTAAATTAGATCTTTGATTCCTCTTATGTTATGAGCAGTGAAAAATTCATCACAAAAAAAAAAAAGTAACATTTTATTTTGGAACTGTTACTAGATTTCTGTTTGTGCTGGCTGTGGTAGATTGTCATAATTTCTACTGATCATCTGTGGTGATTACACTAAAAGACAGATACTTCTCTGGCATTATAAATTCAAATAGCATTTTTTTCATCTCCCTAATACCTATCCTCCTGTCTACTCCCATTGACTTATACACAGAATCAGCTTTTTGTGCCAGATTGTCTTTTACAGAGTGACACTGGTACCTAAAATTCAATCTAACATAACAATTTTTAAGAATCAATACTCCAATTAAATTAAAACAGAAGTAGTTTATGAATTTTTCTCATTATAAATGTGGGTAAAACTCAGCTGAAATTAATGTATTGACATCATTTATATGAGGAGAGATTTTGGCCTTGATTTGCAATCCTGGAAAGAAAAGTGGCACTATATTGTTCTTCCTCCTTGCAGTGACAGAAGCTTTCACAATAAAAATCAGTTTTAATTTATGACTTGCCATAAAGACAGTGCATGACAGGGTTCTCTGGTACTACAGTCACTTGCCAGGGACAGAGCAACTATTCATTATGCCTTCTATTGCACAGTCACTTATCATGTTTCTTACCCCACTGGTCTATCTCATTATTCTCCAGGAAAGCCATTTTAGGATCTGCCACCAACTTACTTAAATTATAAATGGGTTCATGCCACTTTTGGTTTTGAGCAAGGAGACAGACTTTTGTGAATTAGGAACATGGGGTTGTACTACTCGGTAATGTGGTGTGACATCGTGGCTCATCCAAACAATAAAATATCCTTCTGAGTAGAAATTTGAAGTGGCATCTTTATATGTATTTGTTTCCTCAGATGAATTCATGCAGCCAGAAAGACATAACCAAATAATCTGGATCTATAAATGTCTCTTAGCATTTCATTTCATTTCTTTGCTTTATTTATTTTTTTCTTTTAGTGAATAACAGAAAAGGTCTTGTTTCCATTGTAGACAATTCAACGTGGACTTAGAAAGTCCTATGGGTTACACTTTAGCTCAGGATAAAAATGAGGTAATATCATTTCACAGCAAAAGGAAACTGGAGTGAAGCACTGGAGTGAGTGGCATTATTCTGAATTAACAGCCTAAGTCTGATATCTGGTGTTCAGTCTGAGCAGTCAGGGATTGGCTCCTGACGTGCCTTGGTGCCACTACTCAGAGGGGTGGTGTCCTGGCTGTCTGAAGAGCATCTGGAAATGAGGTGACAAACTTGAAAGGCAAAACTGGAGAAGGAATACAGTGTAGTCTCCCTGTGGCCCCCAAAATCCAAAGCAGGATGAGCTGGGTGTACTGGAGTGCCTCTCTAATTGCAGAGGCAGAGCAGGAAGGTGGCTTCAAGTTCTAACATCTCATTGTGGGTCTCTGGGCTTTGCTCTGGCACTGACCCATCACAGGAGTTTGAATACTTGGGGATTTTCTTCTGACCTCTTTGCAGAAATGATGCTGAGGTCATGCAGCTCTCCTGGGCTGTTGAATAATACTGGTACTTGGTGTAAGGGATGTGCCCAACTCATTAACAACTGTGGGAATACAAAATGATTTTTAGTCTGCTGATAATTTGGAAAATGTGATTAAATACAGTTTTGAGGCTGAGAGAATGTTTGGGTTAGCACTAGGTATGTTTCTTATCTGCTATCTTGAAATACTGGTGTCTTGGAAGATTGGAAAGCCCAAAATAATCTCAAAAGAAAATAAAAGTATGTTTAAAATTGAATTATTAAATATATATATCAATCAAAAAAAAATCAGTTAAGACATATTTATCAAAAGCTTTGTCTTAAATCTGCATTTTCTGTTTTTGAAGAAAAATTTTCTCCTTTGCTCACTTCCAAAACAAAAAACATCTCTGATTACAAACTTCTATATTTATCGATCTCTGTATTTTGCATGTCAATTCTGATAACTTTAGGACATTAAAATGTTTCAATAATTTGATGTCATCTTTTAAATCTGGCATCAGTTGTGCTAACAAATTGATTTAATTTATTACAATGACATCAGAATAATAAATTCTCCTCCAAATGTTGCTTTATATTCATAGCACGTGTTTTACTAAAAATAAGAAGCTTATGATATTAAGAAATGTAGACTATAAAGATATAATTTGTCCTGTCAAACAAAAAGTAAAAAGCATTTCTGTTCATTTGCAGTGAGATTCAAGTAAAAACAATATTGCTACCATCTTTTTTGAGGTTGAAATGCTCTAGATTAATTTCTTCCCAATGAAATCACAAATAGTTATGTTATAGTTTTGGAAATCTCTTTTACTATCCATAGTATTTGGAACCTCATTTCACTGTGAATATCTGGTTATGATTTTCTTGCTAACAACCAGAATTCTGTCCAGCAATATCAGGTGAATCTTCACATTCTCCAGTAAAAGATGTGCTCTGAATTTGGATTACATCTGTCCTTGCTCTCACTGCAGATCTCTTCCTCCTCAGGCTCCCCTCTCATGGCAACACGACTGCAGTTGTTCTCCCCATGGGGGATTTTAATTCTTCTGTGGAACTTCACATCCTGCACAGGAAGATGAGAACAAGAAAAACCTTCTCATTGACAGCCAATGGTAACTTCAGGGTGCCCCTTCTTCCCTCGAGGGTCTCAGCAGCTGCCTCACTGCTCAGTGATTTTTTTTCTCCATGGAGAAAACCTGTCCCAGGGAGGAGGCTGACCTTGTTTACTTGCCTCTGACTGTCTGCAGCAGCTCCCCTGTGATGTTTTGGCATGATATCTTCTTCAGGGAAAAGAAACCTCAGACAGCAATTGAGTAAAGGAAGGGTAACTGCTTAGTGATGCTGCATTCCCCAGTAATCAGTGTTTTCAAGCTGAAGAGGCTCTCATTGAAACAGATGAAAAGTTCTGAGTATGGCTCAGCTGGGCAAGGGGTGAAGTGTGGAAAATCATTTTGACTGTGTCCTGCAAAGGGAAAGGCAAAAGTGTGTTTTTTCATACTATTTGCCCTGTTTATAATGTGCTTGAAGGATACAAATTGAAAATGTTCTTTCACTCTTGTGTTTCCTCTTTATGTGTGTCCAGCTTTGGTGACGTACGAACGCTTGGCTGAGAGCTCTGATTGCACTCTGTGGTTTTGCTGTTCATTGAAAAGAAATTCAACTTTAATGTGAGCACTAAAACTATACTGAATTCTGTGTAATATTGATAGGGTTAATATATTTCAGAAAAGGCAGGAATAATAATAGCACTTTGAACTTACTAACCTCTTTCATTTGAAATTTAGACACATTAACTAATTAATATCACAATTCCCCCACGAGTTAGAAGCTTCACAGTAATCACAATATTTACTTGACATCTCTGCTGTTAGAGTTATTCACTGTGATGTTAAGACTGCTTAACACCAACTATTTAATAATGTGTGACATTAGAAAACAAGTTGGACTCAAAGTGAAGGATACTGAAGTAGAGCTTATCCATGGGAGTGAACCCAACAAACTTGAACTGAATGCACTCTAAAAGTCATTTAGTGAAACTTGACCAAACTTCTCTGTGCAAGTTCTTATTCAAATGTGCCAAAGCAACAACTGGAGCACCAGTGAGTATGAGCCTTGTGTAGAAAGTTTCCACTGGGGCCTATTCTGATTCAATTCCTGACTGATCATCCAGACAGTGTGGTGATGGAAATGACTGGAACGTATTAAACATTTTAAGAAAAATGAAAATATCTTGCATAGTTCAAAACAAGACGTGAAAATTTTTAATATTTTAAGCAGAATTAAATTTTACTTATACAGGGAAAAACTTTTCTATGAAGTGAGAGAATATGATTTTATTTCACTGTTGCAGTGAAACTTCTTGAAGATTCCAATGGTTTATCTATTTTTTTTACTTAAAAAGGAGGTATGTTCAAACATGTAAATGTCACTGGAGATTCCATTTTGGTAGAATTTTTTTTTCTATAAGTTGATTAATTTTGTGAAAGAGATTTATGAGCAATTCTCAGTCAAAAGGGCTCACTGCATTTACAGTCAGGAAATATAGGTGGGAATAACACCTACAAAATTATTCATTTCTTTGATTTTCACAACTGAGTAGTCCTGGTCTTATACTGTATCAAATCTGAAACACTAATCAACCTCTTTTTTTTTTTTTTTTTTTTTTTTTTTTTTAATAAGTGTTCAGAAGGCATTGGTAGAAAATCACTGCAGGAAAAAAACCTGCCCATAGGAAAATTTTGTTTTCAGAACCCATTAATTAGATTTTGGCTTTTTTCCTGATGTTTGTTTGTTTCAAAACTCTTTATAAACCTGCTATTATAAATTACATACAATGTTTCTGTTTATGCACAAAGACAATAACTGAGCTAGACATTTGTCCTCTGGAAAGAATGACCCCAAATATTTGGTAATTAGATGAAATAACTAGTTTTATAATTGAAAAATCTTAGCCCATTTCTCTCATTGGCACCTTTGCTGCACTGTGTCCTATAAGCTGGCTGTGTCAAGAAATACTTCTTTGGCCAGGTTGCTGTGCAAAGCCTTTTAGCCAAATACAGGCAATGCAGAAAAGAACAAAACGTTGCTTTTTGCAGTCTTTAAAGGGTTTCCTTCAAGCAGGATGATTCAGCTCAAAATTCATGATTGGTTAGCCTAAAAGTATTCATGATGCAAGGAATGCTCATCTTTATTGTATTAGGCAATAAGCCATGTGATTTCCTTGTGTTTTAGGAAATGAGGTATTCCACTCTTCTAAAATAGGTAAATATATTTGGTGCAGTCAGTAAAATAGCACAGCAGAAGAGAAATCCAGATAAAACCACTAATTTGCCTTTCCATGGGGAAATGATGGGAAGGATAGCTGGAAAATTTTGCTTAAGACTTCTAAATACAACATTGTCTTAATTCCTTCCTATTATTGCTTTTGGGCTCTTTCTGCACTTTTTTTCTGCTAGATGTAGAAGACACTGCTCCCAAGAGCTTCACAGATACAATTTTCCTCCCAAAGGAATGTCTGAGCTACAAGGCCAGCTTCTCTGTGGCCTAAACAGGAATGATTGTGGTGCAAAGGGAAGAAAGGCAAACTGGACATAAAGACAAGAGTGATGTGAGATACTGAGGATATAAAATGAGCCTGGCACGGCAGCTCCTGCCACATCTGGGCAGTCCCCATAGCACTGCAGTCCTTCTGGTGCTGCCCATTTAAAATCATCTGCCAGAGTCCCTCCTTCCCCTCCCACGATGGAGTGGGCCATGTGTTGGGGGAGAAATGATCACTCAGAGCAGCAGCTTCAGGCAGCAGTGATAAGGATGGCACATTTCTGCTCTGAGGCAGGCACTGACACTTGCAGACAGGCTGGACTGCAGGCTAACATTGAAAAGAACACTTCAGAGACCTGTGAAATGCTGTATCTGCCAGGGCTGGGGGGAGGGCAGGCTACTCTTGTGCAAGAAGGACGTATTTTGTGTGAGGTTCCCAAGAGGTGCCCAGAACAAGCATCCTTCTGCTGGGACAAGACATGGAACTCCTGACAGAAGAGAGTGGCACCATGTGCTGGAAGGTACAGCAGATCTTAATGCACTTTTACATGTCTGACTGGGAGATCTCAGAGTCTGACTGCAGGTCGATTGCAGCTTTCAAGACCTTGGCCTAGAAAAAAAAATTCGATGTATTCACTGTTTTTAGTACAAGAGCCAGAGCTGTTTGCCTTCCTATTCCCTTAGCAATGCAGTGAGCAGCAGGATTGCTCTCAGAGTGATGCACTGGGATCTTCCCAAAGCACCAGGAGCTCAGACTCACTGGGACAGTCCAGTGGTACCCTGGGCCAACTCTCTGCAAGTCTCTTCCTACACATCACAGGCTGCCTTCTTTGCTCCACACTTTTCCAAAGAAATTTGGGTGTAATCTGAGGTATTTCCTTGGCCAGCTTCTTACAGTATGTTCTCTTTTCTTCCAGTAGATGTGGATAGCAGTCATGAAGAGCTGCCTGGAGCTCAAAGGACAGTGCATGAGCTTGCTCTCCTTGGGATATCCAATATAAAAAGCCCAGGCAGTCAATCTTCCAGTTTCACAGGGATCTGATTGAAAAAGGGGACAAGTTTTGGACAGAATCTTTAATCAATGACTACAGCATGCCTGATGGACTGCACTAGAACTGCACATTGCTGCAGGCCTTCTTTATCCCCTCTAGTTGTCTGATTTTGGCTCCTGTTGGAGTCTACTGGACCAGAAGATCCTCTGGACTGTCCTTACACATCCATTTTTATGTGTAGTCTCTGCACAAGCCCACCTCTGAACTCCATCAGCAAACCATGCTACCAAATAGAGAAACTGAAAATATTAATGGATGTAACAATCAAGAGGCTCGAAGGTCCTCCTCTATGTGCTTCCTTAAGTGCCTGTGAGATCACTGGCCCTGGAAAGCTGCCTGCCTGCAATGTCAAATATCCACATGGTGGTAGAAGACATGTTTTGAGGCAAGAGCTTGGGTAATGGCTCGAAATCTTAGCATGCCTTTCCTCTCTCCTCAGATTTATAGATTACAGCTCTGGTGATGGCAGTGTGGTTGTAATGCTAAAGATTCTCCAAAAGCTTTTAGCAGCTTGGATTCTGCAGCCAAATTATTCCTGAGTTGAGCCCTGAGCTGGTACCAAAGAAAAAAAGAATTAGTGGTTGATTGAGTGAGCATATTGGGCTGTACAAGTGACTTAATTTTCATCACACTTCACTAATGGCAAAATTACATGTTGGAGGTACAAACAGCCTGGGGAAAAAGGAGTGTCTTTTTCTAATGTTGCTGTTAGAAAGTTATTCTGGGACTCTCTGCACATTGAAAACTGATTACATTTCAGCATGGTACCACAAGCTGTCCTGATTGCAAATTCATACATTTCCCCTACACAAAACAAATAAAGACTCCTACTTTCATGGCTGTTGAGAATCCAGGCATTTTGCCCACTCCTGCTCCACACCATGAAGGGAAATGCTTCGACTCTTTCAGCAGTGAAAGATGCCAGACCAATCTGTGTGTTTCAGTGTTTTCTTTATCTATTTTTCCTCCTGAGGAAGATTTGTTATGAAATCATTGGAATAGAGTCCAGGAGACTGGATTTGAAATCTTAGTTGTGTCACAGACTCATCATGGAATTTTCAGAGAAATTTTGGTCTCTGTGTCTGTCCTCTATCTCTTTGGTAGAGCTGCTGAAGATTTTAGGACAAATTTTATTTTAAAATGCTGTCTTCTTAGTAGCAATTTCTCAATGTTAGCTGTTAGTTGTTTCGACATATGAACTAATTTTCTACACTTTTAAAACTGGAAAGAATGTGAGCTTTTAAATTCTTTGGGAAATTCTGACAACACTCATATTTGCATATTCTAAAGAAGCAGGGAATGCCCCTGATCGGTGGAAATCTATGGACCATTAAAATTTTGCAATGTGGTTTCACTTATGTTTTTGCAGACTTAAACAAGGCATTTTTTGATGGTTGGTACCTGTTAGAGTGCATTAACAGCAGTTTGCATGAGGTTACCCTGGGTTTGGATCTTAAAAGTGATTAGGAGCATGAATGGAGTCCAGTCTGTGAGACCTGGCTTCAATGGCAAGGAATAACTCTGGACATTTCTAATTTACCACTGAAGGCGTAGACCTGTTTTTTCTTCACTAAAAATACTTTTTAAAAGATTCTTGATACACAATCAAAAAGAGCAGAATAGCAAATGTAATTTCAGCTAAATCAAACATAGAGTTTCTGCTGGTTCAGATGACACCATTTTCAATTTTCTGCTTTTAGAAGTTGGAAGAATTTAAACTTTCAATTCCAACATTTTCCTTTAAGTTTAAAAAAACAATAAAACCTCAAAAAATGTTGATGAAGTGACAGAGTTTGAGTGACTTCAGCAGACAACTGAACCCCACCACGACCTTGCCTACGGCACCAGCAAGTCTCCCATATCCCACCTTTCTTGTCTGAGCAATCCTATAACTCAAACTTTATTTTCAATTTAGAAATAATGAATTATTAAATTTATTTTAATAGGCATCTTTGGTAAAGTTCAAGTTGCCTAAGTCCTTGAGATGAATTTCCCTCCTAGTAATTTCTAATATTTCTGTGAAAACACTTCAGGATGCTCACACAGAGTTTGAAAGCAAGCTGAGGGCACCACTAAGACTATGGAAATATTCTGTTAATTTTTATGGATAAGAAATTGTTAAAATTCCCAAGCATGAGCAATCAGATGGATAAACAGACATTTGATTACTACATTTAGATTCAATATTAAAAACCTGAAGCAAATATTTGGAATTATATATTCTCTCAGTAAAGGGAAAAAGGAATCACACAGTGTTAAACTAAACAATATACTTAACAGACCATTAATTAATTAGAAGACATATAAATTATCCTAAACATATTCTTGTCACATGTTAACTTGCTTTTTCTTGTGTCAGCTATATTCTAAGTAGCTCCTTGGTATTTTTCTCTCAAGGCAAATGTAGGGAGACTCTCCATACACTTGGTTACTAAATAAATTGAAATCTTTTCTGCTAAATACATTCTCTTTTACAAGTCAAGCACAACATCATGTCATGCTTTCTAATTTTTAGTTTCTGAAGTATCTACAGGTGAGATTTCACAGCCAGGTCATTCTTCTATATAATAATTTTTTTAAACAGTTTTCCAGAGCTGTGCTCAATCTCCCTGAAAGAGTTTCAGAGAAAATAAGAAAAACCATAGGGCAGGAGAAATCTCTTTCCTGGGAAGGTGTTTTGGGGTGACAGCAGTAAAATGACCCATATTACAGAACACCACACAGAAGGATTTTGACCTTAACTTTCAAGTGCTACTTTAAAACAAAAACTTATATAATACATGAACTTTGTAGTACTTGAACCTTTAAATAATGGAATCCTTAAATCTGGCATTTGGGCAGTTGTCACAGAGGAAAGTAATGAGCCCCTTATTTAACTTGAATAGCTGGATAGTCACTGCCCTCATTCTGCCTATTAGCCTCCAAGTGAAATATTTTTACTTTAGTTCATTTTCTGCTAAATTCTCCAATTTGAAGGATTTTGGTTAGACTGTAATTCTCTGAATGTCAAAATACATCAGGACTAGGGGGAAAAAGAAGATATAAAATGATGAAATAATTTCACTTGAAATCAATGAACAGAAATATACAGTAAATGTTTTAGCTACATTTCAGAAATTGCAGAAATCCACAGGGGGCATCAGGGTTTGATGAAAATGTATACAATTAAAGTAAAGAGCTTGAGGCTGTGGTTGCCTAAGTACCATGAGGCTGCATGTTGAGATAGTTCAGAGGTTTGGGGCAAGATTTTCATCAGAAAAATGTCAGTTCATTGGGGCTGAAACTTTTCACATAAATGTATTGGTCTTGACAAAATTTCCACTGGGAGAAGTGTCTAATCTCAAATACAGAATTTTTGTAGAAAGGAAAATACACAAACTACCTCAAACATCTGAATATTGGGGAATGTTTTACAGATTCATATAATCCAAAAGCAACTGTAAGAACTGTTAGGGCTTGGAAATGCACACTTAAGAGTCTTGTTTTCATACCCTGAGTGCCAAGGCATCTGAAGCAGACCAAAGCATTGTGGTTTCAGAGGCTTTTGCCTGGTAGCTGCAAACAATGATTTGGATGAGTGGAGTGGAAGTAAAAAGAACTGAAAGCTGGGAGCAGGGAGCAACAGCAGGACTTCAATTGAAAGAAAACAGAAGTACAGCCAGGCCCACCCCAAAAACACAAGTACCAAAGTGGAAATTACTGAATATGTGTCATAGGAATGAACATACAGTGTGATCTTTGTGAATGATCTCACAAGGGTTTCATTTTCATTTTAAATGACTTTTGAAATTAAAGAGAAACATGGTAAAAAGACCATATATTGTTTAAAATAAGAAGTATATTTCTACATATTTGCTAATAGAAGCTAAGGCCCTCTATTTTGAGGTTTTGTGTATAAGAATCGATAGTCTCTCCAGTGGAAAACATTGAATATACACATAGAAAAAAGTGTTAGTGATGTTCAGTGACTTGCACAGGGAATTCTTTGCTGGGTAGGAAACCATCTTTCCACTTCAACCTCATTTACTTTCAGTGTTACTGTGTAAGGGACCGAGATGCTCTGACTCTTATCTATGATTTCAAGTAAGATTTGGTATGTGGTACTGAAAATTAGATCTTTTGCAGGTCACTTGGTCTCCCAAAGACTCACAACTCCCTTGTAGCATTTGTTATTACATTTCTGTGTTCTTCCCACTTGCTTCAATGATCCATCACCATGCGAGGTTTGATGTATTTTAACAGACTGTGCTTGTTGAGAGTTGTTTGTTGTTGTTGTGCACCATGTATTTCTGACCCCTTGGCTTTCCCAGCTCTGTACTGTAGTGGTTCTGGGATTAAGTTGTGTTTGGGGAAAAACACCACACAGATAATCCAAGCTGCTTTCCACCACATCAAGATAACTGTCACCTGGGAGGAGACATTCTGTAGGGTTAATTAACACTAATTGTGACTCTCTCATCCTCTTTTTGGCTTCATCTCTTAATAGATGTTTATAAGATAACAAATATCATCTATATAATGATCTATGTCAATAATGACCATGAAGAATCAAAGTTAATTAACTTGTAATGGTGACATTTACCTCTTTGTAACCAACTCACAGATTTTCAGCCTAATCACACACAGTTCATTTATTTCTGTAAATAAAAATGATCTCTGCACTTTTGCTGCTCTGTTTAGAAATCTGACAAGAGCTATCAGTTCTACCCCTCAGCAGATTAACTTCAGTAGCTTCATTCCTCTGCTGAGGAAAACAACCCATATCTTGAAATTAAATGCTATGAAAATACCTTGTTAAACACTGATGTAAAGGACAGAACTGATAGGTGGCAGAAAGAGCCAGGTGGATATTACCAGTGATAGCTGGAACAAATGTAAAATGTAAAACTTTCATGAGCCTTGTACTTCTGTAACTCATGGAAATTTTAAACAGCAATTTTTATACTTCTCTTAAAAGTGCACAATTTTTTTCTCATTCATCCTCACATGTTGACACTCTGTTGAGGAGCCTGCAATGCACTTTTTACTCATCCCATGGTTTGTACCTGGCTGGACAGCAGCCCTTTATTCTGTTATGGATAATCTTTACTTAAAATTCCCAGATAATCAGCTCTCACTGCCTAGCTGATTGCATTGATCTTGCAATCAATCTTGTGGTTGTTCTGCTGCATAGCTGTAATAGGAGAGTGAAACAACCCTGGATTTTGGATATGTGTGTATCCTTGCACACACCTCCATGCACATCCATCCTCTCCTTCATCCACCCACTCCCACACGTGTGCACATGGCCAAAAGCATCTTTTATGTTTGATTAGATCAGGCAGAGAACTAATAAATTATCTTGTAGTGTTCCCTATCTGTTAATTGCCTTTGGATGAAGTGTGCTTCCCGTAAGTGTTTGTGCCAGTAGTCCTGTGAAGCCCTGGACTTCACATTTGCTGCTCGTTAGTCTGCATCCAGAATGTTCTCCCAGGGCTCTGCATTGACAGGCAGTCTGCATTCAGCTCTGAGCAAAGGGCAGCATATATTTGCTTTTTCCCAGAAGCAGAGCAGAGATCAAATTATAGCCACTTTTCAGTTTTCTTGGTTGTTCCCAAAAGAAATCCAGCTGAGCTCCTGTTTTTGAGCAAACTCTGCCTTCTCCCTCCCAACAGGAGGCAGAGGTTCAGAGTCATTTACCTCTCATGAAGATTTCTGCTCCTATATTTTCCTCTATTATCTCCATAGATAGATTCACAACTGCCCCTCAGTTTTCATGCTCACTGTGTTAGATTTCAGACCTTAAAAATCCTGAGACACAGTAGGAGTTGAAAGGGTGGTTTAAGGATCTGTGGGAGTCACCACAGTTCTGCAGCTCAGCTTCATCCAGCATCCATGGAGCAAATTCATTGCCCACCCCCAGGAGGTAAAACACATTTCTGGCACCCAGACCTTGCAGTTCCCTTGGGACACAGAGCTGGTTCTGCAGTGTGTGCTTTGAGAAGGATTTTTGCTTTAATGTCCATTTAATGAGCAAACATCAAGTTAAATGAAGTTTCCCTTTCAGCCTGCTGCACACACTTAATTGTGGCTGGTCTCTTCCATTTGCTTAATTTGCTTTTAACTTGCTCAAATCCTTTGCAGTTTGCTGACATGGAAATAGTGGTACTCATCCTCTTTGAAGAGCAAGGCTGCTATTTCACCTTTGTGTTACATGCAAAGATAAACCTTATTCATTTAATTTTTAGTATTGTGTCTGTGCTGCCTATCATATATCTAATTTCCTCATTTTTCAAATTTGTTGATTAAAGACAAAGAAGCCAAAAAAAGGAATTTTGTTACTTTACTAGCTTTAAAACACATTTGTAAGTGATTATTTGGGAAGAGTCAATGAAACAGCATATCCATATTCTGTTCTTTAATACAATACGTAAGGTCTCTGTACGTAGCAGCTCAGCTGTTGTTTGTTAGAAAAATCAAACATTGAATCATTTCCCTTGGGAAAAAAAGATAGAAACTCAGTGTTCCATGGACTTCAAAAAACCTGGAGGAAGAATAGGCCAGACTTTGTTCTAACCAAGCTATAATGGTCCTTACACTTAAGTCCTTTTTTTAGTTGAGCATCTTCTAAGCTGATATCTTGAACTAGAACCATGGCATATACAGACATTAAAAGTCGGGTAGCACAGTTTGTGTTTAAATCCATCAAGCTCTGAGGACCTGTCTGTACTCAACTTCTGTTTTTAAGGTGTAAAAGCAAATCCATCTTCATTGACTTTTCTTTGGTCACCTCCAATATATCGGCAAAAATCTGCATGTAGGATTTCTGGCACCAATAGACTAAAAAAAAAAACAAAACCTAATTGTTCAGTCTTTTTTCCTCCTAATTATTTAAGATTTAACAAGTTCTTTCAGGTAGAAGTAGTTTACTCTAATTATTTAAGATCTGACAAGTACTGTAAGGAACAAAGCTGTCTGAATGAAATTATGAGGCAAGTACGTGTTCATGTTCCCTGCTGATGGGACCTGAGTCATCACAGGCTGAGGTGTACTAATTAATCCCAACCAAAGGTTTGTCCTCTCAATTAGCAGCCCCTTAGATAAGCTGTCTAGTTGATCTACAGCTGCCTGGTGGGAAATACCCAGGTTGTGCAAGTTTTATGATTCTGACTCCCTAGGCCAGCTGCAAAGTTATTTCAAGGAGAGGAGCTGATCTGTTTTGCAGAGTGTAATAGCTGCGTGCAGTGCTCTAGGGCAAATCCCATCAGGTAACTGCAGCAGAAGGCTGGAGTCAGCATCCAAAGGATGAGGAGAAATGTGCCATCAGCTTGGCATGCTGCAAATTCCAACTCTGAGCCACACAAAATGCCTCCCATAACGTTGGCATTTCTGGAAACCTGGCGAAGGGCATTTATATTCTCGTGGCTGTCAGAGAAAGTGTTTCTGAGGCTGTCTTAAAATCCATTTTATATTCCAGCTATAAAATACATTTGTGCGTAAAGATCACATACTGTATGAGCAAGGCCTGAGGAAGCCTTAATTATTTAACCCTAATAACCCTGTTATTTCCTGACATGAAGATACAACACACCTTCTCTGGCAAAGGGTGATCACAAGATGCCAACAAGGCAATCAGAAGGGCACATACTTTGTGTGAGAGTGTAGAGGCTCAGCTCAGGACAGCAAACCTGAGCAGCTTTAGGTGTGGCAGTCTGCCTGTCTATTTTCTTCTCCTCTCCAGTTTTCTCCTGTTTCTCCCAGGGATCATTATTACCCCTCATTTCTGTCAGTGGCTTCATGGAAGAGTGTGCTTGGGACGTGACACAGGCAGAAGCTGTCTGTCTGCCCTGTTTACCCAGGCTCACACAAGAGGCCAGACCCTGTGTCTACTGAAACTCACCCTGTAGAAACTGAAGCCATAAACTAAAGTGAAATTGAAGAGGTGAAATGGAGAATGTTGCTGTGAAATCTCACTTGTGACTCTTTCCCTCCTCAGCACTCATGAGCAGAGCCTGAGCTTATCCCTTCTTCCTTACTCCAAGCCCCAGCTGCCACTAAGACACCAAGGCACAAGAGCACTGGTTTAACCTGTATCCTTTAATTCTTTAATATTCTCCTGTTAGCACAGTGCTTAAACATGCTGGGGAATCTAAGGATAATTCAAATTACACACTTCAAGGCTATTAGCGCTTGGGAAGAAAATAGAGTTTTTGACTGATGGAGCACAATTCCTGTCCCAGCTGTAACTTTGTGACCTGCACATGCTGGTAATGTAATGGAGGGGGCTGCAGAGCCTCCCAGGGATTTTTAATTTCAAAATGGATGGCAGATATCCATTCACTAATAAATCATCTGCAGCAGTTCTGCAAGAAAAAAAAAAGGCTCAAAGTATCTAATTTTGGTCTTGTGTAGTTTTTCCCACCCTCTGGGTTCATCGAGTTAACAGTTGTTTAAAGAAGGGCTGGGCAGATGACCAGCCACATTAATAGTTGAGATGCATTATTTATATAAATTTCATTTTAATTCAGTGCATAGTGAGTGATGTATCAGCCAATACATTTGTTTTTTCCTACAATCTTTTTCTTGCACTTTCATGACTCTGCTTTCTTTTGGGCAAGAAAACTCATCTAGATTTATTGCCTTTCTCTTTTCTGTGCAACCTTGCCTAATAAGACCACTGCAGTGGCTGCAGCCTGTGAAATTAGCCCATGAACTCTTTGTATCCTTGTCTATCTGTCTCAATATCCCTCAGATCACCCTGATAAGAAGAACTGTGACAACTGTCTTTTTTATTTTTTTAATTTTTTTTTTTATTATGCTGTTGGTGTAAGGAGCAGACTGATGAAATATGGTGGGGGCTTCACATTCAAATTTCCATGCATTCCTTTCTTTCTGTTTCCATTCAGTGGGATATCCACTAATATGCCTAAAATCCACTGTTAAAATGTACACAGGCAGTGCATAACTATGATGTGCCTATGGCTCTTTGAATGGCACTGCCAGACTAATTTCAATGTCTCATGGCAATAACACTCATTTGCACAAATGCCAATTTCATAACTACAGTGTGGTTGTGGCAAAAGAAATGAAAGAGAATTAATGGATTTAGATCCAACAGAGTGATAAATATTGTCGGTAAAGTGATTTATTGTCTATCTACTGAGGCTTTCAATTAATATACAGGTTTATATACTTAGAGCTTGTTCTTCAGCATGAATAGTGAGTGTAAGTTGATGGCCTCACCCTGTTAGGTATCACATTTTCAGTTCCTATATAGTGAATAAAATGAAGTGACACCTCTGCAATAGGGGCTGGGATAGCAGGGCTTTATTAAATTTGGATGTCTGGACTTTACATTTGAATATCAGTTTATGCCTTATATACTTCAAACCACTCCCAAGTGTCCTTTAGTCTGTGTGTGAGTTCTATGAGATCTCTGTCCCCTGATTTGCACATATGATTTGTGCCAGACAAGAGAACAAACATATGCTCATGAGCAAGGAGAATCAATCCATTTTAAAATTATGTAACCTGTTACTTTGTTTTGAGGGAAAGAGAGAGTTCTGTGGGGTTTTTCACCCCTGACTGCAATATTTTGGACAGTTACCCCCAGGTTTTAACATGATACATAATGGCCAGACAGGGAATTTGATTCTCTAATGATTGTTTGCATCACTTGACGACATCTGTATTAACCAGACTGCTACTGAGTAAGACAGTATCCAGAATACCAGTTTGTGTCAGATTAATGGAGTGAGGATGGATGCTTTGTGCTGCAGGCACTGGCCTGGTGTTCAAAAATTTGGAGCTCAGTTCCTGGCTGTGTCACCCAGCTTATGATGGTAGGTGAGTTTTCTGGGGTCAGTTTTTTTCCAGTGCCTGAAGTACCAAGTGAATATCCACTGGAATTTTCAAAAGCAGCAGGGAATTCTCTTCCACGGGGCTTTTCAGCATTCCCATGGAGCTGACTTGCAGAGTTGTCCTCCCCCACGGAGGTCTGCATTCCTAAAGGCACTCAGGTAATGGGGTCACAATGTCCATAACAAAAGGCATCCAGCACAGTTTCCCTGTACAATCTCTGAGTTTTCCTCACGAAGCAGGAGTTATTAAAAATATTTTTGTTTCTCAAAGCTGATATGACAGGTGAAGACTATTTTGATTATTTTCCTGTTCTAATTTTGACACTCTCAGTCTGCCAACAACAATAATAACAGAAATAATATCCTTCATTTTTTGCTAAATAATCACAGTAGAAACAATTTACCTATTACACTAAAGAATTTACAAGTAACTGCCTAGACACAGGAGGAAAGTTACTCTCTGCACAGGGCAGGCAGAACTCCTGTGCTCCCGTTTTTTGCTGTTCTTGCCGTGGCTGGGGATTCGTGGCACTGGCGTTGCCAGAGCCCCTGTTTAGGTAGGCTGTTCCCCCTCTGTAGCTGTCAGCTACACTGAAGTGGTTGCTGAAATGAGATGTGTGACAAGTCACTCAGCCAAGACGTGCCATCTGCTTCCTGGTGACTGACAACAGCGACATCTCCTGCACTCCTGCCAGCGGAATTCTCCCTCTCAAACCACGTTCTGCAGTGCCAGAGTCATTCCCTGCCTTGTCATTAAAGCTGGGAAGGACTCACACTTTCCTTTCACTAAAAATTCTGTAATTTCTGATCTTGTTCTTTTGGTCCATAAAAGTGTAGGCAACCCAAGTACACCTTTCTCATTTTCTACATCTAAGGTTTTTGCAGGTTTTTTTTTTCTTTGTTCAAGGAAACAGTATGATCTTGCAAAGTAATTTTAATTGAAAATAAAAGTTTCATATTGATATAAGCACAATGCTTATTCTTTTCCTAAATGGTGTGTGAAAAGGTTTTTCTTTAGTGCCTTCTTATGCAAAATAGTCACTCGTTTCTGACTGGTGTTGGTATGCACTTTTCTGCTTCAATGCAGTGGTGATACATGCTGTGAATTGTTCACATAGTGAGTGTCATTAATATAATGTCAAAAATAGTAAGTAATATTGTACTAGAGTCTACAGATTTTTAACAGAAAATATATAGCATAGAATAGCCTTCTGCTTGCAGAAATCCCTTAACTTCTGTCAGTCTCCAGCACCCCAAGAGAGGAACTGACTGCCCAGCTGGAACTCACTTCTTATCAGATTTTTTGAAAACCAGAATATGTCAGCAGTCCTAAATTGGGATCTCCAGAGTGGAATCACAGAAACACCTTGTTTCCTGAACCAATGCCTTTTTAAGAAATTGATAACATGGATACCAAATGGGGCATTTTTCAGCCATGGCTGAAGAAAATCAAACTGCAAGCAGATGCCAAAGAGATGGAGTCACTCTCCCTCCACGCCCCTTCTGCTCTCTATACCTGTTTGCATGCTCCCACCTTTTTCCCTTGCACTGAGACTGGGTTTGTTTCTGCTGGTGAACTGATTTCATCCTCTAAATTAACAGAAATAAAATTGCGATTCTTTTGTTGGAGTTTTTTTGGTGTTTTGGGGAGTGTAGGATTTTGAGGTTTTTTGTAAGATGGGTGTTAATTGCTGTACATATTTAGCAGCGTGAGAGGTTGATTGCTAATGCTGCCTGCCTGTTTCTCTTCCTTCACCGCCTCCTCAGCTGTACTAGCACAGGTATTTTTGCATCCATGCCTTGAACTACCTCAAGGGATTGGTACAGGTTTAAAATAACCTAGTGAAAATGGCTTTTATTATTCTGGATCAGTTCTTCCCACAGTGTCACAAACAATTGTACCAGGATGCCTAAAGGGAGATGTTGAATGAAGCTGGGTGGTCAGGAGAGGGAGAGGAGAAGGGCACAGGCTGCCAAAACAAATGGATGTCAAATCTGCCCTTAGCACAGTCTTGAGTACCCACACAGGGCAGTAAAGAGCTGATATGACACAAATTCCCATCCCAGCTTGGCGTGCAATTCCCTCTCAAGGTAGATACACCCTTAACTGTTGTGATGATAATAAAAAGATTCACTGATGGAGCCACTGCGAAGCACTTGAAAGGATTTGCTGTTCTTTAGTGCATCTGGAGCAAGAAGCACAAAGGAATCTATGCTAATGTACTGTTATGAGCTCTGTTCTTTGGGATTTATTTATCCTTCCGTTTAAGACACAACTTGCAGCTGCAAGGAGCTGAAGTGTGGACTTTAAAATAGAAAGAGACGAAGTGTATTGCACAAAATACCCTCTAAGTAGACGATCATGTCTGGCTGTGTCTTTGCAGTGCATTGTGTGTCTAAGAAAATGTGTATTTAAAAAAATACAACTATTGAACTCCACAGTATTTTCAGCCCGAAATTTCTGTACATGCCCCATTATGAACCATGACAAGGAATCCTACATGAGTTCTGAGTTTTAAGAATATATAGAAGTGTGTATGGAAAATGACTGAAAGTAGTCTGAGTTTAGAGCTCTTAGGTACAAACATATATCACCAGGAGTCTCTAAGCACAGGCAGCACCTCTTAGGTGTTACCTCTGAGGTGCACCTTAGGTTGCTACTGAAATTCCTCATATCATTTAAGAGTGTTGTTTCATTTAAATCTGAAATGGCTTTGATGCCTCAGGAAGTAGATGAAGGTAAGGAACTTTATTCAGAGCCAGCAGCGAGATACAGGGAACATGACAGATTCATGTCTATGGTTTCTCTTCCACCCTTTGCTACATGAGTTTACTACCTTAACATACTTTAAAAAATATTATTCTTATTTTTTTCAGTGCATATTTAATACTCGTTTCCCCCAGGACTTGTTCATGGTCAATTTCTAATGACATTAAGTAGTTTTAACACTGTGTGGTCACCCTGCTCTTTGTTCTGCTTGTCTGCTTTCCCAAGCATCTGTCCCTGCAGCACGAACTGCTGGGAGCTGAAATGCAATTGTGTCAGCTGCATCATCTGCAAATCTGTCCTAATGAAATTTGGCGAAAGTGGTCAAAGTTGCTCCAGACTAAATGAAACTGCCACATGTTTTTGACAGCTGAGATGACAGTCCAGCACATCTCTCATAGCTCAGGGTGGCATGCATCATTAAATTTACAGAATGGGAAATAGAATCCTATGCTGGAAGCTACTGTCCTTCAGGCTTTCACATTATTTTTTCACTTTCCTTGAAATTCAAACAAATTAGAGGCCTTGAAAGAGCAACGATGAACACATATGGTTTGCCAGCTGCTTAAAAAAGAAAAAAAGCAGTAAAAATCCAAAATACTACGAGTGATATTTTACTCTTTAAAAAAAATAAAAGTAATCAGTTGTATTTAATTTCAGGAGGAGTGGGAAAAATTACAAATGGATAAAATTCAGAATACAAGTGGCTGGTGTTGATGTAACACCCAGAGTAGGAGACAAAAGGACTTAAGGACTTTCCTCTTTTTGGCACATTTTTATAGTCTTTCACAGTCTTTTCAGGGGCTGCCCATATTGAAGTGAAATGTTTGTCTAATTGATTATCCCAGCTTATATTTTATGGGTGAATTTCTCCTAATAAAACAGGGTAACTGGATAGCCAGGCATCCCACAGCATCCACTTCAGTCCAGAGCTGGCATTTGAAGACAAGGAGTGAGAACAGCACAACTGCAAGCCTTTAATACACCTTCTGTGCCTGTAAGTCTCCTTGTAGACTCCAGAGCTCACATCTCTGGCGTCTTGGTTATCAGGGAGAGTAAGGTAAAGAAAAAATATGCTTTCACATGGGAGTTTTCTTCTCAAGGCAGTAGGGACATTTTACCTTTGTTAAAATACTCAGATGTGGCTCAGTTTAGAATTTCTGCTTAGCAGTAACACTCTGCATACCTGCTATAACTCAGATTCCCTTAGCATTTTTAAGAAATATATACAAATTTAATCTCTCCTATTTTTCTTTGAGATGACAGGTCCATTAAAAAGGAAATGTAGAAAAAAAACTCTTTACTTGCGCTATGTAAATTAATGTTCAAGGAACATACAAAAACTAGAGAAATGTGGGTTTTGTGGCCTTGGTAAATGGATGTTTGGAGAAACAAGTAATAATATAATTATAAATCTCTCTCAGCATGAGGTGATGAGGGCAGACTCCTGAGGTGGAGTGAAGAGCCTGTCACCATTCCTGTCAAAGGAATTGGGCTGATTGACATCACCAAGAGTGGGAAGGACATGGGGATGTTCATCAAACATATCCAAAAACAAAAAAGGAAACAAAATCCAACCTCTGAATAATTCCCTCCTGGTTAGAAATGTGCTCTGGGAAAAGTGACTATAAATAAGAAATCTTTAGCTCTAAGAATGATGTGTTTCACTTCACTTTTCTGTAAAGTGAGATATTTCAATTAATTTCGTTAAGACTAATTCCCTGTCCACCACCATGGCCTTTTCCCTTGAGGCAAGTTCATAAATATTACCTTGTTATTTTACTCTTTACTAAGATGCGTCTTGTGAAGAACTTGGAGGGATCTGTTTATTCCCTGTGAATCCTTTCTCTCATCTGCTTTGCTCCTTTGGTCGAGACTGTGTCGTGGTTTAGCCCCAGCTGGCAATGTCACACAGCCTCTCACTCCCCCACACCTGGAGGGATGGGGAGAAGTGGAAAAAGGAGTTTATGGGTTCTCAACTCATGGGTTGAGACAAAAACAGATGAGTAATTAAAGTAAAGTAAAATATACTCCAACATCTACTACTAATAGTGATAACTGTGTGGAATATTCCTTTGGCCACTTTGGGTCACCTGTCCTGACCATGCTCCATTCCAGCCTCCTGTGCACCTGCTCACTGACAGAACACAAGGACCTGAAAAGTCTTTAACTTTGGGGAAAAAAACCCAACTTCTTAGAAACAACTAAAATATCAGTGTTTTATCAACATTATTCTCATACTAAATTCAAAAAACAGCATTATATGAGTTGGGAGGAAGAATGTTAGCTCCCAGCTGAAGACAGGACAAGTAGAAACAGCAGCACAGGGCTTTTTCTATTGTTTCTTCTTTAATTCCATTTAATTTCTCATTCCTTTGTTTTGTTCTGTATTTCAGCCTTGAGATGTCTCTTCAAACTGCATCCTCAGTCTGTTGGCCACTTACCTTCACCATGCCATTCCCCATGAAATCATTACATATATATTTGCATTCTGACATTAATTTTATATGGCTGGATTTTTTTTTTTAATCCTGACAGCTATTATAGAATAATTTTCTCAATTTATGTTCAACATGTTTTGTTGCTCCTTTGAGATGCAGTAGCTCTTTCTTGTGCATTGTCCCTCTGCCATTGGCTGAGAGAAGGACTCTGCTCTAAGGTGGTTTTTGAGTCCTGTAAAATTCTGCTTAGTTGGAGTCACAAACTAGTTAAAAATGTGAATTTCTTTTATTATCTCTTTACTGACTTTCTCAGAAACTCACAAAAAGTCCACTTAATTGTGAGTGCTCCACACTAAGCTCAAAGAGTTGGGCCAAAGCTGGGACTGGAGACCAGCTGTTGGCTGCTTGTGGTTTTGCCTACTCAATATTTGACTCTGGCTTGAAGCTCAGGCTCCAGCCTGGAATAAAACAACCAGCTCAGCACTATTGCATCCAAAGGCAGCTGGGAGCAGCAGGCAGCAGGCTGGCCAAGAAGCAGCACCTCTCCACAGTTACTCTGCTCCAGCCAAAACCAGCTCTGGATTGCAAATCCTCCCACTCAGTTCCAGAAGTGATGAGGGCTAAATGGTTTGCAGATAATAATAATATCACCCAGGATAATTAATAATATCACCCAGCTGATCTTGGCACTGCAGTCAGGATGCTCATGGTCACCCCAGTAGGGTGAAAGAGTATCTCTGGTAGCAGCACAAAGCAGTTATCATTCCTGGCTATTAACATTAATAACTCTTGTAGATAAAGGGAGATGCCTTCCTCACAGAATCAAACCATCCAACAGCATCATTCCAAAATATTTTGCAGCAAATTTATTATTTGTTTTCTCTAAGTACAAGGGGTGGCCTGATCCAAACCTCATCACAGCTTGAGGAAAGATCCAATCTCACTGGATCTTCTTGAAGAGTTTAGCAGCTTGAGTGTAGAAAATCACTATCTGGTTTTATTTTAACACCTCTTAAAAATATTCTTCTATTTTCTATTGGAGTTTGCTTGCTTTGCAGTCCAAACATCCCATCTGTACATGTATCAGCATCCAGGCTGTCTCTTTTTTCCCTCCAGCTGCACTGAGAGACTTTCTTGTTGATAGTTTGGATGTAAGTTTTGCCCCTGATTTTTCTTTATTCGTGACATCCCCACTGATTTTTTGCATCACCTTTTTTAATTGCATCTTGATGTTTAAAACAGTCCATATTCTCACTACAGGAGCATGAAGTTAAAGGAAGCAATCATCTACCTTGGTTTGGAAAATAACAAATACTGAACGGTGTAAAAATTCAAAGGACTTAAATTTATGATTAAAACCATGACACTTGTTAGGAGAATTTTTTTAGGATTACTTATTTTCCTGTTCCCAAGTGATATTCATAATACTTTGGGACTTTGCTTTATCGTAACCTTGCTCCTCTTCCTAAATTAAAGCTGAAGCCAGACACAGAGTATGTATCTCTAAAGACAGCAGCTGCATGGAAAACTTAACACAGTTTCAGAGCTGCAAGCTTCTCTGCTTCAGGATATTGCAAAGGAACCAGATGGAGAATATTTCTCCATAGTTAACCATCTGGGCCCTGCAGTGATACACTCTGCCCTAAGCATTTCTATAGGAATTGAGTTCATGGTGGAAAAAAGCAGAGAAAATGAGACAAGCAGAGAAAGAAGAGCATAATATTTTATACTCCAATAATGCACAGCCAAAGAGTCCCTATTTTGTCACACATTGCAGTTTCCTCATTTCTCTTTGTCTTTATAACCTGTGGGATAAAAGGAAGAAGAAAGTGAGATTTTAATGGTTGCTATAGCAGGAAAGACAGCTGTTAAAGAATCAGAAATGGGTTTTTGGTTTTAGTGGAACTTTGAGTTATAAGATGTCAAAGTTCAAGACAACACTTTCTGATGGAGCTTCTAATTGTTTACATTGATATACAATTTTAGGTCTGTTGGATTAAGTTTTGGAGTTTTGCACTTCAGGGCTTCCAGCCAATGCTGTATTCACAACTGAGAAATGCAGTGGTTTTCAGTGACCAAAGAAAGATAATAAATATGGGATGTTCCATGAGGTTTGTGGAAAACACCAAATGCTTGGTAACTAGATGGAATCAAAGAAAAAATAGAATTAGTGGATTTTCTGAGCAGTCCTGCTATATGGTCTTAACATGAAATCTGTAGGCAAAGGTCTTTAGGTGTTAAATATAAAATTGTCCTGGAACCAGAAAACAAAATAAAGTCATTTTTTTCTCAGATGTTCATGAGGGTCTACAATCTGCTTTGCTGGTTACAGCCTTTAGCTGAAGTTTTCCATGCTACCCAGGCATTCTGGCATTTTTCCTGCTATGTTGATTCTCCAGCATTGAATATTATATTTTGCCATGTACTTTTCTCTACCAGGGCAATTGTAGTATGTTTTTCCTCTAGCTATTCACCTGCCTTAGCTATGATCATAGCAACCTACTGGAGACTTTTTTTCTTTCTGTAACTTTTTGAATGAAGCTTGGCAGTGGCTTTGCCTTCCTAAGTAAATTTGGCTGATTGTATGCTTAAAAATGTTTGGGTTTTTTTAATTTTTTTAAAATGATGTAAGGTAAATAAACCAATAAATCTCATTCATTTCATAAACCTGGTGAGTTTTTATGTACCCAGATAATGCAGGTTAGCTCTAGTGGACTATTTAACAGTATGAACCAGGATAATGAGTTACTGAAAGTCACTGAGCAAATATCATTGAATATTAGGATCTTATATAGGGTTTCAAACTCTATGTGTCTGATAAGTCAAGAGAAATATTAAATAGTTATAAAAACACAAAGACCAGGCCATTCAGCACATTTCTAAGCTGGAAATGAAAAGGTTAAAATTTCTGTGACCTTTGCCTGGATAGAACTGAAATTTTTTCTTGTTATATGTATGTAGCAGCTGTTCTGTAAAGGGAGACAAAATTCCCTGTAATGGTTTAAATCACTGTTTATTTTCTATTTTAACAAAGCCCTGCACCACTTCAGCCTGGTGACACTGTGTGTGCTCATGTGTTTGTTGCACCTGAATGTTCACTAGGAACTAATAGAACTGGTTATCAGGTAATCATCAGCTTATAAAAAGGTGGTTTTTTTCTCTTCCCAAAAGAAAATCTGTGTGGGGAAACTGTAATGACTGGGGTTTTTTTCTGTGTGCCACTGGTGTTAAACAAACTGTATGCCTTGATGTTGAGATTGGCTTCAGGTATTAATGGCATGAAATAGTTTATGTTGGTGATATCCCCATACAGGTGCATATCTCACTCTTAAATTAATTTTGTGTGAGAATATAAATAAAAAATAATAATAATACCCACCCCTCTCATCCATTAATCCTTTTCTTCATCACCATTGAACTGCAGAACTGGAAAATATGACCTGTATGAAAAGCTGGGCTGTAATGTATGGCTTGGAGAAGATAAAGAGGTCATGTAGATAAATAGATCATTATTTTGCAAAATATTTGCTCTTCATTATTAGTAATATATTTTATTCTTCTGGAATTCATGGATTCATTGGAAGTTTGTGCAGTTAAGGCCTGTTGGACTGACCCTCTTCCCAGACAACCAGCAGCAGAGCCTTCAGTTGAACTCATGTTGTTCCTTTGTTGTCAGTTGGTCTTTCAGTGATCAAGCAATCAGCTCTGCTTCTTAATGTTCAAAGATATAAATAATTGATACCTTGGAGCACAGAGTACCATGGAAAGTGTGAGGAAAATTATCCAACTGTAAGGAGGAAAGTTGTTAGGTTGCAAAGAGAGAGAGAACCCTACACTAAACAAGGAGAAATGTCTGTTCTTGCTTTCCTATGTGCTAGCCTTGAGGTAAAAAGGATGTGTCAGGGCAAACAGCTGCTTTGAGGCAGCTCAAAGGGAACACTGAAAAGCTGCCTTTGTGTCTAAAAGGAATTCTTTTCAGTAGTTCTGCCCTACAGTTTGATTTGTCTAAAGGCCTTTTCTGTTCCTGTAAATCACTCTGCCGTATTCTGCCTGCATTGTGCATAAGTTAAAGTTCATAAAATGAATAACTGAGCTGCAAATGACATCTTTCAGAAATTAATGTTTTTAAACACAGCTTTAAATACTGTTTGTTTTGTGTACTCCAACTGCTCCTGGCCATCAGTCAGAATCTGCCAAAGGGATCTGTTCTGCAGGAGCTGATCTGCAAATTTCCACCAGGGACACATGAACCTTGGCCTGATGTTTCTTTTTCCTGCACTCTTTGGCCTTTGAGAGTGAAGCTGGATGACAGCCTCATTCAGCAAAAGGGAAAGTAACATGTAAATTAAAGTGGCAGTGAAAAATCCAAATAAGACACTGTCATCTATAAGTATTTTCTGAAAGGAGACCAAGAAAGGTGATGAAGCATTTCTATGAAATCATACCCCATGTTTCTTTCATCTGCTTGTTCCTGAAAATCGATTTTCCTTGTACAAACAGCTCTGTGTGAGATACAGTCCATGGTTTGAAGCCTTAAGTGATACTTATAGATGGCCTCTAAAGAGGTAGCAATAGATTTTTTAGTTTCTCTGGCTGACCCTGCTGTATACTGAGTAATAAGACAAAAGTCTTCCTCCTCAAATTGCAGGAAGGTACCAAGAAAGGTTTTGGGAAGGTCCCAAAGGGCCAAACCCTGCAGTAGAGACATGAAGACATTGAAATCAGAAGGCAATGTTAACAGCCCTTTTTCTTTCTTTTTTTTTCTTTTATATTTTTATTTTAGTGCTGTTGTCAGGCTGCAATCAGCCCCCAAAGCCTTCAGTTAAAAAATAAAGTAATAGTAACCTTTTTTGCACAGAGGAGAGAGATGTCCTCAAGAAGCACCTTTCATAAGTTGCTGTAAGTTGCCTTTTTGCCATTTATGAGCCTTCAGAGTGGCTGCTGAGTGTGTGCCCCTGCAGGGGTGTGAGAGCTGCCTTGGGGCAGTGTGACAGGGGCCACCCTGGGAGGGCAAGAGCCCGATGATGGAAGCTCCCATTGCTCAGAGGGGCCCTCTTCTCTAATAGGAAGTGGCATGAAATACTCCATCATCATTAAGTGGTCAAAGATTTTAATCTGCTCATAAAATTGCATCCAGAGTAATTGGGTTGCTCAGTGTGAGCGTCTCTAATTGTCTTATTCACAGTGTACCTCTGGCTCTGAAAAATAAGAGAAGGAACATGTTTTATTAAAAGACAGAAGTTATAGTAATTTGACTCTAGAAACCCAAAGCTTGCACAGATTCATACTGTGTTATAGGGACTTCTATTTATTCTTTCTGATGTTCATTTAAATGTTCTGTGAACATTTGAAAAACATACCACTTTTAGAAGTTGTCCAGGCTTAGTTTTACAAGAAGTGTAGGAAATAAAATCCAAATGTTTTGTATTCTTTACATAGATTTGGAACTGAATACTCTATAATCTGTTGTTACTTGATACAAGGCTTGATACAACAGATGATTTCAAAATCCTGAACCAAGCACCCTGTGGAAATGGAGCTCCTGCATTTCAGTGTGATTTTTCTTAAGGAACCATGGAGCTAAACCAGGGGAATCACTGCCACAAAATGTTGTGTATGCAAGAAAAGGTCTGTATATGTTAAAGAAATGTTAAGACATGGAGAGAGGGAATGTATTTCTTGGCTAACTGTTAAAAACAAATTACCTTGGGCTTGGCCTTAAGTAACAAAGCTCTGGAGCTGAGAGAGTGTCTGAGGGAGACAGTTGTGTGGTGGCATAGCTGAGATCCTCCTCCCTGAGCCTCCACCCCTAGATGCTGTTTGGGACACGAGACTGAGCTAAAAGAATCTTTCTCTTAGGCTGAACACTGGTGGTAGAGCCATTAAGGTACCTGACAATCTATTTATGCCATGCAGGATTCGCTAATGACAGATTTTAACTATTTTAGTTCCCCCTAATCATGTTAAGCAAAACACAGTTCTGTGTTTTCTATTATCTTTTTTTCCCCCTGATCCTACATATTGTGCTGTGTTCTTTTGATGTTATTGTTTTTTCCTCTTCACATTCTCCTGCTTTAACACAGTTTTTCTAGTAAGATTCCTCAAACAGGAATGATCATATAAAAAGTATAGTGTGAGCACTTACCTTTTATTCTTGGACAAATTGCTCACTGCAAGGGAGAGTGTATCCAGAATTGCTATACATAAAACAATGGCATTTTTATTGTGTTGTGATGAGAACAGTTCACCTTGCTGATGACCTCGGGAAGACAGGCTGTTTCACACATGCAGTTTTAGCTCATTGAGATTTCAAAGATCCCTTTCGAATGTATATCACTGAAAGCCTTCTTTTAGCACATTGACTCTTTTTTCTTCTCTCNGGCAGGGGGGTGCCCTGCCAGTGATGCCCTGGGCCCAAAAAGGCTGTGAGAGATTCAAGGTGCCAGGTCACACTGATGGAGATGGGCACAAGTTAGGCCTTTTATGAGGAATCTCAAAACTGGTGGAGTTTTCAAAGGTGTGGATGTATACAGGCCAGAAATCATGAAAGTGCTGCCACTGGTTTCTAACCTTGGCTGGTGGGGCACTCAAAAATTGGGTATTCATTGAAGTGTTTCCTCTAGTCCCAAAATTATAAATGTGTTCCTAGATAGCTAATCCAGCACAGAACCTTCCACTACCACAGTTTCCTTATAAATATTAACAATTTGCCACCAATCATCGTGAAGCTAAGTAAGCTACTGTGCTATATTCACACATTAATCTTACTGGAGGCTCAGGGGGAAAGTGGAAGCAAAATACTTCAGTGAGAGATTAGTCTAGGTTATTCTCAATGGAAGATTAGTCCAGAAATAGTCTCTACATTTTCTACTCATTTTCCCAGCAGAAGAATTTAGTAAATAATTCCTAAAATTGCAAGAATTGGGAAGTCTTCCTGAGACAGTCGTGCTGTATTTTATGCCTTTTCTTTTCTGCTATTTTTCTGCTTTACATGATAGCTTCACTGAAAAAATGTTGAGTGTAAAAGACTTAAAAGGTGCATATTTTTCAGTAGACTTAAGAAAATAAAGATTAAAGGAACTTAATATGTTTGGTTTTATTACTCTCATTTTAAGAATTTTTTTCTCCCCAGCTGAATTATTACTTTGACATGTTTAGAAAAATGTTAGGGAAGGATTTTTTTCTAGAAGTATATAAATTTGTCTGGTTTTTAATAAAGCTAGAAAATTCTACAGAATGTGACAGGGGTTTTTTTCAATGTGGAAATGGATTTTAGACCTGTAGAAAATTTGAATTAAAGACCAATGGAGAGGCTTAAGGAAGAAATCCCAGATGTTTCTTCCCATGCTAAAACTCCTTTGGAGACTCATTTATGTAAACATGTAAGTATGTAAATATGACTTGTGCAAATCATCCTTAGGACAGTTCCTGGTTTTAATAGCTTTTTGTTTCTTTAGTGGCAGCTATCAGAAAGATGTTCTGCTTTAAATGAGCAGTCGACATTGAATTATATTTCATTAATAACAAATACCTAAAAAAGAGATCTGATAAATGCATTCTCTAGGTTAAAACAGGTGTGCATAAACTAGTAAACTTCGAAAAAGCAGAGAAATTTCACTGCCTGGGTTGCTAACTACTGAGAATTGTTTATTGAGTAACAGCAGTTTGATGATTTCCTTGTGTATTTATTTCAGAGTATAATTGGTGGGGATAATTTTCCATTAAACATCTCCCTAAATCCCTCCATTCATGGAGTCATGGTGGAACTTGTCAACAAAATGACTCAACTGAAACTTATGCAGAGATTTAGAGATGGATATTTGAAAGAAGTTTAAAAAATATTTTCTATAAATGCTAGAATGCCTGTGTGCTAACTTTCAAGCAAATATTGACATGTAGATCTTTTAACCCATGATCTGCCTCTTCTCTCTCTGTTTTCTTTATTTCTTCACTGTGTCAGAAAGTTGTTTAGATGCTCCTGGTAGGAACTGTTTGAGCACATCCTGAAATGTCTGTGGTTTCCCATGAATCCTGTGTTTTACACAGAAGTAAACACAGACAACAATCGGTAACAAAAAGTCAAAAAATTATTTTCTGTATGTTTCTCGGAGTATAATCCATGTTAAAATTCATCAACATGAGAAGATCATTGTCTCCATCAAGATTAAACTGTGAATAAAATGTGACAGCCCCAGACCATACATTAACAAAAACACAACTGTAAACATCAATTAACAGGGAATGAGAGCCATATCAGTGTTTTGCCTTTTAAATAACTGGGTTATCTCCTGACTACTGGGTTATCTCCTACTACTACTACTAAGGGCAGATGCCAATATGATTTTTATTTCAGTTTCTCAAACAAATAAAAAACTTATTAAAAATGCCAGTATGTTCATTAAATGGTACAGTGTCATTGAAATGCTGTTCTGGAGATGTATATAATATAAACATTACCATCAGCATAAAACCCTTGTCAAGGTATTTGCTTCCCATGAATGAGCACTGGCCAAAGATTTTAGTTTTGAACTCATTGTTCCCTTTTGTACCATTTTATTGTGAATGTTATTGCAGCATTTTAAAGAAGTGAATGGAATAGAAATTTGAATAACTGGGGATGTAGCTTGGAAACCATAATGTGCTATTAGTGAATTTTTCTGATACTTCATCAAGACAGGTAAACTTTATGGGAGTAAAATTCCATGACACTTCATCCCTATTCTGGAAAGGACAGTTTGAAACAGGGAATGCTTGTGATCAGTGTGTTGTAACCTCCAGACCTATCTGCTATAATAGCATTTGCCAGATCCCAGGGACTGAAAATGAAATTCTAGTTAGGTGTAACTCTTTTGTCTTCCTACTTATAATAAGATTTGAGATCCCTTGGGGTTGTTTCAGCATGTCAGGTTAAGCCCCTTTAATCTCCCTATGATCAAACTTCATCCTCCAGAGCAGACAGTTAAGACTGAGTTTAGTCTCTTTTCCTAAAGGTAAAAACTTCATACCCTGATTTAAGTAGTAAAGAATGAAGTCTGAGCACCCTCCACTTGTCCTTACTGAACTTCCTGAGGCTCTCACAGGTGAACTTCCTTGCAGCAGTCGCAGCCCAGCTGTTTACCTTTAATGACAGGAATATTTTAATTTTCCCTCTTGAAACGATGTCTTAGGGGACTTGTGGTAAGCATATGTTGTTTCCAGCTGTGATGGAGGAGCTGTCTGGCTGGCAGGTGACTTCCAACTACTTATCTATCCCTGTACAGTCCTGCCTGGTGAAGGATTTGTCTATGTAGTAATTTTTTTATCTGGGACATTGGAATTTTCTTGAATAGAAAGCACTATTTGGTAAAAAAATGGATTTTATGGGTTACTTCTGATGGTGAAAATGCAACCTCTTTGCCTAGTACCTCTGGGCAAAGGGCTTGACAATATGTGTGTTGTTAACAGCTAGAGGTGATTGCCTGGCAGACAGCAGCAACCTGAACTGATAAATATCTTTTTTTGGTTTTTTTGGTGATCCTAGAGTACTTGTGAATGACTTTTTCTAGTATACTTGACATTCAGCATATTTGTTCATTTATAGCACACACTTCCATGAAGAATCAATACTAATCCACATTATTTAGTTATGATGTGTAGTTTGTACTGCAAGACACATTGTCCATTCTCTAAGTCAGTAAATACAGAGCTGATAAACATGCATTTTTGATACATTTCCACATGTACACCAACATGTTTCTCTGAGTATTACCACACAAGTTAATTCCCTAGCTCAAGGTTTATTCAGATTAAGCAAAAATCGAGATTTAGGCTTCAACAAATGTTTTAAATTATATTGAAATACTTGCTTTGAAACTTCCCCCTCAACCTGAAAAGGCTTTGAAAAGTCTTTGTGGCATTCAATGCCAGAACTTACAACTTCTACCTGTTTCCAATTATACTATTTTACCTTTTATTTTGTCAATGCTACACATTAGGAACAATTTGGAAAAAGATTATTTTCTCAGTTTGGGAAAGGAGGATATTAGGATGCTCAGAAACAAATGTAAGAGCTGAATTGGAGGTTTTTGTTAAACTACACTGAAGTGCAATCATATGCATATAGTGAAAATCACATCATCAATCACATTTTACATGGGGAAATTCTTGCACAGTATAATCAGAGTGGTTTTGCAATGAATGATAAAGAAGTCAGGATTTCACAAGATGAATTTAAACATTGCCAGATTTGTCATTTGCTTCTCATTCTTATTTCTCACTATATATCGATTTTTTTTTCCTCAGAATCCAGATGACGATAACATATAATTTATGTACTGAAGATAGAATTTGAGATGCACATAGCATTTAGTAAATGAAGTTCCATGTATATAATGTTACAGGGCTGTCATGGCACCTTTCAAATTCTAGTTTTAGCATATTAAAATCAATATTAAAAATGTAATAAATAGTTTTCTCTAACCAAGCACACATTAATTCTGAATTCAAAGCAAGAAGAAAAACATATTGAAAATACATCAAGAATTAGAAACAGTAAGTAAATCAAAGAATTCTTAATTAATTCTTTTACATAAAATAGAGAATATGAGCATTTTATAAGCTAAACAAGGTTCCAAAAAGTACTGTGTGCCCCTATGCACATGCATCCCCTTTATTATCATGCAAATAAGTGAGCTCCTCAAATGAAGCCTCCTGTGTGCATTAATTCCATTACTCTGCTGGAGACATCATTCATGTGTGTTTTATAGTTCTGTTGCACAAAATCTATAGGGGTTTTTTGGTTTAGTTTGATTTTTTTTTTTTTTTAATGAAACAGAATATAAGCTCCCTCACATTTTCAAAGAGAAGGTGCCAGTGATATTCCACTTTGCATAATTTCAGCAGTGTATTCCTAACATGTTTCAATTCAAATATATTCCAGTTTGAATACAATTTCTAATGCTTCATAATTTTATTTACCTCACAGTAGAATAATGCAAAAGAAAATTTGAGGTTTGACATCCATTTTTTACACTTAGCTGACAAGGTCAGTTAGCTACACCTCTAAACACTTCTAATGTTAATTCAGGGTATCCATTCCTTGCTGAGGAGCAGGTGTTGCATTTAGTAGGTCAGGACAGGGTGCACCTGCATTAACAGCCTAATTCAGATCTGGACTGCACTCTTGAACCTCCTGATTCTTGAATTTCCAGAGAGCTTTGTTATGAGGGGGTCTTTCTGAGAGCCCCACTTTGATTCATGCTGGAGCCTCAGCACAGATCCTGGGTGCTGTGTGACCACACCAAACTGACAGACACACTCCACCTGTGCACCTGATTTATTCCAGCCTGAGGCAGACCCAGAGCAGCCCCGTGCAGACACATTCAGCTGCATCTTGAGTTAGCTTTCCTCTCCAAATGATACAGGCAGGACTGTGAAGTCATTGCCACACAGGAAAGGTCTGCTAGGAAAACCAGCAAGAATTCTTGGAGGATCTGGCTTGTAGGGCAAATTTAAAGAATTATCATATTACAGCCTTCAGCACAAGAAAAGAATACCCTGTAAGTGTATTGAGTGCCTTGGCAGGTAAATACATCATTTTTAATACATTCTCTCCTACTGTGTTGATATATATATGTGCTGAGACTTTTTAATGATGGAATGCAATGCAATACACAGGTATACCTCTTGGTTATCTGCTACAATGATAAGTTTGGTACCATGAGGCTCACAATTTATAAAGCATCTTCAGTTATCAGTGTATGTAGATGTATAAGTCATGTTCTTAAAGTCAGCTGCTGCCTGTTATGAGTTTTCTGCAGGAAAAGAAAGACATTAAAATGTGTCATGAAGCAATAAAAAGTGCAGTATTCATTAAAAGAAGTAAAACAAGAAGATAACAAAAGCAGATCATAGCAAATGAGATAAACAAGAGTGCTGCCACAAAATGCTCCCATGTACCATTACCCACACACTTCATAAGCATGCAGTGGGATATATAACACAGATAACATTTTACTGTGAAGGATGAACTACTGGTGCCCCCATACTTTTATATGTCCAACTGTGTGGAGAATAGTTTCTAAGAATCTGGTCTGATATTGTTCCTGAAATTTTCCTGGATGAAATGAGCTATGAGTGAACTTCAGACGAAATTTAAGCTCGTACATCACCTCTGTACATCCCATTTGGACATGATCACAGTAGCCACTGACAAGAAAAAGGGATGAGGTTTAGCAGAAGCCAACAAGGGGAAGAGAGAGGAATGAAAAAGGAATAAGATTTTCAGCTTAGTAATTCACTGGCAAAACTTTTGCTGTGCACATTGAACTGAAAAGTAAAGTTTTGTAAGGTAGTATCAAAACAGAGAAACTGCCACAAAAATAATCGTTTCAATCACCACAAAATGCTGTTTTTTCCAAAACAATCTCCTTGCTCTCTTCTCTGTGGTTTAGTGCCTTGTCTTAACCCATGCTCGCTCCTTCCTTCCTTCCTTCCTTCCTTCCTTCCTTCCTTCCTTCCTTCCTTCCTTCCTTCCTTCCTTCCTTCCTTCCTTCCTTCCTTCCTTCCTTCCTTCCTCCCTTCCTCCCTTCCTCCCTTCCTCCCTTCCTCCCTTCCTTCCTTCCTTCCTTCCTCCCTTCCCTTTTCAAAACTGAAATGCACTTTCATTTTGAAATGAAACATACTTTAACTAGGAAAATATTAATATTTTGATCCATTTTTTGTGTCCTTATTCCTTCTGTCTATGTTTTTTTCAGCCAGACTGCCAATCCAGGAACAATTTGAATACTCATCACAAGGGCCCTCTAATTTTAGGGGTAAAAGTCCACATTTTCTGCAGAAGCTGAAGTTCAGCTGCCCAAAGAGCTGTGATAATGCCATCAGAGCCATATAGACAAGCCTTCCAGACTGGCTCAGCTATTACAGACACATATCCAGATGCAGCAAAAAATGGCATTAGCAGTTTATTTTTGGGCACCTTTTTTCTTCTGTCTGAGTCATGTCAAAATAATTGTTTTTTTACAAAGGCTTCCATGACATCTGAAAGGGTGCTAATTCAATTTTAGCTTTTCTTTGAAATGTTATTAAGGGAAAAAAAAGTTTCCTGCTTGTTCTGATCATCTTTGCCTATACCCTCTGTTCCTTCTACCTTACAGAATCATAGGGTGGTTTGTGTTGGAATGACCTCAAAGATCCTCTTGTTCCAACACCCTTGCCATGAACAGGCACCTTCCACTAAAACAGATAAATCAAAATTATTCTCATCTACACTGGGAAGAGAAAAGCCAATGACAGGGCAGTTCCTGCTTTAATGTTGGGTGTAACATCCTGTGCTCTGAAAAATAATCTGTGGGTGAATTATGTAGGTAATAATGTCTCACAGCAACGTTTGTACCTTAGGAAGGAATCAAAACTAGGAAGAAAGAAGTAAGAAACAAGAAAGAAGTGCACAAAAATAGGTGTACCTAGGAGAAGGCCTGTGTTATTCCATTGACTCAGCCAATGTTGAGAAGTGCAAGAAGGATTGATCAATAGAGGTCTGTTTCTAAAAGTCTATTTATTGATTTATCTACTGTTTTCTCAAGCCATTAAATATCAAAATCGCTCTAGTGCTACTTAGTAGTAGAGGAGAACTCTGAATTGGGTCACATTAGTAATTTGGAAACCATCATCTGCTTAAATTCTGGGTCTTCTGTTCACAATATGCACTTCTTTGCAGGATTCAGAGAGAAGGATGTAAGGATCTGAGAAATAAGAAATGGAGATAAATCTGGAGGTTTTGAATAGACAGGAGGCGTGTCAAAGTAATCAAAGTTTTATACACTTATTTATGTGTTGAGACAGCTGATAGATGCAGAATACTAACTGTAGGAAATCTGATCAAATTCCTAATTTTTAGGATAAAGTTCTCCAAACTAGTTGCTCATTTTCAATGGACTGGTGGTTCTGCACACCCATGCCTTTTGGGAAAGAGGCCAAATCACTAAGAATTGAACCCAGAAGTGAGTAGGGCTGTAACTCAGACCCTCCTTTTTGAGACAGGCAAAAATCATTTGAGTTAGGTGGATGCAGTGACAGGCTTGGGTACAACTTTATCCTGAAATAACACCAAGGTTTGCTTTTCCTTATTTACCTGGCAGCACCAGGGATTTATGTTATTTTTCCGTTTCATTGTTAGGAAGGAAAACCCAGAATGTCCAAATGGAAAGTTTTTGAGGCTCTGCATCTTGCTTCTTGCTGGTTTTCCTCTTCCCCTCTTTGATGTACTATTGTAGTCCAATCTGAGAGCAGCCTTGCATTTCTGATGAGGAGCCAGAGCGTTCAGCTGTTTTTCAAATTGGCAGGCACTGGGTAACTCGTAGAGAAATTGAAGTGCTTGTTCTTGCTTACATGATTCATTGTTATTTTTCCCAGTCATTATGAATTGAAATAAGCCATCTGTTATAATAACAGTGCACCATGCACCAAGAAGCGTGGCTTTACCTAGGAACAGAAACAAATGTCACATAAAAATGAATTTGGGGATCCACATATACATCCAAATTAGATAGCTCAATAATAGCAGCAATGGATGTGTACATAAAACTCATTTTGTTGGAATATTTACAGTTTTTCAAAGTGAGACACAGTAGGCTGATACCATTTGAAATGGATAAAAACAATCTATGTACTTGAAAAGAATAGATTAGTCCTTCAGTATTAAATCTTTGACTAACAAGACAAGTAAATCTGAAACTGATTGCCAATTATGTTTTTCTTTATCATTTTAGGTCAGTGTTAAGGTAAATTCCCAATCAGCTTAACAAAACTGAAAAGCACTAAAAATATCTAAAGCCTAATGAACAGAAAAGGATCTTTTTTTACACATTGAAAGCAATCTAAAAATCAAATTTCTGTGTCTGTGGTAACAGGTCTTAACTGTCCCACAGAGCTCAGTTGATGATTTAGTCTTTGGGGTTTTTTCTGGCTTCTTTTTTCTTTGAAATGTCTCTACTTGACACTAAAATAGTGCCAAACTTTTTTTCTCTGTGGTATATTTTCTCACTTTTTAAAAATATTTACATAATCATATTTTATAAGGAGGAATTAAAAAATATATTCCAAGGATGCAGTCTGCCCAAGTACCACTAGCTGCTGCAATGCTGTATCCTGTATTCCCAATGCTGTTTTTCCATTGTTTCTTCATGTCTATCCTTACCTTTATTCTTCAAACTTAAGTACAATTTCTTTAGGTCAGAATCAGCATTTGTTCTGTGTTCATGAAGTGAACCAATATTTTAAAGGTCTGTCTCCACACAGTAACAGAGAACACCTGCCATGGTTGGAAGTTAAGCTCCCTACCATCAAAACTCTTTGGGTTCCTGACCTCCCAGGGTGTTTCTCAGCTCTGTGTGAGGAATTCCCACCCCAGCAGATGGTGTGGTGTAGCTGGGTCAAAACCACACAGCACAACTGGCAGTCCAACTCAGCTCTCAAACGTAACAAAAGGGCCAAAAGGGTAAAACTGGAATTTAAAGTCTTGTATTTAAGGAATTGTAGTCAGGTTCAAGAAGACTGGGTCCTGTGTCCCTGTTGAAGATCTGAAGAAAGACTGACTTCCCCCCCCTTGCTTTTAAGTATGGCCTGCAGAGCATTGGAAAATGTGGTGTGGGGTCAGTTCTATCCTCTGGTTAAGTGAATATTAATCCATGCCTTTCCCACTTCTTAATAAGATAAATCCTGAAAAATAAACCTCCAACTGCAAGTATGTTATGAAATGTAAATATTCCCTAAAAGATGTACAAAAGATTGCTATAAAACTCTGCAACAGAGACAGTAAGCACAGGAGGTTAAACATAAGGCTTATATTTTCTCTCATGTTTGGATTTGCCATTACAAACAATGGGAAATTTTTACATTGAATTCATTGGAAAAAAAAAAGCCCTAGTTTACTTTTCCCTAGCACCTTAGGTTTTGGATGTTTTTTGAATACTGGATTTAACTGTCCTATTTTCATTCTTACCAAAAAAAACAGATGACAACATGATTTCAGTAGTAGGAGATAGCCTTTATCACAAGCTGCAGCTGGAATTTGAATGCTGTTCCCTGGGAGGGATTGTACTGCAAACGAAAGAACAGCTCCAGATCATTATCAAGTTATGCCAGATCTTTCTGTAAACTTGTGAGACAGTATCATCATTTATTATATAATAACTGCAAAGATTCACTTCACAGTCCTCATCTGCAGATGTTTTTTTACTCCTAAATTTTAGATTGATAAATCAGCTAACAGCCTCCTCCTCAATGCTCTTCTTGCAATTGGCAAACAGGGGTTGACTGGACTGTTCAAAGGATGACATACAAAGTGCTGCAGTATCTGTTGAAAAGAACTTATGATTACATAGATAAATAGGTAACATTTTCCCTTGATAACTATAATTAGCCATATATTGGGTCACCAGCAGGTTAATTCAGGCACACATAGGCACATTTGAATCCTTAAGAGAGAGAATGGGAACCATTTACACAGACCACACCCAAAACCAAAACACGGGGACCTGTCTAATAAATAACAAGCCAGCCTTCAAGACCCACAACCAAATTCTGCTCCTGAGATTGAAATCAGACCATGGGAGTTGTTTTCAATTGCAGGGCTTCTCTTCAGGTGCTGCTAATACCGGGTAACCTCAAAATCTATGCCAGCCATCCCTCAAATGTGCACAACTGTCTGCACAAACACGTACTCCGTGTCCTCCAGACCCACAGAAATTAATAGAAATCCTTGGAAGGGAAAGGGTACCTTAGCAGGGCATTTCTGTTGTAGCTCATTGTTACCTACCACACCATTTTCTTAGACATTCCTATTCTTGTTCAGCCCCAGTAATAATGTGTCATCTAAGACTCCTGACTCTTAATTAGAAATCATCTGCTGTTCTTCACCCTGCTCTGTTATGTCCTGCTGTGACTTTTCTGTCAGTCTGCTCTTCCCTGTGATGTGATACAAGGTGGGAGAGCACAGGGGTTAATGCAATTATTTACATATGGTAATACAGTGTATAGCAGAGAATTAATGAAACAGTTTGCAGCATTTCAGAGCTAAAAGAAATTAGATGGCATCTCTTCACTGATTTTCCAAGTGAAGTGTGCGACATTTAGCTTTTAAATTTTATGCTTACTGCACAATTCGAATGTCACCTTTTTTTTTTTTTGAAAACAAGGTGCAATCAGGCTGGATCTGGAGGAACTCAAAGATTGTAGACATAAAAAAATGATTCATTTAGAGCTTTTGCTGATGTGTATGAAAACAGGCACACAGAATTATCTCCCCTTAGAGTTTCACCCCTCTTTATAATTTGCATTTCTCCAAAGTGGTCACAAACCCAAAGCAAGAATGGAGTTTGGTTGTCCTTTTGAAAATAACTGCAAGTGTTAAGTGCTGAGTTCTATCTTAATTCAGAATCCAGACCTACTGAAGTAAGAGGGGAAAAGTGCCTTGACTTGCCAGAATGGCACCCACAGAGGTGCCTAAGTGCCAGAGAGGACTGGGCATCTGCTGCCTGAAAATCCCTGAAGTCTCTGGTATCTAACATTGGCCAGCCAAAAAGCAAGACACTAAAATGAGCAGTGCAGGCTGAAAAAGCTGGTGCAGAATGGTGTCCCTGTGAGAACACTTCCACAAGGATGATTAATACCAGCTGAGGAACTGCACATGTGATTTTGAATGTACAATACACATGTGGTTTTCTTTATATTTACAGCTATACATTTGAGGAATCATTGATTAGGAATATAAATATTTATGCACAATAATCATTTTAATAGGCAATTACATTCATTGTTTAAATATTTTCACAATTGCTCAGCTCACAAACAGGGGCACTAAAACAGAGCACCTGATAATATTGTACCATTATTCCTAATGATCCACAGGCAAATTAATGTTCTTTCTGATACTGTTAATTTAAAATCTATCAGATTTCAACTGCAAACATAGAGACATAGCATCTCATTGAAAGCTGTAATGGAAGGGGATGAATCCCAGAGCTTAGAGCACGTTCTTATCAGTTACAAGCACCAGGCAGTATAGGAAAAACAGATAGGAAAGGCAGCCAGTAGCTTTTTAAGGCTGTTTTCCAAATGCAGGGGCAAGTGAGGATAGAAATACATTCTGTGACAGACTTTGTACTAAGGGTGATGTTTTACTATTTAAGACTTTGAGAGTCTATATGACAGTATGTCAGTACAGCAAACCTGACTGAGGTCAGGATAAATAAAATCTACACTGACTTAGATATCATCAGAAAACATTGGGAGCAATCTGATCCCCTTCCATTCCCCAGCTGTCTGATTCTACATCCAACTGAGCAAAAATCCCAGACAGCTCCTCAAAGCAGTGAAAATATCAATATTATATTCTCAGGCTATCCTGGGGATGTTCCTGTCCCTGGTGTGAGACAGAATCTGCCTCACTGGTTTGTTCAAGCTCGAATTGGTGTAGAATCACAGAACAACCTTTACAGATCACCTGCTCCAACCCCCCTGCAATGAACAGGGACATCTTCTACCACAGCAGGTTGCTCAGAGCCCTGTCCAACCTGACCTTAAATGGTTGCAGGCACGTGGGACCCATCACCTCTCTGGACAGCCTGTGCCAATGTTTCACCCTCCTCATTCTAAACATTTCATCCTTATATTTAGTCTAGTCCCTTTTAATTTAAAAACTACAACTTGGCTTATCACAGACCCTACTAAAAGGTTTATACTGATTTTACTTATAAGCCCCCTTTAAGCACTAAAAGGCTGCAATGAGTTCTTCCTGGAGCCTTGTCCTTTACCTTGGGAGTGGGTGAGTGGTGGCAAAAGAATAGATCCTTAACAAGACCTTATCTGTTGGATAAGGTCACTAGATAGTTTTGCAGTCTGGAACTTGAGTATATATTAATGATAACGAGTTCCCCTGGAAATATAGTTTAATCTTCTTAAGCTTGATTGTGTCATATCTTGGATTAATAGATAAAAAAACTGGGATAATGACAGAATTAACATTGCCAATTTAGATCAGAATGAATATTTCCCTGAAAAGAGTCCAAAGCAAACAATTTATGCTGTGTTCAGAAACCTGTCAGAAAGAGGTTGGAATGTGCATTACTCCTTAACAGAAGTGACTGCAGACTTTATCCATCATAGTCTAGTCCAGGGATGCTGAAGTCACAAGAATTTATGGAGAGGGAAGAAGGGACCTATAGGCATACATGAGCAGAGGCAGGGATCCATTTTTCAGTGGAGGCAATGCAGTCACTTAAACTAAAAAAACAAGCAATAAACAAAACCAGGCAGTGACAGCTATTAAAGCTCTGAAACATTACCATTCTGAATCATTACTATTCTGAATGCAGAATAAATAAGTAGTATTATTTAGTATGCAGAATAAGCAATAGGTAAGTATTTGTGAGTTTAATCAGTGATGGTGAAGCTGAGGAACAGCATCATGGTTTGAGCCATGCAGGATGTCACAAGAGATACCAGGCAAAATCCCAGCCCAAAATGAAATTAATGAGACCTCTGCCACTGATTTCAGCTGGGTTAGGATTTATTGCTTTTTTTCCCACCAGTAATCTTGCACTGTAATTTAATTTCTCAGCAGTATAATACTGTCATTTAAAGCACATCTTGTCACATTTGTATAGGATGGCCACTCCATACTCACAGTATGGTCAAATGACATGAGTGCTGAGAAATGTGAGGAATTCTTGTATGTTAAACAGCTCCTTAGGAGTACAGAACTATGGATAGACCAGGGAATTTGTCTGCAGACTGGCTTCACTGGGAAGTTCCAATCATCTGTTCTAAATGTTGGCATAACCATACATCTCCTCCTCCCTTTAGTTCAGATTTGTAAATGCAATGAAATCTTCCATGGTTTATTCTGAGAATGGAGAATTACTATACTTTCATAGTGCTGTAATTGCTCTATAATAGCTAATAATTATGCATCTGCAATATCATAAGCACAGTATTGTAAAATCCAGTGCAAACAATTAGGTCCCCTGTTATATCTCAGAAAATTATTTCAGAAATGGGATGAGGCTCAGTCAGTCGTGTAGACAGATGCTATTTTGCATTTGCTAATGTAGTGATGAAAATAGCTTATCTAACCCTTTAAAGTCATCATCAGATGTTTTAGGGGGTCTGTCAAAAACACTGCAAAATCTACCTAAAACTTTGACATAAAACCCAAAGAAAAATAGTGAGAAAAAACTGACCAGGGGAAAGCAGATTTCCTTGAAACACAGATGGCACTTCTGTATTTGCTTGTGTCTTTTGTGCTTTCAGTTTCATTTCTTCAAACCACAGTGCTGGAATTTGAGCCCCACTGCCTTTTGGGGACTCTGGCATCAAGCAGCTCCTATGGGATGTGCTGTGTGCTCACATCCTGGACTGCACTGGTTTGATCAAGGAACAGCACTAAGAAAAGCTATTTATTAGAAAGCTCTATTTAAATGTAGTTCCAATACATTGATGTGTATTCCTTTTCCCCATAGAGAGAATCCACAGCCAGCTGTTGCAGCTCCATATTCCTGGGACCTGTAAGGTTCCCCCCCATAGTGTTGTGTTTGTTTACATAAACCATAGAATTATAGGATAGTGGGGGTTGGAAGGGACTTTTAAAGGCTATCTAGTCCAACCCCCCTGCAATGAGCAGGGATGTCTTTAACTAGACCAGGTTTCTCAGAGCCCAGAATCTCCAGAAACTCAAGGTTCAACTCTTCCATAGGGAATGGGTTCATCCTCATTATGCTTTTTCTGTTGTGCTTTTTCCTTGCACTTAGAGGGGTAGAAGAGCAAACAGTCACAAAAGAAAGCAAGATTTTATGTGAAAAAAAAATAATTCTACAGGTTGCATTGCTCATTTTGAACGTGATTATGATCTGGCATCTCCACTAATTTTTAAAGTCTCAGTAGAGTGTAGCACACAGGGCATGGACAAAAAAAGGTGTGCCTATGGAAAAAGAAACATGTTCTTTTCAGCTCATCTCCTGTTGATGTTTTGCAGAGGGTTAGGAAAAGAGTCAGGTCTGTTTTTTTTCATTTATTATCCTTTGCTGGCAGCCAAAAATAATTGTCAGACCTGAAACATAAGGGGAGCTTAGGAAAAAAAAACCAAAACAAAATGTGACAATAAAGAAAAGAAGGACTGCAGAAACAAGATTGAGGAGATTGTGTTGTGTGAGTGAACTTGAAAAGGGTGGATACAACCTGGACCTGGATAAGGCTGCCCTGTGAGAAGGACTGAAATGGCAAATATTTTGTTCACTATCTAGATCAACCTCTGCTGACACAGTGGGACTGGAAACACAGGGATGGTAATTGTAGTCTCAGGTCTATGGGATTGGCATTAGGAAAATGTCATATACTGTTGAAACTATGCCCTGCTTGCAAAATTCTTTATTTTTCTGAAGACTTCTATAAAAAATAGGGTATAGCCTTTACAGGTCTCAGAGGAGAACTGTAGGTTTAGACTCTATTTTCCCCTTTGCCCCGGGGAAATTTCCTATTGACTGTGGTTGACAGCTACACTACAGACCAAAATTCCTCATAAATCATGCTGAGAGTCAGGTGCATAAAGCTTGGCATCCTTGGAGGACACTGCTCTTCCAACAGACACAGCAGGTGCTGAGCAAAAGCAAAAAGTGCCAAATGGGGCATGACCATGCTGCCTCTGAGGAGGATGGGTGGGAGCAGAGACATCTTTCACTGAAGAAGATTCTTCCCTCAGACAGAAAAGTCAGATATTTGAAGGTCTGTCCCACTTCCCAAGCAGGTGTCATGCTGTCCCTATGAAAAATCTGCCTGATTTTGATTGAAAGATGAGCACTTAAAAATTTTTCTTCTCTTCACAGTGTAGGAGGTTTCCCTTGGCACATGCAAGCTCATTTCAGATAGACTATCTATTCACCAGCTCAAAATATTTCTTTGGGGCAACTGCTTTATAAACTGCTCCCTAGAAACTTTTTATATAATGCTGTATCTATTAGCATAAAAATAAAAATCTTATCCTCCTACAAAGTTTTCCACTGTGATCCTTTTTGGCTCCCACATGTAAAAATACCTCATTTTAAAAAAGTAGTTTTGCTACACAACTTATTCTGAATTATCTTCCAGTGCTGGGAGTCCTATAAAAGCAGTTGGAACATTAACATTGAACATTATACCTTAAATTCCTTTGCACCAGCTGATATTAATATTTCTTGCACTAGAACCTCTCTGCAAATCCCATCTTGTCCACAGATCTGATGTGCTAAGCCTTGCCCCACCATGTAGGAGGACTTGATGTGGGGATTTACCAGGTGGGTTTCTTTTCCTCAGGGCTGTCTGAGCACCAGCTTGCTGCCAAGCTTAGCAGTTTGGACATTATGCAGTGGAGTTGAAGGGCAAGGTTTAGTGTTTGAGGAGAGGCCATTTGTGGGTTTGCAGGGTGTCCTGCCTGCCCTTCACATGCTGTTCAGGGAGCTCCATGTCACTGCTGCCATGGCAGGTATGATTTTCCAGCATGGTACCCACATATCTGCCACTGAATCCAGCCCTGACCCTGTATCACCTCAAATCCATGAAGGCAAGAACAGATTTCATTTAGAAATCTTGATGAACATCTTTATACCCTACATAATTACTTACCTGCTGGTAAATACATTCTGTTCATCTCTCCCATTTGCTTTGGCTCATTGCTTTGTTTCATACCCTCAGAACACCCCCAAACATATTCAGCCTTCATATCTCTAAGTGACAGATATATTTATTTGTTTGCTCAGTTTGAACCACAACATCAGAGATATCTTGCAGGGGCTTTGACACTGAGTGTGATGGGAGTGGTGCTCATCAGTCCCACTCAAGTTCTTGTTAAGGCAGCCACTGACAATAATTACAGCTGACATTCTTAAGGCTTTTAATGGCCTTGTTTAAGCCTGAAGCTGGTATTGCTTCTTCTCTCCCTACTGCTTGTTTTTGGACAGCTGCAGCCCATGTTCAAATACCTTTGCTCTCCCAGCCTTCCTTATTTAAAGGACTCCATAAGCTTCAGGTCAGATATGAACTTACTTGTTTTCTACATCTGCACTCCTGAGTCAGAAAAATCCTAAGGAGGGAAAATTCAAATAAAACCCAGAAGAAGCAAGAAATAACTATATTATGTTCTCCACCACTGTCTTCAGTTATCAAATTTACTTTTAATTTTTCATCTTCATATTTCTTGACAATTTGTGAAATGAATTTCTTCTGATATTTTAACATTTATCTTTGCACTCCCATTTTGTTTATTTTTGAAAATTATGCATTGCAGAACAGAATATATGCTAGTTAGCAAGAATAATCATTTATCTTACTGTAATTGCACGTCATCACCCATTAGTCAGCAACAATGATTGGCAATGCAATTTTCTTTGCAATAAAACTAATTAATATTCACATCATAATCTGCTGTTCAGATACTTCTAAAAGCAAAATCTGAGCTTTTTTAGCAAGCAAGTCATTGAAAGGAAAAAAAATCATATTGAGTGTTTAAAATGGTATTTGAATACATGAAAAATATGAGTGGAAGCTGGCTTAGAATCACCATTTCCATTAGGAAATAAATAAGAGAAACTGTCCCCCTTTTATTTAGCTCTGATGGATTTCTTCTTGAGAAGCAGCAGAGTAGTTTTAGCCAATCATAACAGCACAATATGTCAGGAAAAGAAGGAGATAGGTTTATGATTTCTCAACAAGTGCACCTGACTTCACCTTTCAAACGGAGCACATTTTTATCAATGTTTCTCAGTGCTTTCTCTATTGCATCATCCAAATTAATCGTGTGCTGAACTAAGAAAGTTCTTAAGGGTTTTGTGACTAATTCCATTTAACTTCTAATATAGAAACCTTATAAATATTAGTAGTAGCAGGTGGCTGGATGCCAAGACATCTGACAAACTGCACTTATTTTTCACTTTCTTAAAATATAGAATTAAGGGAATTATATTGTGGTTCTAAAGTAAAGCCTCATTTTAAAGAGTCCATGCACTTTTTGGCACTTGTCATTAATATTTTGCTATCTTTCCATCAGATAATTTGGATGATGAAGATTATGCTCAAATGAGGAAAAGTATTGCATTTCGCTAAAGCCAATTATTTTCTGAATGAGTTGCTGTAACACATTAGCTGCTCACAACAATTCCAGTCTCCTGGACTCTTAAATGCATCCCTATGTATGATTACGAATATCTGATACTACATTACCCTGTGAAATATTCAGACACATTAGAAAAGAAGATCAGAGAAAAACAAAACAATTCTGGCATTTAATCCACAGTAAAGCACCTCTCCTCAGATTTTTTTTTCAAACATATTCACTTATATTCTGAACTTCTGATGAGACAATCTGTTGCTGAAAAAGCAATATATTATTCATTTTCCTTCCTTATAGTCAATGAATTAGCTTATTGTTGTCATTTAAATGATGAATCATAAGGATTTCTCTGCCCAAGTCAGAGTTTCCAGTGTTAGTATTTTGGTTATAATGCCTAAATTATTGCTCAACTGGGAATATAAATTGTTTGTGTCTGCATATTCTGTTGTTGCTAGGAGGGATTATAGCAATAAGTACCTTCATCATCATCCAGAGGAGTATATTCTTTTTCTAAATGAGTGAAGATAACCTTGCTCTTCATTCTCACAGTTTCATCAGAGCAAATGGCCTGACAGAGCCCACTTTGTTCAGAGGCACCCAGAACCTCATCCCCAGAAAGGGAATTCCACAGGTAAAACATCCAGCAAGATTTATGGCTCTCATAAGGAAATGGGGTGGCATATGGATGTTTTCTGTGGATGGACTAACCCTGTTGTAGTGACCCAATGCAAATTCCAAACATTTGTTAGACACTTGGAGCTCAAATTTTCTAATGAAAAATCTGCCTGAATTTTGTTCACTTTGAATATTCACAAGGTATGATTCATACGAATGTGACACCTGTAACAAGGAGTAAGTTCTGCTTTTTCATTGGCATGATTGAAACTCAAATAGATGAACAAGAGTTAACAGAAGTAAACAAAGGAGAGTGAAAAATAACATAAGACAAAACACTATTTTTTACTTGTAAAGGTTTATGCTGCACAGCTATTCAAATATTCCTGTAAACAAAGCCCCCCAAAAAACAAACACTCATAAGAATGGTAATTAATAGAGAATAAAAAGGGGAGAAATTAGGGTGACACCAAACACCTGATCAAAATTCATGCATACATTGCAAACTTTGCTTTTCAGAATTCAGGCAGCAGAGCTATTTTTGCCACAGCATAACCAAAGAACCCTGAAGCCCTCCTTGTGTTAACGTGTTTGTGAGGATACTGACCCATGATATTCAGGGTGGCTAGCAAAGGGGTTTAGAGAAATGCCAACAACAGGTCGATAGATTTAATAAAGCTTTCTTTAGTACTTGAGAAACAAAAAAGAATGTGAACAAATTCCTGGTGGTTGAGGAGTCTGACATTTTAAGAAGCTTGTGCAGAAAATACAATTTATTAAATAATTGTATTTCTTTTCCATCTATTATAATCTGAAAAGGTTGATGTTAATCAGTGGTAGTTAAGAATTTAGAATAATTTAGCAACTAGGATTTCATCATCTGCCCAGGTCCCCCTGACAAAGTCATCAGATCTTCATGCACAGTGGCCAACCCTCCAAGCAGGCATTGCTCTCCAAGGTAACTTCATGTATAGTGAATTTATCTCTATCTGGCAATTACTTTGGTAACTTTGAAACAAATTTAACTCCCTTCTCACCTTCCCTGACCCATGAATTTTAGGTGTTTGATATACGAGGAACCAAAATTTCCCAAGCACAGCCCCAGAGTCTTAGAAAGCCTACCACAATCTGGTCTGCAACTCCAGGTTAAAAATGTTATTTATATTTTGTGTTGTTTCTTCCTAACAGTAAACACAAGAAATCTGTTTCACTGTAAATTCACTACAGCAAACACAAGTAATTGCTGTGTTGCTTTATATTTAATTTCATTAAAAAGCACCCCTATGAATATTTATCAGTTTAAGCATGCAGAGGCACACATAAACAAAGTGTGCTACGACGTCACTCATCTGCCAAGCTGGGTTGCTATGAGTGGGTCACTTGCCAGAGCGAAGTTCTGGAAGGAGTGAGCAGATGGCACAGCAGACAAAGCAGAAACAAAGGTTTTGATCATGACTGCTCAGTGTGTTACCCAGCAGAGCTGTGATTGTGTTTCCTTGCTGGCAAAGGAACACATTAAATAATTTACTGAACTCTCAGGTTATTGAAGCTGCTCCAGAGCTTAACAGCACATTGGTGCCTCTGGACTCTCCACTTTTTGGAGTGCTTTGTTCATGAAAATTGGAGAAGGGCTCTCAGTCTTTGTGTGCATTGTGCACCAAACCTGTTCAGTGATGCTTTGTAGGTTTTACATAGAAAATGATAGTCCTGGCTTTAGGGTTTTCATTGCTTGAGGCAGATTGGAAACAATCTCCACCATCACTCGTGTTAAATGATCGGATTTCTGGAATGATGATGGATGAAGTTCCTAAGGTATCTAGGAACCTTAATGCTTTCTTCTGAATTATGCCAGTGAAAGGAAACATCTTTTACTGGATGGCAATGGTTGATGAGGGTTTCACAGCCCTCTAAGAAACTCAGTCAAAGAAAAGAATCTGATAATAATAGAAGATAAATTTAATTACTTAGCTATTGTGAAAGAAGCAGCAGACTCTGGAATATGTTGGATGCTCTTGAAATGCCTGAAGACAATTTCTCTGTTCTGAAGCTTGCAGAACTTATTAGAATGGGTCAGTTTTGAATTAGATTCCAAATGATGAAAAAGAATTGGTTAAATTCTCATCATGGGGTATTTCACTTCCATTGAAAGTATTTTTATGTGAAAGTGTTCAACCATATCTTAATTTTAAAATATTATTTTAATTAATATTTTATTTTAAACCATGACATAATTTCTTGCCTTGCTATCTTTGTGAAATTAAAATACTATATTTTCAAAATTACTTATTACATTGCTTACACTTTTCTCTCACTCCCCCCAATAAACATATTTGAATAACTTGCCTTGTAAAGCAGGCAGACAAAATTTTCCTTCTCTGACTCTGAAATAAATAAAAATATTGATTTGTTATTGTCTTAAACATTTGGAAGTGAGGATGCAAACTATAAGATAAGGTGATATTATGTCACACCAAAAACATGCCAAAACACTTTTTCTACTCTAACACAAGAAGTCTAAATCTTAGGAAAGATTTTTTTATGGATTCTTTTTTCCAGACATAACCTCCAAAACCTTACATATCAGGTGCCTCCTGAGATGGAGGTGATAATATCCATTTAACACACTTTGATGTATTTTTTCCCATGAACTTGTTTCCTTTGGTTTCTATGATTTTTAGCACCCATGAAGTAAAAGCCAGGAGCTCTTCAACTCAAACATGAGAGGCAAGAAAAGCTGTTTTTCTGTGTTTTTAATTTTTTTTTTATTCTGATCACAGCTAATTGCACTTCACGTCTCCTCGTTCTTGCACTGGAAGAGATGTTGGATAATCAATTCCTTTTCTGCCTTTGACAAGCCTGATTTTCCAGACCTCTATCAAAACCTCCTTCAGCTGTCTTTTCTTCAGTAGGACAAGCCCTTGTCTGCTCAAAGTAAGAACAATATTCAATATTCCTTTTCATCTTCATTGCCCTTCTTTGAGCCTTTTTATAGAGGAGGATGAGAGCTGAGTGGCATGGATTTATGCAGGAGCAAAAATGTTTTCTATTTGTTCTCTCTTCTTTCTCTAATAACTCTTAGCATGCTATTTTCTTTTTCCACTCTTTCTGAGTCATAGAAAGTACCTGAACTGCACATCATAGCCCCAGTCTCACTACTGAGGTACTTTGCTGAACATAGATCCCTTCCTTTGATATGGAAAATAACCCTTTTTTTGCACCCATGTCCATTACACAACATTTACCCAGATTGAATTATATTTGTCCTTTTTTTCCCCAGTTTTGCAGTATCCTCAGGCCAGCCTTTGCAGCCACAATCTTTTGATCTAAGAACCTCAGAACTGTATTTTCAGAAAAATTTGTCATGTATATTAAGGAATTTCTTTAAGAAAAGAATCAGATAAACTCCAAATTTGATGGATTTATGTGCATTTATTGGCTTGTAATTTCCTTGATCATTTATAGTATATTTATTGAAAATTTTTCATCCTTTCTGTATCTGCCACTTCCTTGTTCTTAGATATGAAAATGAGTTTAAGGGACACTTTATACACCACTAACAGTGTAAACTCTTTGGACCTTGAACTCCTTTTGAATTCCTAGGTCAGTGCTTATTGATGCAATTTGTCCCTGTCCAATTTTATTGTTTGCTCTGTAAAATGTATTGACACCTCAATTTGAATCAGATCTTCAGTGAATGCCCAGTAATGAAGTGCAGAAAGCTCTTCCACAACAAATATAAAGGCAGAAAATTAATTTTGGTTTCTGGTTTGCCCTTTTTTCTCTGAGTGGTCTTTTTGTACCTTTATTATCTGTTGACTGTAGAGACCTTCTGGAAGGCTTTTAACTCCAAATGTGTTTGGGGGACAATGTATTCAGTGTATAAAAACTGCTGGTAAATACTTTTCACTTACAGGCTTTTTCTTGGTCTTTCATTCCGTGTCTCTTACATTCAGTTTGCCAACACCTGTATTCTGTGTTTTGCTCATTTGAAGAGAACCTTAGATTTCCTGAAAGCTACTACTCAATTTCAAGGACCTCCCTTCCCCAAAGACCTTCTTCTTTTTTTCCTTTCTCAGATGATTTCTGAAATGTGGTGGACATTTGCTTTATGCCTAAAAATGTCATTATGGCACCTACCTGAGGGCTACAAAGATTTAGCTCCAACACTTTCCTCTTAGAAGAACTTGAAGCCCAAGATTATGAAAATACTTTAAGAAAGTGCTTGTGACTACCATGAGCAATTATGGAAAATTAATTCACTATGTGCCTTTGTGGCTGCCTGGAATTCAATAATCAGCAGTAGTTTAGTTTGAAGGGTCTGTTTAGATCAGCTGTGTACTTAAAATTGTGCTCATAATAGTGGTACCTCAATTTGTACATGTTAAAGAAGAATTTATTTCCTCCTCAGTTTAATTTTGCATTGCCTACTGCTCAGTTTTTTTCAAAAAGTGAGGGTCACAGCACATTATGTGGCAAGCTATTAACTTCAAACTTCTTCCTCCCGATTTTATTCCTTGATAGTGCTGAGCCAGTTAATTCAGGAATGGGGAACAATCATACATTCACAGCCTAGAGAACTATGCACCATATGAAAATTTGATTCCTATTGTTTCCTTGAAAAAATGAAAATGGATAAAAAAGAACTAGGGTTGGAGTGAGGTTGGTGGGTTGGTTATTTGGTTGGATGGATGGAGTTTTTTTATTTTTCTGAGATCTTCCTTCCAGGCATTTTGTTGCAGTGCTGTGCAGAAAATACCACACTTAAGGCTTTGGTAAGTTTAAAAGTCAAAATGAGAGAAGGAAAAGCAGGAGATATGAAGTTAAGCAATGTGGGAGCTCCCGTCTTGTGTAGCCAAACTCTGATGTGAATTAACTTTGAATTACTTTTAGAAATTATTATATTGAAAAACTGGAGTGGTTTAAGATTTGGGAAATGGCCATTCATTGTCTCTCACACTGGAAAGAAGATCCTGACGTTGAAGGTCCTGGTTCAAAGAACTCAGGGAAAGGATTCTGGTAAATCACTACCCAGTGAGATCAGCATTTTGTTTACTCAGTAGGCTCAACTGGCTCACCACAGACTCCCGAGGCTGGTCTGATCTTAGGAGTTTTATTCGTTGGATTAGTTGAACTGGAAAATGATCTTAATTTACAGCAGGTTATTTGGTTCAGATACTCCATTTCAGCTTTGCTTAAAAAAGTTTTGTGAGTTTTTTCATGGCTGTTTTTCCCCCATTAATCTTGATGCATTTCACATAGGAAAGTTTAGACAAAGAAGGAGAACTTGGCTTCCAAACAGCTCTTCCCAAGAGACCTCTCTTTCTCTCTTACCTGAGTGCATGATTTAACAGATCACAAAAAGCTATAACTATGTTGAGGATGAAAACAGTGTAGATCCACACAGTCAGACCTCTGGTAATGGGAGTTTCAACACTGAAAACAAGAGTGCCAAAATCAGCCTGAGAGCTCCCTCAACCAAATGGAAAGAGTGTGAATATATTTCTGCCAGTGGAGAAAATGTGTTTCCAAGAAGACAATTTGAAACCTCCAGAGAGTTTTATGGGTAAATCCCAATATTTTTCTTGGAAAATAGATTCCATAGCACAACAGCCATTTGTCTTAACACCCCATGGCTGCCTACAAACAAAGTGTTCTGCCAGTGACTGGCACAGACTTCAAGCTGCAGCCAGAAATCAAGCTGGTCCTTTTTATTCTTTCCTGGTTTGTTATTTTTTTTTCAATCTCTCAAGGGCACATCTCATAGCCTGGATGAGAACACAGAGAAAAGCAGATGGCAACACCATTTGCAGCCTGAGTGACAGCAGAGGATGCCAAAATGCTGATTAATGGCCTTGTCCCCTCACAAATCTTTGTTAACTCTACTCTATTGTGCAGCATTTTCTGAGTACCCAGAACAGGGCAGGCACCTCTCCAAAGACTAAAAGCATGATCCCAAAGGGATCTTCAGGCTTTGTTCAATGATGTGCACCCTAAAAACATCAAAGCAACAGGAAAATCCTGGGTCAGGTCACTGACTACTATGAATTTAGGAGGGGGACCATGACACCTTCACACAACTCTGCTGTTGAATATGGCTTGTGAGGAGAGGATTTAAGGAGGCCATTCACCTGTTTTGCTGTTCTAGGGGTGCTTTTTTTTCCCCAGAAGGTAGCAAACCTACAGACCAGGGCCATCTGATCATGTCCTAACTACTCCAGAGAAGCCTAGGTGGGATTGCCTGCACTCAGGAGCACAGGCAGAGGAAGAGTTGCTGTCATAGGGGTCTGGATAGGAAGAAATGCAATCCAGGGAGGAGTGATCTCACTCCAAAGTTGTTATTAGCAAAATATTGGATGATATGTTGAGAATCTAATGGTTGCCATGGAGTTTGGCACACAGAGGAAGAGTTCTTTGCCTGGTTTATAGGACAGAGACTTCTATTGCAAGATGTACCTTTCTACTTCAATTAGTAATATATATCCTCTCAATAAATATAGATCTCTTCAATGGATGTCCTCTTCATCTAGTTCTATTTTTATATGTTATCCAGAAGGGATGTAAATAATGAATATCCTCTGAGCCACTGGTTCAGCCCTGGTGCAGCAGGACAACCAAAGGATATGAGGCAATGACACATGTTTAAATAAGCTTTTCACACAATATGTGATCCCAGAGTAAGCTCAAGATAAAGGGCATGGGATTTGCAGGGGTAAATTGCCCAATAACAGCTGCTGTGGAGGGAAGGAAGAAATAAAAAAGAGAAAGAGCAAAATCCCTTTTTATTACTCCAGCCAGTGAATCTCGCAGTGGTGTGCATGAGGAGGATCCCCACGGGTGAAGATGGTTATATTAATAACACTTTCTTGATTAGCATTTGGATCTGATTTTCTTATGCACTGGCAGGGCAGAGTTTCCAGAAGCACCACACAATATCCCAATGGTGATGGGAAACACAGGAATGTCTGCTCTTGTATCCAGCTGGTAAAATCTTCCTGTCCAGGAGGTTCTGCACAGCTGCAATCCAGATGTAGTAGTGTGTTGTGGGAGGGCTCTGGCTGCAGGTTGGAGTGCCTGTTGGGAGGTGGTGGTCCCCATCTTTCAAAGCAATATTGCTAGTCTTCCAGGGAAGACCATGAAGGCTCTGTATTATATTAAAAACTCTTCCACTGATTGATTTTGTAATATCTTTCTCCCTGAAGGATATGGTCCAGCCTTCTTGGGGTAACATTTTCTCAAGAATTTGCCTATTAAAACATTCTCTGTAAGGTACTTAATATGGAATAAAAGCAGAACCAGATACTGTACAATCTTTTAGTTGCATGTATCTCTGCATTTAATGTTTTTACTTTTGCTTATCACAAATCTACATGTGGTGATTTTAATGATAATTTTCTTGATTACTTAGTGTGAATTGCATGGTTGGAAAATTAGAACAAACTTGCTGTTTAAAGTAGTCTTTCTTAATTGATAGAAAGTTCACTTTTGTGTTTTGTAACCCATAGGCCAAATGAAATTCTAGATGACCCAGATGTTTTGAGTTTGTTTATGTTTGTTCCTACCTTTTCTCAGTGCTTTACAAATGTCAGATGATGATTTCTCCTGGTAAGAAGGAAAAAAGAATATCCAGACTAGCTGCACCATTTCTGCCTGGGTAAAATTCATGTATGAGGTGATGATCATCACAAAACAAAAAGGCATTCAGACATCAGAACGTGGTCACTGGGGACTTGCTGTGATCTTTGAGCTTGTCTAAACCACTGATCCCAAAATTCTTTCTGGTTTATACAGGTCATGGATGTGCTGGAAGCAACTGGAGGATATTTTCTCCCTAACCTTGTAGTGGACAATGTGTCCACTAGATTTTCATGCTGTTTTTTCTCTTCTTGTAGAGAGAATATAATCAATTGACCTTTACCATGTCCTACTCTCCCAGAGCATTTTGTTTCCACTCCTTAGTCAATCAGACCCTGTCACTTGGGCTTTCTGATGTCTGTAGTCTTCCAGCATCATAAATTCTAGATTGTTCCCATCCCTCTCATAGCTGATATTTGTTCATAGCTGATTTTTATGTTTTCATCCCTCATACATGATTTTTATCATGTTTTCCTCAGAAGGAATACTTAAATCTCCATCTTCCTTCTGCATCCTGTCTGCTGTTTTCTCACATTCTTAATAGCTAGCTTGAAGATAAAATTATCAAACTGTAACGTGACCTTATTCCCTGCTTTTGTTTATTTTTCATTTCTCCTTCCTTCCCTCTTGACTCTGTTTGAAAAACACCATCCAACCTCTGTACTTTATTGCATTTCATCACATCTGCTGACCATTCTTTCATTCACTGTCATGTTACTGCTGCTTTAAGTTTCTCATTTACTATAGTTATATTTTTCCTATCTTCATTATAAAATCATGCTCTGGTATTTTCTACTAAAACCAAACCATCTCACACTTTTGCCTGTTTGCTTCATAGAGACCAATTTATCTTCCCATTCTCATTTGTCTTTATTCTTATTTAGCACGTTGTTTTCAATTCCCTCAGTTCCATGCTCAGACCTGTTAGATCTGCCTTGTATCTTTTGCACTCGATCAATTCAAAGCACTCATGCCAAAATTTTTAATGGCCTATTCTTAGCCAATGCCCAGAACTTGTACTCTATCTTCATCTCTGTGACCTGACAGCTGCCTTCAATAGTGCCACCATTCTCTTTTTCTTGAAATATTGCCTTTCCCTGATGATTCAATTTTCTCCTAGTTCTCCTCCAAGCTATTTATTCACTCATTCTTTCTCCACAGGATTCTCTTTTTAATTCCACAAGCAAAACCATCTTTTCACTCTATGATTACATGATCTACATCTCAATTCCATCAGTCTCTCTTCTGTTAAATAGTAGAATTTCTACCAGCTAGTTTTGTGGTTTAAGGATGTGTAGTCACCTAATCTCCTTCCACACCCTTCCAGTACCTCCCTGCCACCCCATTTCACACACAGGCTGTAGAAGGTTTTGTGCATGGACCCTCCTTTTGCTCTTTCTCTGCACTTGGGGATCCTCATACCCAAGGAGGTTCTTATTCTGGAAACTGGGACAAAAGCAAAGGGTGTTAACCACAAAACCTCATATTGTGCATTGTGTGCATCCTGGTGCTCAGACCCTTTGGAGGGAAATTTTCAGCTGACCATCTTTTGGAGAACAAAGCTTGCAAATTTTTTGCCATTTGCATCTTCCACAACAGTTTTTCAAGGGATGTTGCATCTTTGGCATCTCTCACTACTCTGCATATACAACTCTTCTGAGAGGCATTTCTGTCATGGGCCTTCTTGCATTAGACTGTTATCAGTTATAGGTTTGAGAAGTGAGGTCAGTTGGGGTTATTTATAAAATTCAGGGGTTTTTTTGTTGTTGTTTCTTCTGCATTCTGTTTCTATGGGAAAAAAAATGTACTTACATAATTGCAGAAATATAAACTAAGACATAAACTTATCCTGAGAAAAGAGATTACAGACTAAACCCACAAGACGACTGTGATTTTATTTGTTCCTTTGTTTGAATGACCTCTTACTGACAAACTCAAGAGTCATTATTGTGGAAACTTTCAGGCAAAAATGATGTCACCAGAAATCATTTTAATGGAGCCTCATCCTCACATCCTATTGATTTATCTGCTAAGTATGAAGGGAAATCAATAAACAGAATCATTTTCACATCTTTTAAACTTCCAAAGTAGCCAAAAAATATTGTCCAGTGCAGGCATGAATCATTGAAAAGAAAAATCATAGCTGTTGATAGGCATGAAAATATTTCTTTGTATTAAGGAGGTGATTTTCATGTCTTGCCTACCAGCTTTTGTTTGATGTATTTGTACTAAAGGGGAATTTCACATAGTGACAGCAGGGATAAAAATATTGAGATTTTCCAAATTTTAAAGCAAGGTCTACAGAGGGCAGAAGCAAGGATCATAGCCCAGTAGGAATACAGAAAATATGTCCAAGCATCCATGGATAAGGTAAGAAAAGTTACAGATCTTTTGTAATATGGGCCGAAATGTCAAGGGAAAAAGAAATTCTACAGGTACGTCAGTGATTAAGGGAAGAATAAGGAAAAATGTAGGCCCTGTCCAGAAGCAAACCAGAGAACTTGGTCAGCTGGGATAAGGAGAAGGCTGAATCAGGTTGGAACTTATGATCTTTAAAGTCTCTTCCAACCCAAATCACTCTCTGATTCTACAATTTCAGTTAAATCTGTATAGATTAATCAATCACAGAGTCCTAGAATAATTTAGGTTGGAAAAGACCTTTAAGGTTACTGAGTCCAACCTTGTTTGCTTACTGAAACAAAGACCTCAAGTGGCTTCTTTGCTGTTTTTAAATTAGGAACCTCATTCCATAAACTGCTAATAAAGAGAACACAGCTCTGGAATCCAGGGAACCCTGTTTGGGACCGTCCTTGTTACTGTGGGTTATTTAGGGAGAGCAAGAGGAAGGGTTCTCAATGTCAGCTGTGTTACTCCTTCCCCTCCACCTGGCCACTTCCAGGGCATTGCATTCCCATTACAGTAGAGAGCTGCAAAATAAGACAGATCATTAATTATCTCATAAACCCATTTAACTCCTGGGCAAAAGTGTAAATTAAAACCTTGAAATTTTTTATTTGCACTGAAAATGTTTTATATCTGCTGCCATTTCTTCCCTCCAGAGGTAATTTCAATGTAGTGATAAGTGGGAATCCTGAGGAACAACAGGAAACACTGGTTTTCCAGGGGAATTACAATACACTGGAAGATGAAATAAGTTATTTTTTGTTTTATGAACAGTACAGGATAAATGTTTACCCTCCATGTGATGCTTTGTCTGATTATCTCTTGAGTAAATTATTGTAGTTTAATTATTTAGCGATCAATACAATCCAAATTGCAATAAATTAAATGTTATTTTTGGGGGTGTTTTTCTGATTATCCAAGGGTTCTTTAATAATAATCTTAAATATGCTTCTAAAAAATCTTTCTTTCACCAAACAAGAGACACATTTTTCAATGTTTTCATATCACTCATTTGTGGGGTCTGTACCTTATGACACCTCATAGAGGCTGAGCTTAGTTTCTTGTTATTGACAAAGGTCAAATCTGTCTGTGGTTTCTTAAGTAAGTCACAAAGATGTGTTTTTTTTATTGTAAATATGCAAAAAATATTGGAACTGTGTGATTTAGCTGCAATATTTGAATGCAGTCATTGACAAATTAATCTGGTTGCACCAGATAATAGAAAACTAATTTTGGACAACTGGCTCTCTCAGGTTCCCCTTTCTTTTCATCACTCAGTTAACAGAAACAGGTCTTCACCTCACTCATCACAGTTTAAATGAAAAGGAATAAAACCAAGGAAGTTTGATTTGCAAGTAATCATAGATTGAAACTTTGGCTGCTTCATTCTGTGAATGAGCTGTCAGTTTGTCATCTCATGCAACCAAAAGTGACATGGCCCTCAGTGGGGTTGACTGTGAAGGGAGCAATCTTCCACAGTAAAGCCATCAAATCTTTGGGCCAAAATATCCTAAAGGTATCTGGAGTTTACAAGTAACAGCAAATAAGGCTGTCTCAAATTCTGTTATGTCATATTCTGATAAAATTATTTTTCTAAGTGTCACTATTTTGTGTGCTGTTGAAGCCACAAATGCATGAATATGCATTTAAAAATTTCTAATATTGGAAGAGAACAGTGATGCTTTCCATAAGTTCAAGTGGGAACTCTTCTCCAAGAGCCTTTTTGCTGACAAAAGGGTGTATTTGAGTGCCATGAGTGCATGCCAGACTCTCCCATTTCTGCAGCTTTTTCCATTCTCTAAGCTCAGAGGATGCAGGCTCCAAATCTTACCACCAACTTTTACAAACGGGCTCAGCTCCAAGTAGTTTCTGTCCCCTCGGCCCCTTGCCAGATTAAAAGCATTCCATGTTGCCTCACAAACACTGACCTGCTCACCAGCCTCCAGCTGTGACTGCTTATGCTGTGCACAGGATAAAAACAAGGCTGGCTCCTTCTCTGTCCACATAAACCCTTTACTTCAATTATGTTCATCTGGCAGATGAAACACCTTGCTAATTCAAAAAAAGAATTTTTACATGAAGGGCAGAGCTTCCTCAAGGCTTTTCAAATTAAATTAGTATTCAATTTAAATCTTTCTTCACCTCCTAATCTTTGAAAATCTAATCATGCATTTTTCCTTTCATTGCATTACCACATCAAAACAAATCTTTTTGTGGATACTTATTCTAAATTCACTGTCTTGGCTTACAAGATTTTCTTGAACAGCCATAGTTTCTAAAAACCTCATCTATACAGTATTTTTTTTCCTTTTTATTTAAATGTCCATGTATTTTTAAAATTTTATTTTAGTAGAAGAATAATGAAACCTTTTTCAAATAAACTACTAACCAAGGACGATGTAAACTGGCCTAAGCCGATTAATTTCATCAGGCAATTTTAAAATGCTCTCTGGGTATATTTTAAACTGTTACCTCTATCAGCTTCATACAATCTTAATTATATATTGACTTCTGAAGAAAATTCAGCAAGGTCAATCTCCAGTCAAAAACATTGAAGAGTATTTGAAAATATTAATTATATTTATCAATTTTATAATTATTTTGCAATTATGTTTAATACATGACTCAAAAGTTTCAATCTTACAGGTGCTTTCAGCAGATAGGCAGCAAGTCAACAATGTTACAGTGATCATTTTTACTGTTAGTACAGAAATTAGTGATGCTTTGCTGTATCTGAACTGACCTCAAAATATTTAGCCTGGGATTGTGGTGTAGCCCTTGAACTGAGCAATCTTGAACAGAGAAGATATTCAACCCTGATTTGAGTGAGGGTAACCAAGGGCAGGAAGCTGGGGAGAGCCCAGCTCCAAAGGCTGCCTCATGTAATCTGGCTGGTCTAAACTCTGGGCAAAATGTGAGACCTCAGCAGGCACTGAGTTCTTTCCTTCTTTTTTTCAGTTAGCTTTATTACTGTGGACATGGAATTAACAACCTGGTTTGAGAGAGTGTGTCTCTGATCCCTGCATTTCCCAAAATCATTATCATCCCTCATAAGTGAGAAAGCTACCTGTAAAATCACAGAAAAATTCTAGGAAAATGAGATGGAAAGAAGTCCTGTAGGTAGTGATTAGCCTTTTATGGGTTCTGCCTTGAAATAAATGCTTTTACAGGTGTCAAATGTCCTGCTAATGTGGTAAAGAAAAACAGATGTTGGCTAAAACCTGTATCACATTAATTTTATTCCTTGCTGAAAAATGTCCATTAACATTCTTGACAATTTACAGTTTTTGTATGTTCTAGATAAACCTCCTTTTGGTCCTATCTTGGTTGATTTTTAATGTGCTCAGCCTCAGAGACAGCCCTTTCTAATTCAGGGTCAGAGTCAGGGTCAAAGAAAGCAGAGCTGCCATGACCATTAGACATCTCCTAGGATGAAACCCAAAAACCTATAGTGGAGACCTTTCTTCCATCATTAATGCATTCAAGATGTCAGAGTTTCTCCTTTCATATACAACAGAGTGTTTCTGGCAATGGATTAAAGGATTTTTCTTCCAGCAGTGCCTATGCTGGGCTGGTGGCAAGGCAGGCCAAGGAGCTTGGACATCACTGGAAAAACCTATCCATAATTTTATAAATCTGTGAGCATTTGTGGGATTTTAACAGTGAAGCCATTAGGAAGCCTTTCAGAAGGAATTATTTTCAGGCAGTAGGACATGAGGAAACTCATGATCATAAAGCAAAGGAAAGAGAGGAAAATTTTCAGCTCAGATCTTTGTTTGAAAGTATCTGAAGAAATAAACACATTTTTCCCAGACAGCTGTTTAAAATTTATTAGAGTACCTGCTTGCATTATTTGTCTCATTCTGAGTGTCTGAGTTGATTGTGCTGGGTAACTCTTCCAAGGAGGAGAGGAAAGGCTGATTAAACAATGTGTGCCTAACTGTCTTTTTTAACTCCATACCAACTGCACAGAAGAAGCAGATGTACAATCCTCTCTTCCTCTTTTCACCTCACCATTTATGAGCCACCGTTTATTTCAGTTTTCATTTCTGTTTCAGTCAGCCTTAAGCAAACACAACCTATTTTTCGCTTTATATTTGGACACCTGAACTATTTTATGGTATTGCAGTCTAGATTTATATCCTGAAAAGCCTTGAAAAATGCTATAAAGAAATTTCATATCTTGTATTTAGTATTGTTGCATTGTATTTAGTATTGTATTTACAACTGACAAATTTTGGGGCAGATTACCATTTATTCCTATGTAACAGTGATTGTGTCTAATTCTGTCTTTTCTTGAACTGTTTTTAAACTAAAAGAATCTAGCAAATTAACAAAATTAATTAATTCATTCATGCACTAACTAGTACTTTTCAACAAATATTTCTTGTACCATCGTTGACAGAAAAGATGTAGCTTCATGAGGTCCCCCAGGAATTTCTCAGTTTTACATACTTATTTTTCCAGATAGTTGTGAATGATGCAAGAACCCTGCCCAGTGTCTGCTGAAGGGAAAGGAAAGATTCCTCTTTGTATTGGACAAAATTTTCTGTATTTTACAAAAATCTGTCAAACAGAGTGTTGTGAGAACATTCCCACATGCTGCCTCCTACCTGGTGCAGCAAATTACATGGCCAGGATTTAAGAAGCTCTGTGCTCTGGTTTGCACCAAAACTCTGTTTGTCTGAAATGACATCACTGAAAATTCCTGCACTAAAAATTAGGGGTATTTCATAAAGTTAAAGGAAAGCTAGTCAGGAAATCAGAAATATTAGACAAAAAATGGCTTATGCAAAAATATCAAGACCTCAAGCATTTCTTTGTATATGCTTGAGAGATGCTCCACTTAAAACAACAGATTCAGAGAGCTGGTACTTTTGGTCTTTAAAGGATCCTAGTGAATTTGTGAAGCCTGTAGTTAATTACAAATGCAAGTTTAAACTTGAATGAAATTACAGAAGTGTTGTAATGAGGGAATGCTTTACAACATGTATAAAAGACTGATGCACGTGGAAGGGAAGATGAAGTTGATATTTTTTGTAGATGTTCAGGGATTATTTTATTCCTCCAGCCTCATGGCTGGAGTTCCCAGGCTGACCCCAGTCATGGGACCCTGCTCTCTTCCTGGGCCCGGGCACCCCAAACCACACAATTTGGAACAGGTATGGGGCACAGGTGGCATGGGGACAGGGACAGGGACAGACCTGCACCCTGCAGGGTCCCTCCCCCTGGGATTTCAGGGGAAGGCACCTCCACACAAAATGGTTAGAGCTCTCCTACTGACAGCCTTGAAAAGACATATGTCATAAAACCCAGTATTTTGAATATGAAATTACTATAATGTTCTGGCTTGGAATTGTTTAGGGACAGATTAAACGGTTTCTAATCAATCTGAGCACTGGAATCCAGATAAAGAGATTCCAAATCCAGATTCACAGGATGACCTCCTAGAAGGCAGTGCTTGCCATATTCCATTAGCAAAGAAAATGAAGATGAAAAATTCTTGTCTAAGGTAATTGCTAAGGTTTTGTGTGAGAGACCACGTCCAGGATAATCACCCTTCAGATGCCAGATGTAATCAAACCTCTGTTTAAATCAGTAGAATTATGTTGATTTACCATGGTTAAGCATTTGGTGGCAGATTTTTTTTTCAATTAACAGATGCAGGGAAAAATAATTACGTAGTTTATGCAATCTGCTGCTACAGGAAGGTTTAAAAGTGATTTAGAGAAAGTGACCAATATAGAGAGGCTCATGCCTTTTTCTCCTGTGTTTGCTTGGATGGCTAGTGACACACATCTGGAGAGAAAGTCAGAGAAACAGTTGTTTTGGAAAGGCATTTAAATTCTAGGTAAGAAAATATGCCGAGGTATACAGGGCCACAGTGGAGATGAAATACTGCAGAGAGTGGTGGTTTGGTTCAGCTGAAATGGAAAGTGAGGCCTCTCCATGCTTGTCTGAGTAAATATTAACAAATACAGGATTGTCTAACAAATACAGGATTGTCTGCAATGGTTTTAGAGAAGGGAATATTTAGAATAATATATTATGAATATATAGTGAGGGAAAGACAGCAACACCATCACTTTTGCTTATCAGCTGGGGTTCTGCCCAAAACACTCATGCCAGCCATAAAAATGATGAGGCTGTCTTCCTCTGCTAGCTGGAGCAGATGTGGGGAGTCTGACTGACACTCCTTCCATGCTATTATCACAAACAGATAGCTATCAGAAAGTCAGTCTCTTCCCAGCCTTGCAATGTGTCTCCAGGCTGTGATGGCACAGACATGAGGTATATTTTAAGCTGCCTGTAGATTCCAGAATGAATGAGAGATTTAATATGGGGAAATGTTCACTGATAAAAGTGACTTATTTACCATGCCTGCTCTGTGTGCTGCATTCCAAAAAGAGCAGATAAAAAGAAAGAAATAATAATAAAAAAAATTATTAGGTGGATTTATTCATATGTGATGTTGTCTATCACCAGTAAAATATTTGCCTCACTGCAGGACAGGAAACTAGGAGAAAGGGGTGAAAATAATATATGTCCTGTTATGCAGAATCTGGAGCAAGAAGAAATAATTTATAGAGAGAACACTAATGTTTGTGAAGACCACCTGTAACCCAATCTGTATCAAGGCTTTTCAACAAAAACAGGAGCCATATTCGGTAGGGGAGGGGAATGGTTTGATGCCAGCTGATAAGGAAAGGTTAGCTGTTTTATATCTCTAGATGTGTCACCAAAAACCTTTGCTGTTATCACAAATAAGCTGAATTTATCTGTAAGTACAGTACCAAAAATGCAACACAGATCATATAATCTTGTTTTCCAGCAAGACCACTTAGCAATGCACATAAAAATATCACATAAAAAGGAGTCTAATGCCTCAGATCTTTACAAATGTCTGACAAAGAAGAGTTTGAGCGAGAGGAAAAACATTATGCATAAAACATCATCAATACATGTTGCCTTATTCAAAGAACATATTTATGCATTTTGGACATTTGCATTTTACAGTTTGCCATGAAATATTCTCTTTCCTTGCTTTCAGAGCAGAGGCAGACAGCTGGTGGAGCCACAGATAGAAGAATATTTTCCCTTTTAAATGGCTTTGACTGTTGCCTTCCACAGGGACAGAGATCAGTGGGGAGAGGGAGCAAAGTTTATCTGTGCTTTGTCAGATTGTACCAAAAGGGTGTGTATTCTTGGAAGCACTGCTCTGTGGAGGTGCAGTATTATACATATGCCAGAGATATGTTCTGGACTTGGGAAAAATGTTTAAAATTCACTTTTCGGCATGATCTCCATATTGTTGGGTTTTTGGGGGGTTGTTTTGTGAGCCTCAGCTGAATCCTTAATGTTTCCTTAACTCTTTCATTGTGCAAATGGGGCCAAGGGGAAAGATTTGATTAAAAACGAGCTGTAAATATTGTCTCAACTATTAATTCCAAATTATGAAATTATGCTTTATCATAGTTATAAATTTATAAATTTATTGCTGAATTAGTTATAAATAGTTATAAATATATTGCTGAAGAGAAGTGGTGGAATCACCATCCCTGGAAGTGTTTGAGAAACATGAGCTGTGGCGGTTATGGACATGGTTTTGGTAGTGTTAGGTTAATTGTTGGATTCGATGGTCTTGGAGGTCTTTTCCAACCTTAATAATTCTATATAAAGAACTATTTAAATATAGAATAGAATAGAACAGAATAGAATAGAATAGAATTTATTAAAGTATTTATATTTTTTAAATTAAAAAGTGGTAAAAAGAAGGTCACATTGCATACTTCCCTTTTTGGTGCATTAGAAGGAAAATTTAGACAAGTTAAAGTAAAATTTTTGGGAAGAGATGGGTGAACATTATTATGAGGAAAGGGACCATCACCGTCTGCTTTTAGATTAAATCAAAGAAGAGTTCCATCATTTTTCCCTGTGGCAATTTAATTCACATTTTGTACTGTTCAGGTAGAAGCATATTAATGTCAAATTACAGAAAGCTAGTCATTGTAATGCAGAGAATAACCAATTCCATTGTTAAAATGTATCAGTGGTTCTCAGTCAAGGATAAATGACGTTGCCTTTTCTATGCATAAGGAAAAATCCTCAGTGCAGTCAGGAGACTGATGAATGTTAAAGATCCTCTGTCTTCTCAGAACTCAAATCCTCATCTGAATTGCCTATGCCCGCTGCTTCTGCTAGCCAGGCCTGTTGAAAAAATAATTTAAAAATCTCACAAAGGAAAAGTGCTGTTTCTCCATATCATGCTGGCTGTTTTGTTCATTTGTCAGGCCTCTGTGTTTATTGCTTTCACCAATTTTCCTGTACATTTAGCAAAATGGTCCCACATCTTAATGACCATGGGATCGACCAAACCCCAACCAGTTCCTGGGGTCTGCACAGATCCACAGAGGGAGGGGGAGTAGAGCATTTGAAAGGACTTAGAGAAGTGAACTACAAAATTTCATGGTCACTATAAAGACAAGAAAAAGTCCTAAAATCAGCTCCTTGGATGCAGTTTCCTGCTCTTCTCCAATACTGGGAAACAGTGCTTTGTGCTGAGTAACCGTGAGGCTCACAAAGACAACAGAACCTAAAAGCTTTCCTCTCCTCCCTCTGCAAGGAAGTGGCATTTGACTCTGAAGAAGGAGGGGAGGACATGGCCAAAGGAATCCAGCAAACTGATTTTACCTCACACACGTCATTCAAGTGTTATTTAGCATTAAGCACAGTGCAGTCCTTCAGAGCTCCAAAACAGCTGTTCCAGTCACCAAAAATACCTTCCCAAGGAGGTATTCATCTTTAGAAAGTTACAGCCCACAGGACCCATAAATACTCTGTTCTTGCTCTCATACCTGCAATGATAAGGGGCTATATGCATGTATATTGTTAATCCCTGAGAGCTAATAGATGCTTTTATTTCTTGTTCTGAATCTCAATACCCAGAAGGACTCTTTTCCTTCACCTCATTGTCCTCTTGATAGCTCCCCAGAAGTTCTGACTGGAACACACACTCAGAGAAACGGGAGAGTTGTTGAACAGGGTGCTTTGGCTGTACAGAAGAACTGTACCACAAATTTTCTGGGCTACCTCAAAACCATGACATCTGGGCCAGCTCAGTATATTGAGATGTGTTACTAACTCTGAAATGAAATCCAAATCTGATGGCAAATATTCTATTTCTCATCAGTTCACTTTCCCCATGTTTATTTTCCCTTTATTTCATTCTTTCACTTTCTGAAGATGTTTTGAAGGATATTTGGGCTTGGGTAACCCTCACTGTTGCTCATTTGGATTTGTGGATACATACAAATGTAGGAGCAAAATAGATCTGGGAAGTTTCCTTTGCCATGGAAAATTCAAATTATGGATTTGTCAATTACTAAAAGTTATTAAATACTTTTCCTTAACAATCAGGCTTTAAAGATGTTGAAACATTAAAATATTACTGGAAATGGACACAAAACTGTTCCTTAAATAGTACAAGTAGAGCTGTATTTACATCAGTTCTACTATGGGAAAGAAACTTGTTCAGGAGGGGAGGATTTGCTGCTTTTCAGGAAAAGATCAGGTAAGGTCACAAAAATGTCTCGAGGCTAATCTCATGGGTTGCTTTATTTATTCCTCCCTAGCAGTGGTAGGTCAAACCTGCTTAGTTTAAAAGTCAGAAGTATAGGGTAAGGTTTCTGTCTTTGTTTTGACTTCCACCTCCACAAATTAGGTTGGGGTTTGAAAATCAGTCTGTTTCCTTTCTCCATTAAAGATTCTTCCATGGGAGTCTGGCTGACTCTTTTGTTCTGCAGGCAGAAATACAAGTAAAATATTACAGATCTAAGAGCTAACAGTAATTCTCTCTCTTGCTGAGAGGACTCCCAGGACCCATCCCTCATACAGGCTCCCTGATATCTGCCAGACTCTCCAACAGCTAAAGCAGCTCTCCATTATTTTTGTCTTTATTCACTCAAACCATAAAAAACTCACAAACACAGGTTTTTTTATCCTGTTTGGAGTTGTATGTAGTGCAGTCTTTAATTACTTCTGTAAGAAATTCCTGAGGATACATTTACACATTTTGGACACTGTACAGATACTTCCAGGTCTAATGCATTCTGCTTTATTATATCATAGTCACAATTCTCTATTAAATTTCTTGTCACTTTTCCTGTCATGTCACTCTGCAGAAGTTCCTGTTCAGATCCAGCATGACTATTCACAGAAAGTGGTATTGTTCAGCATAAGACTAGCAAACTTTGACAATAGTAATTAGAGCAGTCCATTTGCTACTGCAATTTCAGGAAGCCTGTCTGCATTTCATGGGCACTGCTATTCTGTGCTGTGCCATTTCAGATATCCTACTTTAAGTAATTCCAAGGCTGTCTTCATTTCTCTGCTCAGAAATAATAGCTAATTTGCCTACCACAAGAAAATCAAGATACTTCTCCCCATGGGAATAAAGATGTGGCATCCATCCATTGTGGATGGAGGAGGGACTGGAGTGTAAGTATGAAAGAGAAGACAAAATGGTGAAAATTATCTTGTTTTTATTTTATCTAACTTGAAATCCAACCCTGTACTTTGAAAGTCCAATGAATTCAACAGACACGACCAGACTATGAACATCCATATTCTTTCTCTTGCTCAATTGGTGAAAACATTTCTGTCAAAAGAACTTTTACATAATAATAGTACAGTATCATACAATCACCCCAAGACACAAATGTAGTCGCTACCCAAAGAAAATTACTTTTTCATTTTTACTGGCTCTCTTTTTCTATTTTTTTTTTACTATATTGGCTTTTTAGTCTCAGCCCTCAGAGACTGTAGTCTGCACTTTATTCACCACCCAACGTCACATGGCAATGACTGACAACAGAGCAGTAATAATGATAATGTTTTACTTTGATCTGATGGGATATGTTTATTGTTCCATGTCAAACGTATCTATATTTTTGCTGCTAATGTAAGTATATTGAATAAATATAATGTTGGCAATTTATGTTTCTACAAATTCTGTTTAAATTGATCTCTTAAAAGAACCAATATTATTTTACTGTATTTTACCTTCTGATACAATGTCTCATGATATCCTGTTAAACATAACAGTCTTAAGTATGCATCATTTAATGCAAATATTGCTACTTAGGGTGATGGGCATATTTTTAAGAAAGATATATCAAAATGAAACCTGCATTTCTAGAGCTATTACCTTACATTATCTCAAGAAATAGAGCACAATGAAATTGGGGTTTTTTTCCATAGATTTGAAATGTGTTTTTTAAAATTCCTAGCAACTCTACAGCAACTGGAGATTTTTTTCTTTGTTTTTATAAGTAAAGTCCCACTTTACAAGCACACACAGGCTCACACACAGTCACAAGACTTGTCCAGGCCTTTGTCCCAGCTTGTTTGAATCAGTGTGAATTGTGTCAGTCCATGCTCAGGGCTGTCTGATTCTTAGGCAAATCTTCGTGCTTGACTCAATGTGCCTGACTTTCAGCAAATTCTCCCCTCAATGGAAAGGGCCAAGTTTTGGGGAGAGAAAGGGGAGTTAATATTAGAGTTACACCTGTGCTTTAAAAGGTGCCCTTGCCACCTGCACTGCAAAACACCAGGGCTAAAAATAAGTGTACAGTGGAAGTTTGTTATTTTTATTTCTGAATACATTTCTATATTTCTATTTTTTAAAACTCTGGGCCAAGACTCTCATAGATCACCAAACTTTTGAATCCATGCACACAAATAAAGCATGACATTCACTCCTCTGGAAATAACCAACATCCACTCAACATCTTCTCAACATCTTTAGCATTTAACTTGTCTTAGCATCTCCCAACTGAAACACATTTCTTTTATGCCTGGCTGTTTGGCCAAACATAAAGCAGATCACTAAATCTACAAACACCAGTTCAGGCATATTTCCCAACCTCTTCTGGATTTAAAAGGAAATAATAAAATAAAATAAAAAATAAATTCTGGTGCAGGGAGTCCAGTCTATCACGAAATCAGAAGTTCCAAGTACTGCAGTCCAGCAACCACTGACAGGTGGGAAGTCTCAGGGTGAGGGGTTTGAAGAGGGACAAAAAAATTTAGTAGGTTAGCATTGCAAAGTAGGTATCTTTAAAGCCATTCAAACTGATAAATGGCTTGCCTGTCCTTCATGTAACAGAAAATGTCCAGTCTTACTCCATAATTTCTCGCTTTCTGTTACATGATTCACTTTCTGTGTAAAAATGACACCCTTTTTAAAAGCAGTAGAATTGCAGTAATTTAAATTTAGACCCTCATTAAAAATGGAGAACCATTTCAACATTTTTCTTTTCTCAGAATGTGTTTTAAAATGTCAGGGAAATTTTAAGAGCAGATCACTCTTTGTAAACAAAGTTATTAAAAGCGAAATAAAAGCTCTATAATGAAATTTGGCTGAGCTGGGAAGGATTTATGCCCGTAATTTTTTTTATGAAGACTGCAACATGGTTCTATAGGGGAAAAAAAAAAAAGAGTAAAAGAAGACCAACACAAAAGCTTGTCCAATAAGCTGAAAATAACAGCTTTGTCACCAGGTTAGACAAGTAAGAAGGTTAAATATCACAACAGGAAAAAGCTGTCTGAACTACCAGACAATTTTAGCTGAGAGTCCTTAGGGAATATTTATAAAGGATATATCAAGTAAAAATAATTTCTTCACAGTAGAGGATGTCATGAAGAGAAAACAATGAAGAGGAGAGGGGAGGGGAGGAGGGAAAAGGGAAAAGAGAAAAGAGAAAAAAGACAAATGCCCTCATTAACTCCCTCCAGGAAGCAGGAGGTGTCAGGGAGGGAGGAGTGGTCACTTTAATGCATTCTTTCTCTCCTCACTCCTGATTACTAAAATATCATTCTTTTATCTTATCTTTTTCAGACAAGATTCTCCAGCCTGACAGCAAGGCAACAAGGAGCATCACCCAAAAAATAAAGAAGACATTGATTGGAAAAGATCCCTTGGGCATGTGACAGAAATATATTATCCAGGGGAAGGGGGTAAGGATGAATTGTCTGCATTTTTCAGCTTCTGAACTCAAGCGAAATATATGAATGCAAGAAAAAAAAAATATAAAGGGGAATCAAAAAGGAATAATATCAGTTCTTGGAAAGTAACACTTTGGAAGAGACAATTTTGTTGGAAAAACTCTTTCCATATAATGGAGTATACAGATAATTACCCATACTACAGCAAAAAGAGAGTTTTAATTTTAAATCGAGGTGGATAACACGTGTACATCTTTCATTAGTGGGTTGTTGCCAGGTGAAGATCAATGCCAGGTGATTTTTCAGAGAGTTCAATTTTATAATAGGGAATTTTAAGGAATTAATGGCTTTTTTCTGTTCTGAGGAGTCTGAAGTATATTGCAAACATTATTAAAGCTTCACAAGCCTTGGAGAAGCCCCATGTTTGTCAGAAATGCTGACATGAGTGATGCACAGCCTTGGTGTCTAAATGCTGAAGTATCACCATATCAAAGCTGACACATCAAAACAGAACCAATGATAAAATGCCAAAGGAAAAGTTTCCAGTGAAGATACTTGAATATTTCAGTGTGGCTGCATTGCAGTCAGTTGGCACAACCTCAGGAAATCCTTTTCTGAAATGACATATTGACCAAAAGCTCTTACAGGGTCCTTAATGTGCATATTTTATGATAGAGAGCATTATGAAAACCTGAATAAATTACCATGAATAATTCTTAATAATATATTAAAAATAATAGCAAATCTTTCTGAATACATTTCCTTTATAGCTGGCATGCAAAGCCTACACAAAACCTTTTTAAAAAGTTGCCAGCACTCTTCAGTGCTCCTGTGAGCTAATTACTATTGTCAAGATGAACTTCCAGAGTTTCTTCACATCCATCGCATCCTCTCCTCTTCCCCCTCAGCAGGTTTTTCTCCCATCCATGTGCTGTGTTCATTTACATGAGGATAGAACGTGCATGTGCATTCAGAGGAGTAAAAATTTCCCTTTTTCTGTATTTGTAGCCAATGAGAATGATGGTTGTTACCACGGAATTTTTGAAATCCACTGAAAGCGTGCAGTGACTGCAGTTCTTGGTATTCAAGGAGAGAAAATTCAGCATCTTTGGCTATTGACATAAGAACAATTCAACAAGTGAGGGCAGCCATGTTCATCTCAGGGAAGGGGAAGCTGCATGAAAAGAAAATCATTGCACTCTCTTATAATAAGGCAGATGGGTTTTGTTTTGTTGGCATCTGTGAGAGGCTGTTCAGGAGCAGGCTGTACATCCCTTCTTCAGGGCATTTATTAAGCAGTTTGTCAGGTGAGATGGTGCTGCAGCAGAATCCTAGACTGGTCCATTTTGGATTTCCAACTGCAAGTCAGAGATGTAATAAAGAGGAGAAAACATTTTGCAGTGAAGCAGCCAGAGGCCCTAATGAAATGTGGCACATTAATTTCTGAGCTATGAAATTATATAATCCCAGTGGATTTGGATTTTGAATTCAAGGATCACGAGGGTGAGACAGTCTCTTCTGTGAAAAACTTGTTTATTTCACACATTGCTTGTGGCTGAGTTTTGCCTCATATAATCATGTCTGGGAGCAACCCCTTCCTTGAAAAACTAGGGCACATGAATTATTGTGTGCATTTGTCCAAAGCTGTCCAAGAAGTGTCAACCTTGCTGCTTCATGAAACAGGCCAAGGAGCTGATGCAGATAGACAGAGAGATGGATAAACAGGCAGACAGACAGATCTGCAGAGACACAGTTTGATCTGACAGAAAGCCCTAGAAGAAAATACCAGTAATTCATGCCTTGTCTTGTTCTTAAACTGATTAGTGGTGGTGGGGAATAAATTTAATATCATTTTCTCAAGAATTAAATTCAGATGCCTCTGATTAAAACCTCCCAGTAGTTTAAGCTGGGTGTCTCCACAGCCCTATTTGGAATACTGTCATCAAGCTCTCAGCTGCATTGCTTCACACCAGGTTTATTCCAATGCCTGACACACAATCACGAGAGATGTGATTAATTCCCATTTGAGACGGTAGGTACAGTGAATGTGAATGATATTATCAGGAATCAGATCAATTTTTGGTGTCCCAAAGACCCCAGCAGCAAGCCAGCAGCACCAAAAAGTGCAGAAAGTGCTTTCCTCTCTACAATAGGAGCCACAAAAATGTCCTAGACCGTCTTATATCCAGATAATCCAATTCCTTCTGTCATGTGGTCAAGCTCAGGGCCTTTCTGAAGCAGAGGGAGAGAATCAAATTCCTCCAGCCTGAGCTGGTTCTCACTGTACTGAGAGTGGCAGGTATAATTTCCATAGTTACTTATCTTTTGTTACTGGTTTGCAGTGGATTACTGTGACAGTACATAAGTATTCCACAAAAGCAGTAGCTTCATTAAGGATGTGACAGTTGGACAATGTTTCAGGCTGACATAATAAATTACTCAGACTACATATTTACAATACTTTTGACTTAGTGTTTTTCCAATACCAACATGAAACAGGATGTACAACTCTGTGCAAGAATTTGGGCAGCTACAAAGAGTATTCAGAGGTTGTGTCATTCACCTACTCATTCTTTGCAGTTTGACTTGGTTACAAGGCTTCAAACTTACTTTGAAAGCTTCTCAAAACAGTTTTTATTTTTCTAGGTATTAAACTGGAAGCAATCTAGGCATGGCAATGAAAGCAGAATTATTCTGTTGAGATAATGAGGTTCTTTTGTCAGAAATGATTGCATGGGGGAAAGGGAAGACACCTTTGGGTATCCTTGGACAATAGTCTATGAAGAAATAAATACAAAATTCTGTGCAAATTTCCAGAAAGGATGATTAGTGTAGAAACTTACATTCCTTAAAATATCAATTCTAAGTTTAGTTTTTGATTTTACTCTTCCTTCTCTCCAGAAATATGAGCTCTCCAACGCTCAGTTAAGACACCGGGACAAATCCTTGTGGTTTAGAAAGAATTAACCTCTTTTTTTCCTCATTTTTTTCCTCATTTCAAATTCCTAGTGAAATTCAAATTTTTCTTGTTATTTGTTTTTGACTTCTATTAGAAAGCAAAGAAGATTTTTTAAAAATCAACCCTTAATAAGGGCCTACTTAACACAGAGTAATGAGCAGTTGACTTTTTTCTATAATATACCTCAGGCAGCATTGACAGTTTTTCAATGCAGAGCAAAACTTGGAAAATGATATTATATATCAAGTGATTCTCAGTCAAAACTGAAAATAAGAATTAATAAATACTAAAAGACATCCATTAGAAATCTGGCATCTCTATACATTTTTTTTTCCAAGACTTGATTTATAATGCAGGTCATGACATATGAAAAAGGCAAATATATATATATATGTGTGTGTGTGTGTATATCATGTCTCTTGATCTATTGATAGATATGACATATGAGATCAGTGGTTGCTTCTTGGCTGTTATCTAAAAAAGGTCCAGCTGAAGCTGGACCAAAAGTGCATTAATCATTCATGTTCAGATAGATATGCTGTGAAACACTTTCATCTTTTCCCTAAAAATAACGTTCAGATATCTCCCAGCCTGTGTGACAGAAATCTGCAAAATCTCCTAAGATCCTAGCAAGGATTAGTCTTTGTCTATTTTTGATTTAAATTCATGATGTACAACATTATAATATTACTCACTGACAACACTGTGTGACATATTTGCTTATTAATTATTAATGGAACATAATACCTGTGAAGACACTGGTGAAATTCCAAAAGCCCAAGATTAAAGTGCAGGAACAAGTGCTGATGCTTGGGATGGAGAGTAGGTCTTGATCTTCGTCTGTAACTCAAATGAGGAGTTTGAAAATTGCAATATGGATAAAAGATATAGGAAAAAGATCTTGAAATTATAAAATTAAAAGTATCTTCTTTTCTTCTTCAGATAGAAACCCAAGGAAAAAAACCAAAAATCAAGTAAAGATCACCATGTTTAGTGTTCAGTGTCTACTGGTTCTATTAAAATCATTTGGCACCAGATATTAAACATAAATCCATGGTACTACTCACTTTCAAACTATTTAGCAGAACAACCCACTGCCTCTTAACATAAATAATGATTACTTTCTCTGTTATTTAATTGATGGAAGAGTTGAAATATAAAGAAAACTGGATCCTGAGATGAATCCTTTTAAGCAAAAATAAAATAAAAATGTGAAACCTAACTATTCTCTCCTGTTAAAAATAAAGCTGAAATTTTGCATCACATATTTTGCTCCATTCAGGAAATTATTTCAGATCAAAAGAAGGGAGTGAGTGCCTTATCCTGGCTCAGACACAGCACCAGAGTTGGGAATCTTTGTCTCACTTGTACCACTCTTAAGCACTGGCTGGATGTACACACACAAACATTCCATTGCCAACAGAATGAACATTTTCTCTGTCACAGAGACCAGGATTCCATCTGTGCTGCAATTTACTCTCCTTGGTTCTCAAGAGATGAATATTCTTGTCTAGACTTGCAGTTTAGCGTTGCTTGAAACAGCACTTGGTTTCAGCCTCTTCAAGTACACTTTGTCCTTTTCTCTGCCACCTCCTGCCCAGTCCTGTGTTGGCCTTGGCTGTCCCCTTTCCCCAGGTATGACCCTTGCAGGTCTCCAGGGGTGCTGATTCCTTCAGATGCAGCTCTCAAAGACTTCCCCAGCTCTCTTCCTTTACACACTCTCCCTGCCTGTGGAGGACACTGTTATAAATGAGACTGTCAATTAAATCGAATTAATAACTTGCGTGAGCCAAATTATTAATATAAAAACAAACAGAATTTATTTTATGATCAAATTGACAATCTTGATTAGCCACTATAAAGAAAAGCAGGGCCAAGCCTAGGTTCTTGACTCTGGGTGACACATACACAGCCCTGAACACCAGCAGTTCAGAGAGGTAAGCGCACACCTTTGAGGTTTCTGAGTCCGGTTTTTATACAGTTTTTCCTGCCTCCGGCTAGAAAATCCTTTGTCTTTTTCATATTCATCTTGTCTTCTATGGTCCTCTGGTCCAGAGATCAGGGGTCCGTTCAGGTGTTGATGTGTTCAGGAACTCTTTTGTGTCTTTGGTTGATATTTTCCAGGAACTCTTCTTGTGTCATTAAAATGAAGAGTCTTAGGTAAGAGGTCCGTACATCAGCATGGTCCAGGGAGGAACAGAAACTGAGATGATCATATCTGCTGCTCCTTTCAGATGGAAAAAGGATTTTCCAAGGGCAGAGTGGATTTGGAGTAGATTGATGTGCCAGATGGATATCTGGCTTCCTGATGATGATGGGTACTTGAGACCTCTCTGGTGGAGGTGCCTGTGCTTCAGATGCAAATGTTATCACTGAGAAGGGTAACCCGTGACTCTGGCTGGGCTACCAGGGAACATGCCAAGGCACATTCCAAACATAACATCTTTGCATACATATACAGTCTAATATCTCTTATACTTAAAATCAACCTTGATACCATTTAATTTATTATGAATTTTGACTCATCTATAACAACACTTTCCCTGGCAGCCTCCTGCAAAGAGAGCATTGCTGCATCCCCCGGGGAGCATCCACAGGAGGCCTTCAGCATCACAGCTCACCCCAGCAGGCTCCTCTTTGCTGGGAATCCAAGGAGCTGACCTTTGGGCTGCTGGGGATGCAGAGCTGCCAAGCTGATGGATAATACACCACTGTTTTATGTTGTGGTGCCGCTCTTTGCTCTGCTCTGAGCAGCACCAAGCAGTCTGGGGATCTAGGCCATGCCTAGGCACGCCAAATGCTTCAGTAATAAAAATACTAAGGATTATTTATAATGAGCTCCACCCAGCCAAAAATAAATGTACTGAAGAGAACCTTACCCAATATGAAAGAGTTTCATCACAATTTTAGATTGAAGTATAATGAAATACTTTTCTATCAAAGATTTGTGCTGTAAATACCGCAAGATGGGCAAATCCTGATGACAATGCCCTCTAAATTCTTCAGATTTTTACAACTGTGCAGTTATAAAAGACCTCCATTGGTAATATGTATTGATTTCAAAGCTCCATTTGCAAGGTGATGAATCCAGAAGTATGCCAAAAAATACCATATTTTCTAGAGATAATGGAGAATGTTCTTTGAGTAAAATAAGTTTTTTGCTGCTCTGTCACTACTCCATTAAATATATGCCTCATGGCACCTATTGTCAAGCTAAAATGGTCATTCAACTTTTCACTGCTTAATGTAAATCTTTTAATAAGATAGTTTATTTTTATTACTGATCATTCAAGTAGAATTTATAGGTTGTATTCCCCTCACCACCCCCAAACACAGTTATCCCCCAAAGGTAAAAATTCTTGGAATAGGTATAAAAATTGAATTACACCAATATGTTTTTATTCTGCTCCAGCTCTTTTCCCACTGTTCTACAATTAAAATTCTATGTGGAATATAATATTGAAGAAATAAATCTTACAGTGTTTAATCAGAGAAGATTCAGGGAAATAAATCACTAAGGAAACTGAAACATCTTCTTACAATGAATGCATAAGGGAAAACCTAAGTCCTCAGACAAATGGATAGTTCTGTAGAGATGTGTTGGGGTTTTTTTATTTTAACATGGAAAACATTAATTTTCAAGTCACAGACCTGACTCTACCTGTTCCTTTGCCAGCACATGGGCTAGGGTTGCTCAAGGAAGCTGAAAAACTGAAGGTGGAAGAACTATCTGAGCTCATGGGGTGCTCACAGTGCAGCAGTACTTAAGAGCCACGCTGAGGGCTGAGGCAGGGGCAGTGACCATGGGGACACACCAGGATAACATGTGACTTCTTAGGGCCCTCTCCAGAAAAGCTCTTAAGCATCATTAACCTGTAGACACCTGAGGGATGTTATTGAAGTCCGTGGATTTTCCTTCAGGTTTGTACAGAGCTGCTGAAGGTTTGTACAGAGCTTGCACTGAAATCCTCACTTCTCTGAGATGCTCATCATGCAAATGTCAAAGCAGGTAATCAATAGAGGCAGGAAAAGGAATGCTGGAGCAGGGGAACTGCTGCAAACAGAGGATAACTTTCCTATTTCTGCCTTCCTGCAGGACTGGAGGACTGGGGGGCTGTGGGTCTGCAGTTACATTTCTGTAACAGATGCACTGTAAAACCAAAACCAGCAAGTGAAGTGCCTTTTAGAAGAGCAGTGAGTGAGGAAAGAGGTTCAAGAAATCACTTCTGACCTTGGTTTATTAGTCCAACTCTGATTCATTACTCTGAAAGAGTTATTATAAGCATGACTGTAAAAGACAAATACAAGAAAAAGCAACAGATGGTACAGAACGAGGTGTACAGCCAGTGAATCAAAATCTTTGTTGTGATTCTACCTATCTGACAGAAACACAGTAACTCACCCACATCTGAATTTCATGGAGCATTTGATGTAATTCTTCACAACAATTTATAAATGGGACTTAGTTTAAAAACAAAAGGAGCACAAAGAATAGCAAAAGATGAGGTGTCTAAGGGAAAGAGGCAGATGGGAGTAAACATTGAAAGTGAATGTGCCAAGGACTGGTTCCATGATGACCTGGTTATATTTTGCCTTTCTTTAACCTTCATTTACTTCATCAGCACAATAATATTACTCTGAGATTTGCAGATGATGCAAAGGGGGGAGGTATTGCCCATACTGAAAATAGTCTCTGTGCTACATTGATTGCACAACCCCAGGAATGACAGCATAGATTTGGGGACTGACGTGCAAGTTCAGCACATGGTGTTCAACTGTGCACATTTCTGTTCTAAAACAGATCCTATCAGGTGGAAATGACAAAAATTATAGAGATCTGAGTGTGGTAGCTTGAGGAAGTCTGCAGTACTGGCAGATTATGGGATATGAACCTCAACCCTATCATCCATGAAAGTGTCACCTACCAGGTAGTGAAGGGACAGAGAAACACGGGTAGTATGTCCTCTGCAATGCAGGCTGAGAGCAAAGGGGAGTTTTCACAGGAAATTTTACTGAAAAAGATATCAGAGTGATCTGAGGGATGAAAAATCTGAAAATGGGAGGCCAAAATACCTCTTTCCACTTCTTTAGCTTAGGAAAATTCAGATGGAAAGAGGATGTGATTATTGTTCACAGGAAAAAAAAATCCTAGCATAAACATTAAGGTGGGGGGAACACTCAACCCTATTAATCTGAAAAAATCATAAAGGTAATTGAAAAAAAAAATTTCTAATGATATTTATTCTGAAAATGAGTAAGAAAATACTTAAAGATCAAAGCAGCAAGACTGTCACAGTCTTCCCATTTGAGTAAAGGTAAACAAGCTCTACTTCTAAAAGACTTCTTGAACTGTGTGTATAAAGGATTATATCGTGTCTGGATTTATAATTTTAAGAATTCAGGGTTAGTCCTGTGCCTCAAGGAAGTTCTGTGAGATAGACTGAGAGGCACATGCTACAATCCACCTGCTTATCAGACCACTGAGTTTGTTGCAATATTTAAAGGCCATGAGATTCTTCAGAAGGATGTCACTGCTGGAGGAACATGCCAGGGAAATGCAGAGCAAACTACTAGCTGAAAAATGCCAAAAATTATTTGTCTAATTGTTCAAAAGTGATTGAAGCAAAGAAAGACATTTTGCCTATTAATTACGTATTATTCAGTTGTCTCCTGGCAAAAACCCATGGGGTTTTCTTTAGAGAGGAATTTGTTACTACAATAAATGGAAAATTTATATCAGGGGTTTTTTGTTTGTTTTGGATTTTGGTTTTTTTTTGTTAGTTTGGCTTTTTTTCGTTGGGTTTTTTGTGGTGTTTTAGGTGTTTTCTGTTGTGTATGGCAAGACAAAGAAAAGATATTATCTATAATAAAATATTTCAAGAAAAAGAGTGAAACATTTCACAATTTTTATTTCAGTAACTGAATGCAATCATGACACATTATACACATTTTCAATTATAAGCATAATTAATTAAAGATCCATGTAGACATAAGAACCTACTCTACACTGTGTAGATGTAGAATGAGCAGCAACTGGAATGTTCATAGGCTTGATTTCTTCTTTTTTTTTTTTTTTCCATGACTACAGGTTTACACCTGTAATTTATAGAACATCTGTTTATGCAGACAACACGATATTGCCAAGCTCTTTAGAGTTGAGAGATGTGTTTCTGGGCCACAATTAGCTGGGGGGTGCTTAGGAAATGGCATGGTTGGATTTCTGTGAGATTCATTTAAATAAACGGAATGAATAATTATTACAGATCAAACATTTTAACAACTCTGAGTAAAACAGGCTTTACAGAATGTAGATGTGTCAGCTACAGAGGAGTTACTCAGGTCATTCTCAGGGGTGATTCAAGGCCAAACATGAGAAACTGTGGAGCCCAAACAGAACAGGCTTTTCTAGAGCAGGTGATTACTTCCCATTATTAGGTGATAAAAAGAGGAATTTCTCTCATTTCCTGCCTGTTGATGTACCCTGAGTTCAAAGAGATGACTTAATCTTTTCTCTGTTTTTCCTCTTTGTATGAGAATTGGTGATAACTATGTAGCCATGGAGGAAATTAAGAAAGTATTATTCACTGTCTTATCTGACTCTATGAAGATTGGTGCGAAATAACCTCCACTGCTGTTTTGCACAGAGTTATTCCAGATGTTCATTTTTGTTTGGTTTCTTTTTCCTAAGCATCAGCAGAACCTCTCAGTCTGACAGAGCTCTTCTCTAAATATTTAGGTTGTTGTTGTGTTGGCTAGGAATTGGGCAAGAAAGAAGCCTAAAGTATTTTGTTTTCCAATAAAAACAACTCATCTTCATGTCATAAACTTTGCTATTGCAAAATATACTGTCTAGAATTTTGTGGACTGAAATTTATTGTCCCAGCAAGAAACACCCACACACTGCAACTTGTGCTATCACAAATATTGTTGCTAAAAATAGTCAGAGAATAAGTAAGCAAATATCACTACATGAATAAAGGAAGAATCAAAATCAAATATTGCATGTAGAAGATAAATACACAAGTTTAAAACAAGTAGCTTCATAGCAGTTTTCATATGATATAAAAAGTCAGAACTAGTAGTATTCAGGAATAAAAAGAATAAACTATTTGAAGTTTCAGCATTGTAGATAATTGCAGAAAAAAGAGTTCAGATGAATTCTGAATCTGGCAGCTGTGGTATACTCCTGACATCTTTTCCCTCCATATTTAGACCATATGTTAAAGTTTATAGAAAGAGATGGAACAGAAAATAAAGAAAATATATCCTAAATCCTTAACTAGCTAGCCTTGAAGATTTTTCATGATTTCAGTATTAAATTTCCTTTTCAATGAAAGTGCTTTGGACACCTGGGAAATTAAAAAGTCTTATTTCTGAGGGGTTTGTAATGCCTTCTGACAGTTAGACTGATAGAGTGCATGAGACAATGTTTTAGAAGTAAGTAATCAACTGTTGACTTCCAGTAAGATTCCAACTTCAGACTTGTTTTTATTCACAGATTTTCTAGGCTATAGAAGCAGTATTTTCATCAAAGGGCAGTTTTTGTAGGCTTAGTATTTTCAGCCTTGATCTCCCTTGTTTCTCACCTTGTACAATATTACTGTTCCCCTTCCTCCAGCTGTTTGCTGATGTACAACCCCTCTTTGGACTGAACCCTACTGCAGAATAAGTAAAGACTTCATTGGAACCTTTCCTGGAGGATTTGTTGGTACATATATCTTTGGTTGGAGCAGCATCCCTGTCAACAGTGAATTACGGTGGACATTTTGCCTTGCCTTGGCAATTCCAAACCTTTAATGCTTTACTGTGTTAAAATTTCTCTATTTTAACAGCTGACATTGATCTCGGATCAATAAAAGGGATGGTTTTCCCCAACAGTTTTCTCCTAATCATTGATCTTTTTTTTCATAAACACACAGCTTTTGCTGTTGCAGGAACTGAGGGGGTGCAATTGCTCAGTTTGCCATTAAGAACTGAAGCTATTTGGTCCCTGAATTAAGAAAACAATTAAGTATGTACTTAAGCTTAACTGTCAGTGAAAACAACATGACTGTTGCATTTTATTGAATAGTGAAGCTTAAACATGTCAATGTTCTCTTGGGTTACAGCTCTGGTTACACTCTTGGTATATCACAGCATTGCCAGGAATAAATTCTTCATGCACACGTTTTTGCCAGAAGTGATCAGGATTAAAATTCACCAAGCCTCACATACAGGCTGTGTCTTAATTGTCAGTTAATTTGAATAAAATTGAAGTTTCCCATAAAATTTTTTCCTCTGCAGAGCTTGCATCTGCCTTGCACTTATGGAGATATCTAACAGCAAAATTTCACAGTCTGGACTATGCAAACAACAAGATCACAATGCGAAAAATTAGTTCTTTGTTTGGTAAATCATTATCACTAATGAATATGCAAGTACAGCTTTTCTGATTTATGAAAAAGACCTTTTGCATCACCTGAGATGGAAGGGTCAAATCTGACATTAGAGATCCTACTCCAATTTTACTGCCAATAATGGAAAAAGCAACTGACTATCCACATTCAGCAAAAACATGAAAATAGTCAGTTAATGAGTAATTTCTTTTAACTGGATGTTTATACTAAATAGCTTGGAATTGTGATAATTATGATTTGCACTTGTATTTCATTTTTCATCTGAGGAGTTCGATGTCTTTTATAAACATTATGATAAATCTTTTCAAAGAGTAGCTCAGCTTCCCAGTGCAGCAGGTAGGATGTAGGAAGCTGCTGGAGAGCAGGGAGCAGGGAATTGGGAATGATTTTTGTCACATTCACAAGCAGATCAGTGAATCCTCACCTGCTTGAGCCTTCCTCACCATGAGCAAGCACAGGATCCATATAACAACAATTCATAAACTGAATAACATTTTTAAAAATATCCTGAAGAATGGTTTTGAGTGAGGATTTTGAATGTCTTTTGTTTCCCAGCATGTATTTAGATGGAGAAGTAAAAATATGAAAGGCACAAGTGGAATTTGAACACACATTCATTTGTTGATATGTGGGTACCTGATTGCCTTAGAACCCTAGAAACTTGAACCCTAAACCCTCAAAATCAAAATAATTCAGCAGACATCTGCCTCAGCAATGTCAGTCAGGACACTTCACTTGAAAAGAAAAACTACCTCAGCTGTAACTCTTGTTTCCAAATCTTTCCCAGATGGAAATTTGTGAAGATTGAAATTTTAAAAAAAAGTCTGCCTTAAATCATATTAAATGGCATCTGATAAAAATAGAAACTTACTAATCTAATGTAACAAACTCATTAATGAAGGACCACTAATTGCTCTAATTTTGCATTAATTACTGTAAGACATATAGTCTAATGACTTTTGATTACTAAGTTTTTGTGGAGAAAGCTGAAACCTTATTAACTTTCCTCCTCCTTCCTACACAAATTAAAAGAAATTAACATAGTTCTGTATCCAACAAACTTTTAAAAGTTATATTTTAGGAAAACACTTTCCTGTTTTCTCTCTTCAGTTAAGGATCCACATTCTTGAAGGGCACACTCATTCTTTTATATACTCTCAAATCTTCCTGAGAAGGTAATTTTTTTCCCTTTGTATTTTCTGTCTGCCAGTGGAACTTAACCAAAGTCGATAATGAAAACATTTGTGAATGTTTCTTTTCACAACTAATTTTTTTTCATTGTAGTGTGCCTCAACAAATCCATCATACTTTCAGCATCATTTTTTTTCTCCTGCTGGTGCCTGCCTGTACTCTTCCTTCATCAGACAAAACTGCCTTGAATTTATATATCAAGGTCCCCTTTTAAATTTTTCTTTCTCCTACATGCAGATCTTGTATTTGTTGCTTTTCCATTTTTCCATTGTTGACAGCCAAAAATTGCTATAGATCAGTTTAGTTATTAATTCAGCACAGCTCTGAAAATGAATCACTAAATACTGCCTTTTAAATGATAAAAAGCCTGACATCTTCAGGCTGATTAAGTCTTAAATCTTTTTGCTTCTTACCGCCTCTTCACTCCTCTGTCTTGACCAAACTATTGAGATCAATCAGCTCCAAGAGCATTTCCACCTTGCCCCCTTGGTCTGGCACACCTGCACAGCCCAGACAGCCCTCTGTTACGTGTGGGCTGTTGCATGTAGATGGCTGCCTTATTCACTCTCACCTTCTCTGACAGCAAGAAGCTCAGTTATGCCAAACTCTAGTCAGGAGTTGCAATACCAGCCTTGCTTCTTAAGGGAAGGGCTTTTAAAACACACCACCCAGAGCCACCATGGGGGCAGGATCTCTGTGGAGAATGTCTCAGCAGGCAGAGCCATTTGGTGGCACAATTTCCAAATCCCTGGTGGGATCTGCTCATCTTTGGTGGGATCTGCTCTTGGTGCAGGAGCAGTGAAAGCCTTTGGTGTGAAGTCTTGGATGCCCACCAGCTTCAGGACAGCAGATGTCTAATGGCAGTGGGGTTTCTGTCCTTCCTGTGGCACCTGGTACCTCAGCCTGCACTAGAAACCTCAGTCAGTACTTCTTTTATAGATATATATATGCTTGTACGACAATAACATAAACCTGCAGTGATAAAAATCATAAAAATGTGACTCCTAACACTGTAGAAAGGAAAAAAAAAATCAATGCCTTTATCCACATATGCAGAGTACTTTCATTCTTTTTCACATTCAAGTGATTAAAAAACCTTCCCTCAATTCCATTTCCAACCTTTCAACATTTGTTTAGCATCCATTTTACTGGTGTAGTAAAGCAAAAGTTAACTCACTCTTTTGGTAGAAATTAAATTTAATAGTTGCTTTATTGTGGTTGGTTTAGGTGGGGAAGGTCTCTTGCAAGTTTTAAGACATTCTGCAAATAGTCCCAATATGCCACTCAGATAAACAAAGCGTGCTCATTCCTGAAAGGAAAACAATGCAAGCATTGTTTCTGCCAGCATTATCCCAACTGTGCTGCAAAGGCTGCTCCACCCCGAGGTTACTGCCGAGGATGTTACAGAGGAAGCACAGAAGGGAGCATGAGAGAGGGATTATGCTGCTATTGTTAGCAAGCAGCATTTCCAGGTACCATTAAATATAATTTATCTCTTTTTTTTTGTTCTCAGCAATTGCCAGATGAGATGAACATCTCTTCTTTATGAGGGCTCACTAGGAGTGCTGCCTCACAATCTTGCCCAAGGCTGTTTCAATGCTATATAAATAACCATGTAACACAAGGTATTCAACCCAGAACTGCAAGTCATGAGAGCTTTATAAATCCAGCTCATTTTACATTTAAAAGGCTTGATGAAAGAAATTAAGTTTCTGAAAAAGCAGACACTTGCCCAGCAGTTTGGCTGAGCAGGACAAACCATGGGAAGCCCCATTTCAGCTGTTAGGGGCTCAGGCCTGGAGGCTGGTACAAAATACAATTCCTGTGATTCCCAAGCAGTGGCACACTGTTAGAGCTGTAACACCTCTGGAAACACAGTAGGGAAGTGTGAAATAATGCCAAAACTAGGCCTTCAAAATTCAGGAATTTGGCTTCTAAAATAATTTTTAAGTGATGGTGCTCCATCCCTGAAAGTGCCCAAGGCCAGGCTGGCTGGGGCTTGAAGCAGCCAGGTCTAGTGGAAGGAGTCCCTGCCCGTGGCATTGGGGGGTTGGAATGAGATGGTCTTTAAGGTCTTTTCCAACTCAAACAATTCTATGATTTATACCATTTTTTGCATCTGCAGTCAGAGCTGAAGAGCCATTTCAGACCAGCCACTCACACTGTCTCTTTTGCCACAGAGGATTTCATAGAGGTCTTGCAAAAAAGATTTCTATTTCTAAAATTTTGCACTAGAAATTTAAAGTGTATGAGAAAGTTGTGGTACTTCCTAGCTTCTTTGCAAGATGGAATCTTTGCAAGCTATGAATAAAATTGGTCCATTAAAAAAAGGTCCCTTCCAGAAAATTGGGAGGGAAAAAAACAAAAAGGAAATAATTCACAGGTAACTCATTACAAAATGCAGTGGTGGTAGTGACTGACACTTATTTTTGTTTATCCCTCGAGACTGAAGCAGCTCTGTCAGGTTTCTCCAGGTGGCTGTAGAACCTCTTTGACATTGTTTTAAATCTGTAAAAGTCCTGAGACCACTTCTGAATGGATTTCTGAAGCAGCAAAACGAATCCCTGATCTTATGCACATGCACATCTCAAATGTCCCTAAGACAACTCTCTGAGGACAATATGCATCTGCTTCAGCTTACTGGAAATGTGAACTACACTCAGTTTAAGTGAGGTTTGGATTTTTTTTTAGTAAAGATTAAGAAAGACAATTGGATAGACAGCCAGGCAACAACCCTGTCCCAGTTGTTAATGCAGTTCCCACCCAGCACTCAGTCTTTCTGCAGCCCCATTCGGCTCCAGGTGGAAGAATGGGACTATAAAAGGGAGAAAATTGGGTCAGAAAAGCTGAAAAGGAGAACAGTGAAGAACTATCCGAACAAGTCCCCCCAGAAAACCACAGGGATAAGTGCAAGATGATGCCTGTACATTATATAAACAGGATTTCTTGCTCTGACCGTGACCTTCTCAACCCTGAGCTCTGTCGAGTTCCACCACGAGCTCAGCGAGTTCTTACCCTGCTCCACGGTGCAACACAAGTTGGGGATTTCTCTAGAGCAACTACACACAAATTTCAAGGGCTACAAATGCTGTGGAAGTTGTTTCTGTCTAGTATATTCCCACTGAATAAAACTTCATCAGATAAAAGCAGTTAGGACCAGTGAGAGTTGAAGCAAAGTTTATATTTTTATGTGATAGCACAGAAATAGAAAATACAGCACCAAATATGCTCCAAAACGCAGTCACATGAGCCAGAGCTGGAGAAATTTCTGTATATATCCTGCAAACCTCATAAGGGAAATTTGGTGTCAGAGAAGGAAGATCTGTTTAGCTATTTCCAAGCTGATTTTAGAGACACTTGTCATTAATTTTCTTATTTATTACACTGTTTTGTTTTATAAAACAATGCTTTCTTTGGTCCTAATTTAATTGTGCAGTAAGAGCGTGCTCTTTAGAATTATAGGGCTTTGTTCTTCTACTTTGTAAATTCTGTATAACTGCTTTGGAGCAAGATGTAGGCAATCATGTACTACACCTCCTTACAGTTTCTTCAGATAATTACAATATCCATATTTGAATTAAAAGCAAATAATCCAGTTTAAAAGTCAAAGACAAGCAGACAAGCCTGCAGATTCATTTCAGTCAGACACTGTGAGTCTTAGACAGGAAGGACATTTTGTAGTTCTCTGCAAATATCAAATCTTAAAAAGCATTTCAATAAGGTAATAAGTGTATGACTTCTTTTTATATCATTAATAAAGAAAATAAGCCAAAGAAAAATGGGGTTTATTATCTCACTTTGCTTTGGCAGTGACATTATGGGAGGAGAGCACAGCTGCCATTTATGAAAAACACAACCTCCAATAACACGTTTTATGGGTTTTGATTTTAGACTCTCATCCATGAGCATGCATAATGTTTTGAGGTATCATTTTTTTACACCAATAAAAAACCTGATGTAAGATTTTATGTATGGCTCTTTGTCACATGAATGGTGAAATGTTAAAATAAGATCAGCTGAAACATTTACCACATACTTCATTATCTCCTGTGAAATGAGTATCTCGATAATTGGCAAAGCAAAAATCTTTGTTATAAGGATTTATGAATTGAATAAAATTACCTCCTGCAACATGAATTTTTGTGTGACTGAAATTTTCTTTTCTGCTGAAAAATGCCAGGATTTGCAAGGTGTAACTTAAGAAATTTCTTTTAAAAATAAAACTTCTTTCCTCTTTTTTTGTTTTACACAGAAACTCTCTACCTCTCCTCTCTTAATTTCCAGGTTATTAATATTTAGTTTAAAATAATCTTAAAATCTCAAATCCAACTTCTCTGTCAGTTCTTAAATCAACCTCTTTTGCATATCAAATAATTAGTACTCTTGTTTGCAAGAACCTTTACCCTGTATTAGCCAGTGCAAAATATTCAAAGGGGGCTGCACCTACTGGAGTCTTTCCCCACAACTCCATAGCTGATACTTGCCCTTGGTCTGGAAGGAAAGGGTTTTAAAGGGTAAAGAAAAGTATAAAAATTTGGCTTACTCCACAGAAGCATGGGGAAGTTTGGCATGGATAGTTCAGAGAAAAATGCATGTCTAGCACAGACCTCCCATGGGACCTCAGCCAATTTATCACCCCATTTTCAGCTTTAAAATAAAATAATAAAATTTTCTTTCTCTTGACATTTATTGGGAAGCTTAGCATACTAAATGTATTCATCTATGAATTATGAATGTTGAATACACTTTTACACAATCTAATCATCTGACATTTTCGGTCTGAACTTAAAATAATAAAATATTTTATCTCTGACCACTAAAATTACATGGCTTTCAATAACAGGAAAACACCAGGAGAGTTGCCTGCTCCTGCAGGTGGTGGCTGCCACTCTGCTGCTGCTTCTGCTTCTCCTGTGGTTTCCAGTTCATGACAAGGGACCTGACACTGCTGGTATGGCCATGCTTATGCAGGGCATTTTTTCCTGGGTACCCCCCAACAGCACAGACAAACTGTGAGTGATAATGAACTCCTTATCCCAAGGACAAGTCAGCATTTACACTCCCCAAGATTATGCCATATTTACTCTACATCTGGTGCTTGTAAGCATTTTTCTCTGAATGTCACCAGGGCAAGTCCTACAGTTGGTGTTTTTTTCACGGCATTTACACAAATGTTACCCTTGTTTCACACTATAGCATGAGGAAGAGTCCTCCAGCTTAGCATGAATTAAATTTAGATACAGGACACAACAGTGGCACTGTAGAAATAATTGTAGAGAGAAAGGGAAGGGTGTTATTTACTCCTTGCAAGTTTTTCCTAACATAATGCATCTCTGATACCCAGAGGTCATTTATTGTGAGCGTAACAAATACATTCATATCCACCAAGAGCAATAAATATTGCAAATTAAGTTGAATAATGACTATACTGTCTATTTTATTTCTACGTGAGAGGCACACATGGGACTTAAAGCAAGTCAGTATTTATAAGGCAATATATGGTATGAGTCTCATTCAATGTTAGAATTGCAGAAGTGTCATGAGCACCCAAATTTACTGTTACTGCCTGAGGAAAAAGTGGAAAAATAAAATCATTGCAAACAACCAATGTGTACAGAATTTATAATGAATATCTTAATCACGAACATACTTTTCTCTTGTTATGCCTTCTTTCCTTCTGAGAAGATCTTGACATTGAAAAGGCTGAAGGAGAAAGGTGATCCAGCACACCAATTATTGAAGTGCTACTTGCCTTGTTTTTAACTGGATTGACTGTTTCAAATGTACTCCAGTTTACACAAATCTTCAAAATATTTCCAGAAGTAACAACCAGGGAATCAAAAACAGAATCACAACTTTTGGTGAAGAATGGATGACAGAAAGGAAAAACAGGCACTTGTTGCCATACATAAACACAAATAACTATAATTTAAAATGACTTCTGGGCTGCTGGCATGTATACAACCAAACATTCAATGTATGCAACTGAGTTTCCAAGATTTTTTTGTGATGCAAATGGAGCACATAAAATTTATAGCTTTACTGTTCCAACCAGCTACTTATGTGAAGTAGAACTGTGGCAGGAGTTTGACACTGGATTTGTGTGGGATACAGAGGATGATGAAAGAGAATGAATGAGTGACCCCTGTAGGTGGTGCAATAGCAAATTAAATTAACTGTGGAGATAAGAATGGGACAATAAACTATTAATAAAAAATAGAGAAAGTCAGATGTTTAAAAAATATCTAGTGTTCTTATCTATCACATTAGACAAAGCTGAGAGCCACTGCATTCCCTTTGGGGTGAATTTTCATAGGCTACCAAGTCCAGAAATATATACTAAAATTTTTAGATTCACAAAAAATTATGCAAGGATACTGAGCAGGGACTAAGGTTCCTTAATTGAGTAGTTCTTGGTTTTAGGAAGTTAAAAGACTTTTTTCTGCTCACCTGATTTCCACACCCAGAGCTTTAGCAGTTCTTTGAGGACCACAGATGTCCAGCATAAGCAATAGTTATCTCCTACTGGAGCCCAGCACTGTTCCAAGAACAGATCTGTCTGTGTTTGGATAGCAGCACTGAACCTGAAAACATCCTGTCTTTTTTTTTTTTTTTTCCTTTGATTATATTTACCTTTTACTAAATTTTAGTTCTGATTTTGTTTTTGAAAAAATAAAAAAACAATTCAGGTCCATGATAGCAGATTACTTACACTGTTAGAAACATAGTTTTCAAAAACAATCCATATTAGTGGCACTAGTGTTCTCTTTCCTAAATCCTGAATTATTTTTATGCCTGGCCAAGGTATCTTGTTCTGGCTTTGTGAATCTTTCCCTACCTGAAAAGCAAACTTTTAAACTCAAGACTATTTTAAGCATGTTTTTAACACATCCCTGCCTCTGATTCTTTCTGTTCCCCAAAGCAGGGACTGAAGACCTTCTTTGCTCCACAATACAATCTGTGTTTTGGGTCCATTCCCCTGCCAAGTTATAGGAGACTTCCCTTTCAGGGGGACTTTATTGTATTTGGATTAGATTGGATTAAATTAGAACAGAATGGATGTTTTTTATACAGACCTATGTTTATGTATCTACAGGTGTATTTAAAATGTATAAAAAAATCTATCTAGAGAGTGACAAATAACTCTCCATATATGCCTGCATACAAATATATATTTATTTTATATATATGAATATTTATAAATTAGGATAATAGCCTTTACTTGAAGAATTCTGGGTCATGCAGAAATGTGAGAGAGCATTTATTAAAGACATTTTCTGGAGCAGTTCTGGTTATCAAGGCTTGTCAGAGTTTCAGTGCTTTCCCAGCCATACAGGCATGTACAGTCAATCTTCTTGGAACCCAGACTGTGAGAGTTAATGAAATTTGACAACTGATTGATGTTAGATGCAGCATTGAGTTTGGAAACCCAATTACCTCCTTCCCTTTCAAAGCAGAGGTCATTCCAGTCAACATGACTCTACTGACATGCTTTGCAATTCAATCTGAGGGGTTGCAGGAGATTCTGCTCTTCAGAAAATTCAAACATAAAAAGGAGCAAAATTTACAGATGAGGATGACAAACAGTGACTAATGACTGGTCACAGGAGCCAGGTGGAAATATGAGGATGCCATTCCTCCACAAAGACAAAGAGGGTTTCTCTTTGCTACCTGGATATCTGAGGTTGAAGGTGCAAACACAGGAGTCTGGCAGTGCCTCAGTTTCTTATCCCCATGCCTTTTTCCCCATGGAAAATCCTTTTGACCAAAATTTTAGTGGTTCATACGGGTTTTTATACTCAAGGTTCAGGGGAATTACAGCTCTATACTTCAGTTAATACACTGAAGGTGATACAACTTCGGTAGAGCTGGGAAAAATTGCACCAGAAGAAAAATCCAGCCAATTACTTATAAGTATTAACAGCCAGATTTCCAATCTCACATTCAGTTCATTAGGCTCTGCTGGTCTAAAATTGGAACTGCTGTGACTTATTGTGCAGATATCTGCAAGCAGAAATCTCTGTGTTGAAATCAGATGGGCAGAAATGGAGATACAGTGATCTCTGTCCTTTCTCCATTCTTTAACCCATTAGCAAGGAACAAATGAATGTGGATCTTGGCATCTCTTCTGGATTTAGTTTTTAGCAATTAGGTGCTTTTTGAAGACATAATATTATTTACTACAGAAAATCTTTTGGAAAATGCAGAATAGTTTTCATGGTCCCCTGAGGAGACCTAAGAAAAAAGAGGAAATCAGCCAGGCCTGTGGCAGAGAAGGCCCACAACCATCAGAATCATCATCCCAGTTTTCTCCAGGATGCTGGAGGCAGTAAATCAGAGCACTGGCTTTTTATTGTAAGCACTTTGAAGCACTGGCTGTAGGAAACAAGTGAAAGCAAAGCAGGTCAGCAATCAGGAGAGTCAGGTGTGACTCTCCTCTCTCACCCACCAGGATAAATCAGGATCACTCTGGGGAAGGATTTCCTTAGTTTTACTTTTATGTTTCTTATGTATGGCAGACATGATTAAACAGTGTGCACCCTCTTGTCAATTTAGATTTCTATAATTAATTATTAAGTGAAGCCAATAACCTGGGAGAAAGCAATACATCCCTATTATCTCATCATTTGTTAATGTGGTGTTAAATAATTGGCAAAGAGTATCCTCTACCTGCTCTGTGGCAAATATGTACTATGGCTAATTAACTCGGGTAAAATAGAGAGTATCCCACAGACACCTGGCCTTCAACCTCACATGTCCAGTGCAATAATCCTTTTGGTCAGTTAAAAAACCTTCTAAAAAATCCTAAGGTCCAGGCCATCTCTCTGGATTCTGAAGCTCCTCTCCAAATAAGTACTTAAGTAGGTCTACAACTTGAGGAGAATCAATTTCAAACCAGACATGTTATTTACAAAAACACAATTTCTGCATTTTCCTCTAAGATTTTACATTGGCATTAAAAGTTTAAGATTAGTAAAATCTGTTCTTTGAAAAAAAATAAAAAAATAAAAATGAATCATCAATGCCTTTCCTTTAGGCTTTCAGCAATATTGACAGCTTTTGCAGGGCAAAATGCAATTTTAAGAACTCATAATCTTCTTTTTGCTGGGATTTTAAAATTCCACCCCATTCCAAAATGTCACTTTTTCATTTAAACCACTGACTTGAGGGCCTTCAAACCGGCAGAACACAAATTTACCCCTTCTTAAGCAGAGTTTAGAATTTGAATATATTGCTTCACTTTAGAATATGTAAAGGCTTAACTAGATGGCATAATCTACCCTTCTCTTTTATGAAAAAAAAAAAAAAAGAAAAATTGAACAGAATTACATTACTCCAAGCCTCCTTTGTGCTCTACACATATTACAGGTATAATTTTCTGCCAGAGATATTAATCATTTTTAGAAATTTATCTCTTGGAAAGCTCCAGTTACAGCAGCCCAAATTGCATTTTCCAAGATTAAATGACAAACTAGCTTTTTCCCTGGTTTGGCTGCACAATTTGCATGTCAAGTGAGATTATCTTCATGATTTTACAGTTACTCAGCTCATCTCAAGTTGCTGCAGGTGATGTCAAAGTTTTACTTTTTCACACTATGCAGCATTTGAAGGCAGATAGCAAAGACTAAAAGCCCATCCAATATAAATGTAAAAAATCTTTTTGTTGCTTAGCTTAGTCTTATAGAAGACGAAACTTGCACAGGATGACTTTTCATAACAAATGAACATCCCTAGAAATAATTTTCATTAATGCTGCAGAAGTTATGTTAAAGTGGAACCATTCCATATTGCTTGGTTCTCATTTTCCTCCTGTATTTACACCAGCAAGGGATGCATTACCCTTCAATGATACACAGCTGTTAAAATGGTCTCAGTGAGGTTTCTTTTGACTTTGTTAGATTTTTCTCTGCTAGCAAAAAAATAAATAACAAAGATAACTTTGTCATTTTTACTTTTCCTCCCCCAGCCTGCTCAGACAAAGGCCTGGAAGGGTGATTGGAGCTTGAAAACAAAATGTAAAGACTACGTTATCTACAGCTGGGTGAAGATTTTGCAGTGAAGTATTTCCTGAGCAGCAAATGCCAGTTCATAAACAGAAACACTCTGTAGCAGTTTGCCAGATTTAGTGAAGTTTCACTTAGGGGAAGAGTAGCTCTTGCAGAGCTTCAGTGAGGAAGAACCTGCAGCCAGAGCCGTGCTGCTGTGAGCTGAGCAAAGCAGACAGGGAAGAGAAAATGACAAGGAGGGGAAAAAATAAACTTTTCTTTAGGAAAGGGACAAAGGTGGGAGCATTGTTAAAAGTCTGTGAGAAACTGGCAAAGAAATGTCTGTGAGGGAAGTACAAATGTTGGGACATGCTGGGATGGAGCTGTGTTCTTCTGAGCCTCTCTGGTAACATCTCAGAACCACAGAATGGTTTGTGTTGGAAGGGGACTTCAAAAGTCATCTACTTCCAACCCCCCTGCCATGGGCAGGGACATCTTGCACTGGATCATCGTGCTCTAAGTCCCATCCAACCTGACCTTGCAGTTCATCCACTGCACTTCTCTGACTCTGAGCTGAGCCCAAATATATTTTCTGGCAGCTGTGCTTGTAGAAGCCTCAAACATGTCTCAGCAGCAGCAGCAACAGCATACATTTTTTTTTGTTTGTTTGTTTGTTTGTTTTGGTTTTTGTTCATTTATTTTCACTTCCCAACATGAAATGATCAAGAAACAGGGGCAGGGTTATCTGAAAGCAGCAGGGTTTGGCAGGAGAGTGCCAGGATCTCACACTCTACTCAAGGAGTGTACCTGCTCCCACCAGCAAAGCAGCTCTGGCTGCTCACATTCCCCTGTGGCTTCCCAAGTGGTTCCACTCTTAGTACAGAAAATCAAACAAATAGTGCTATTTTCCTGGCCTTTCATGTTCTTGCCTGTGCACTCAGAATCGGAAAAAAAAAAATCCATAATAAATTCTATGGGTAGATTGGCCATGGGATATCTGTTTCCCCTAATGCAATCTATATTACCTTGAAAAGTCTTCTTTCATGTCACTGAGGCAATGCAATTACACCCATTTCCTTATGAACACGAATGTTGTTCCTTACCAACATTATTTTGTTTTCTTTGTAGCTGAGGCTCTTTCAAGATCAAAAGGAATTTAAGTGCAATTAGGTTAAAAAGGAATGGGAGCACTGAAACTCAGCAAAACGCTGGCAAAAAGCAAAAAAATACATGGCAAATGATGCAGTGGGCCAGATCTCCACAGGCTTTTCTGCACAGAATTCAAATCCTGTGCAACAAGATGCTTGATATCACTGAAAATTCATGGCTCAGATCCTGTGTAGCCTCAAAGAAGAGATTTATTCAGCCTAACTTAGGTGGGATTTTTTAAGCATTCTATTTTTCCATCAGCTATATTAAGGAGTGAATTTCCTTCTCAACCTTCCCTCACTCATAAAAATGAGAGGCCATCGTGCAAATTTGAGAGTACTACTTACACTGAAAACATATCTTATGGTAAATGTCAGCTAAGGAAAAATACTCTTCTGTAGGATATGCTTTTTTTGCCTTGGATAAAAATTATTATTATTTTAAAATATTCAGTTATGGTCTAATCATATTTACAAAAGCTCATAGTATTTATTTTTATTACCTCTGTAGTTTGCCAGCAATAGTTGATGACACTTTGAATGCTTCTGTGCACTTAGAGCCATCTTGACTAACTTGGTACACCAGAAGTCCTGGAAGATTCTGGACTTACATAAATATTTTATTTATAGGGAAATTACTTTAAGACTCTTGTTTATTTATTTATTTATTTTAAAAGAACACAAGGCTTTTTGAAGTCTACTTTACTTCCTGTAATAGATGCAGTAAAATCCCACACTTAGAGGCTTCAAATAGACAATGAGCTATTTCCAAAGTCATTTGGTGTTTGAGTCCACTTCATAAAAGATTTGCATACCTTTTAAGTGTCTGAGTTTCTTCTGGCCTAAACACAAAAGTGTTTCCAGAGGCACGAATCTCAGAAAGAGCATAATGAATAAATGAAAAACATTTGCATCCTAATACAATCCTATTCTTACTTTTTGTCTGATGAGAAGGCAGCTATTTATTGCAGCCAGTTTTGGGACATGTTGGTAACTGCAGAGAATGGATGCACTGTCAGCACCACACAAAAGAAAGCTTATCAAGCCCTGTTTTTATCTGAATTACTTACGTAATACAAAACCTGAAAATCTTTCAGACAGCTGCCAAAGGATCACAATTTACCTAAATGGAAATTCCTCTTTCTTTTCTTTCCTGTTCCTGCTGGTCTGTAGTTACATCCTTAGCACTGTCATGGGAAGAAGAGAAGAGAGAGAGAAGAGAGATGATAGGACAATATACTTGTGAAAAACACTGCTGGGGAAAATAAGCAACCTGGAAAGGAATGCTCTGGACAAATAAGTGTCTTTAATAATCATGAGTATATATTTTGGTCTGGCTGACTCTTTAAGTGTTCTCACTCTGAATGAAGATCTCAGTAGGACGGTCTTGAGTAAACAATGTCAACCATATTTAGGGCAAAAGCTCTCCATATTTTTTGCCCATCCCTGAAGTAAAAAGGTTAAAAGATCTGCTGAAACTTATTTCCCTAAGCAGAAATACCACTGAAAATTTCCATTCTCAATATTTCCACATAAATGAAACCCAAGCATCACCTGTCCTGTTCTCAAGAGTCTGTTGCTAGTCATAAACACGTCCTGAGAAAATGCTCAATAAAGAAAAAGCACAATGAACCTTCCTAAAAAAAATTAAAAAGCAACTGCAGAAAAGATGAAAACTGTACTGAAAAATCAAAGCAAAATTAGAAAAGTACTGACCATGGGGTGAGAGGGATTCATAGATGTGTAAGGTGCAATCCCTTAAGAGAGGCTGTGCTACCCCTCATCTGCTAAGGACACTTTGTCTAACCTGCCAACTCCAGTGACAGAAAGTACAGAGAGTTTTTTGGGGGGTTTGGGTTGTTTTTTTGTTGGTGGGTGGGGGTTTTTTTGTTGTTGTTGTTGTGTTTTTTTTTTTTTTTTTCTTGCTAAACATGCTCAGTATTACAAAGCTGAATTTAAAACCTAACCTAAATCTCACTTGATGAAAATTAATCCTGGTATTCCTTATACAGTTCTAAGTAGACATTGAGGCTAATTTATTACCTTGTCTTTGAAATAACTCTAAAATGGCTCTAATTATACCTCATATGCTTTTTGATGGTTATAATTTTAACTAAATCAGGTAATTGGAAGGCTAACAACTGTGTGAAAATTATCACAGCTTAAATAAAATATAGATAATGAATCCCACTCTTAAAAATTATACTTAGAAAATATGAAACCATGTTAAGAAAAATTTTTGTTTAATTGATTATCAAGAAGGATAATCACAATGGATTAACTTTGCACTTGCAGTATTATTCCCATGTATTTACCACTCAGTGATTCAAAATTAGTGGGACACAGGGCAACAACTGATTCAAGATAAAATAACCATGGTTAGGGAAAATGGGTTTAGTAAAAATTCTTGAACTTCTAAGTATTCTGTAAAATTGAAGTAATGCTTAGTTTGCACATGTGCATGGTTGTGATGATTTTGAGTAAGAAAGCTGCTTAAGCACATTGATTAAGGCTGGTGCTTGATAACTTCCCTGGGCTGGGCACATCTGTAAAAATTATTTTCCCCATCTCTGAGTGGAAAGCTGTAGTAGATCCATAAAGCCTGAACACTGAGGATCTCTGGGGAGCAGAAGGTAATGAGATCACTGCCTATAGCTCCCTGCCTGGCTTCAGGCTGCCTTCCCAGCCTCACCACTTGGCAGCTCCAGCTCAGGCTCACACCTTCCCAGGTGCTCCCTCTGCTCTTTTTTTCGTGTATACCCAAAACACCAAAATCTAACCATTTATTCTAAAATTTGAGCAGAGAGCTGCAGCAACCTCATGGACATTTACCCACCCTGTTTAAAAACCTGGCACCCCTGTCTGTGCCCCTGGGAGAGGAGGAATGACTCCTTTCCTAGCCTACTTCTGGCTGTGCTCAGCACTCACAGCCCCTGCACAGGAGAGATCTCTGCACTGTGGCTGCTGCAGGACTGAACTCAGCAATAGGATCAAGTCTTGCCTTTTTCCTTCAGCCCCTCTATTTCCCATGCATCCCTGGAGAAAATATGTAGTGTTTGGAGCTCCAGGGAGGGCAACTGTTTAAATCTGCTTTTGAAAGTGCTGTACATTCTCATGCACAGCCAATCTAAATCAGGTTGCAAAATCCAAACTATTTGAGTTACATTTTGTTTTGTGAAAAAAGCCATTACCTTATTACTTCCCCATTAGTGAATTGGGAAAATAAATTAAATTCACTTTTGCAATTACCTTAGATTTTTTAAGTAGACTGAAGCAAAATGCATGAGGCCAAAGGGTGACATTTCCATCTGAGCATCAAAAATGGAAAGGGACAATGGAGGCAAGATTTGCTCAAATTCCTCACTAGCTAGAAGCAAGTGGCACAGCTTTTTGGCGTAGATAAAAGAGAAATATGTAATGAGAAATGAAGAATTTGTGCTAGACTCAAGCAAATAGCTCTGGCTCTCACAGACTGACAATATACATTTTGTGTAGTTCTGCCAAAATCAGGGACACATCAAAGGAAAATTCTTCAGATTGTAATTCTAATGACAAAGGTCTGTAATTGGCCTTTAGCAATACTGTCTATTATTTATGTCTACTCATCTATTTCTATTCTTACAACACAGTAAGCAAATGCCCAGACTGGATTTTAGTATGAGATTTTGGTCTAAAGACTTTTTTGTATAAACTACAAATAGATATATATGCACATCTACATATGCACACACCCCTATAGCTGAATAAAGACTGTTTCACAGTAAGTCAAGATGACATTATTTTCAAAGCAGAGACTGGAAGAGAATATGAGAAGGATCCCAGAATGTGAGAAGAAATGTACCCCAGAAATTTAGCTGCTTTAAAGTGCATGTACTACTGAGAAGGAAAAGAAAAAAAAAAAGTGGAGGAATAGTTTTTTATTAAAGCCTTAATCTTTCTTTCCTTGATACTCAAATACATTAATTGCAGCAGACCAGGGAAATGGGCATTAAAAATTTTGAATTAACAGCACTAAGATGGGATGACCACATTTGGAATAATAGTGAATTTCTGCTCATTTCAAAACCACAAAACAAATAATTTCACAAGCAAAGTGTCTGGCTTCATCCTGTGCCCTGAAGAACTGAAGCTCACCATTGATTTGCTGCCCAGCCTGCATTTCCTCCTTGGCCTGCTGACCCATCCCCTAGGTACATCATCATGTTCTTTATGCAAAAAGTCAACATTTAGCTTAAGGGTTTGCAGAGACCAACTCAAACAGAGACAATAAAGGCTGACAGATTCTAATGTATAAAGTACTTTCTATAGAAACACAAAGTGACAAATTTGACATATATATAATATTTATTCTGCTTAAGGCTCATGTAGCATCTTTGATCCCACGTTGTTTGTGTTCTGCCTGATGCACAGGGGAGAGTCCAACCTTAGTGGAAGACCAAATGGCCTCCTAGCCCCAGGACACAACAGGAATATTTCTTCTGATCTCCCTGGCTGTAGATCAGGCTCACAGGTTTCCATGCTGCAGCAAAACAAAAGGTGACTCTCTCTAGGTTCACTTGTGATTTAAGGTTTGATGGCACTGGGATGGCTGGCACCAGTCCTTCCATATCTAGTGCTGTGACAAAGCAGAGGAAAAATTACTGATTGCTTCATGGTTATGGTAAAAAGGAAAAACCTTGAAGCTCTTGGACAGCTATAGAGAGAAAATATGCTTTATCCATCTGAAAAATAAGAGGAAAATTAGGGAGGAAGCTGGAAATCTCTGCATTCCCTTCCACTTGTCTCCCTCTTTTTAGACCTGAGCAGAGCCTCGCTGCAGCTGCAGAGGTTTAGTTGCTGGAGATATTTCTGTTTGCAGCTTAAAGGGCTACATTCCTCATAGATATTTGGAAACAGTAACCCCTCTTTAATTTCAAGACCTGTGCTCAAATACTCCTGCACCTACTACTGATACATGGTGATAAGTCTTTAATACTTGGTTAGTTAAGTCACTGCTTTTTTTCTTTGCACAGCCTCAGATAAATTGGGCTTTGTTTTGTGCTTCTTTTCACTGGAAGAAATCCTGGCCCAGGGCCTTCGTGGCAGAAAGTCCACCATGAGAGGAGTCTGTGCTGGCAAAAGTAAAGGACTGCTTCCCCCAAGGAAGTACTGGGAGGGCAAAGCTTCTCACAGGGAAATCTAAGGCTTTATAGACCATAAAATCACCAAAGATGACCTTCTCTGTGAGACTAACTACTACATACCAGCTGTGTATTGAGCACAATAACTTGCTTTTGGTCGAAATGTAACCCTTTCTTGGTTAAAGTACATCTTTCTGAGAGTAATCCAGCTGTCATCTGAGGAGATGGGAGGCTCTGGTACCCACCATCACCTGTAAAACAGCTGTTCTGATGGTTAATTCCCTCCACACACATTCAATTACTTTCCTCTTCTCACTCTCCACTTCTACAAACACCCAATCCCACCCCTCAGCCCCGCTCCTTTTGTCTAATTTAGAGTTTTTCCCCCTTGCAAACTGTATCGTTTAGGTTTCCCTGATAAATGTAGGTTCTCTTTCTACTTTTCACTACCTAGATAAGGGCAGTCAGTACAACAGGTTGGGTTCTTTTCTTTTGCTGCCAGACATTACAAATAATATTTTTCGGCTCTTCTTTGCCACCTCCCCATTTTTCACCCGTGTTTAAAAGGGCTGTATGCAGAAGTGGGTGTAGTTTATCCTGAAAATGGAACTGCTTTAGACAGAAAGGCTCTGAGCAGGCCAGCTGACAGATGCTCTGATTCACTGCAGTCTCCTGACTACCTTTAAAAATGGGAGAACTCCTCTTCCCCCACGCAAAGCCAGCAGGGCTCTGCAGGAACTGGAGGGCAGCTTGGAGAGAGACTCTTACATGACATTACAGAGACATAAAAATCATTACTATTTCTCCCTATAATTCTGAAAATCAGGCCACGAATCCTGGATATGCTACAACTTTTTTTTAGCTCATGGCTGACAAGTTCATCATCCAAATAATCTAGAATTGGATTAATCTTGTTATTTTCCCAAGGAGTTGATCTGTCAGGCCTTCCCTCTGCATGCCCAGCATGAATAACCCTGACACAGAGCACAGCTCTGGCCATGGCATTCTGAAAAGCCACTGCTTAGGGACATGATCAGTGTTTTGAGCACCCATCCAGGGCAAGGGACACCAAGTTTCATCACTCATAAGATGCAGAAGGCCAGGAGAAAAGCAAGGACCTTCTGTCATCCATTATGTCTCATCCTGGCTCATTCCCCCTGGTGGCTCTGGATCCCACACCAGAGAATTTAGTTCCTCCTGTGTGCTATCCAGAGTCTACAGCTACTTAAAACCTGATTTCTGTGTTCAGCTCTGAGAGATAAATAAGTAAACGATGGATGCTGCAGCAGTCACTGCACCAGTGAGCAAATCTGCTGGGGATGTAGAGCTAAATGCAATAACAAAAAGTAATCTGTCATTTAGCAAAAGCAGAAAACAAACTTTAAATCCTGATAGACATCAAATTTTTCTGCTCATAAAATCCATCAGTAAGTACTGCTTGGCTCACTAAATGTTAAAAAAAAAGTGGAGGAAATAATAACAGCTTCTAAAACTAGAAAGTATACCAGCACAAGATCATTTTCTAGATCATTTCTGAGACAAAATAAACTTAGCACTGTTACAAATGCAGTCTGTTAAGTGCTTGCTTTCATTCAAGGCACCAAACCACATCTTTAAAGACAGAGCAGAGCCCCTGCACACCTCGGTGGGTGAATGACTCAACTCTGCCATCGAACACCCGGCTCCAGAAGTGACACAGAAGCTGCTGGGTCTTAGCTGGGGAACTCAATTTCATCAGCATGGCTTTTGCCCAGAATTTCTTGACTCATCCCTGCCTGTACATGGCCAATCTTGTGCACAGCCCAGGCCAAACCTAAACCAGCCACCACCAGTGCACACACCTCACACTGCCTCTACTCCAGATTTAAGCAAGAGTCAGAAAACAGATCACCCTTTCTGCATTTTAAAGGATTGTACTGCCAATTCCACCCAGATTTCTTCATCTACCTGAACCTCATTTTTAGTGTGTGAGAGGTTTGAATTACAGATTTAGGAAAAGATGTGCTGTATTTTAATGATAATCTCCTGGAGTTTGAGGGTTAGGAGCAAGGGGCTTTCTTGGCTTTGGTTGTACCTTCAGGGAATGAGGCACTGACAGTTAAAAAAGAAAAAAAATATGACTTCATTTTTATTACAGTTGTTTCTGGGGGATATATTTTGCTCTCAGGATAACTGAATTGATCTACAAAGAGGTATTCTGCATCCATGGTGGTGGTACTGGAAGAAGTCCATGAGCTGTACAATCAGATATTTTAATTCTAGAAACATTTTAAGGGAGCCACGAGTTCTGGAGTTCTGGTTTTAGTGGCATTTTGTCCTCTGACACACAAATGACTTTTTTTCTGGTTTATAACTGATTCCATCTTTACATGTCTGAACAGGTGGAAATGTCTGCAACTTTCTCTATTTTTAATTGTTTCCAGAAAGAAGGTAGGTATAATAATATAAAACACACCACAAGGTCACAGTCTAAGACACTTAGAATGGTAAGGAGACAAAAAATTATTTTCTCAAGAAATTACTTTTGTCCCTACAAAAGGAGAGACAGTTCTTGAAAATCTGTATTTTCTTGTACCTTTCTTAAATGTAGGCTACAGTATCATGCTTTTAGCTGTGCTTCAAGCCTTTCATCCTTCAGTGACACCTGTTAAATTTAGAATTAAGCACTGAGAAGAGCTTAAGTTATCGTTTGCTCTCTCGACTGACATTTAAGAGGCTTTCTCCATAGCAGCAGTCCAAGGAAGGCTTTCACCTCAAAAAACAGTTTTATGATCCAGTTTTTGAGCACTTTTGAAGTGAATTCTGGGGGTCAGGCTGTAGTCATGGCAGTATTTTCATTCCTGATGCATTGCACCTCACGGCACAACCCTGATCCTCAGGGGAAGCAAAAGTAACTCCACCTTTTCCACACTGGGCACCTGCTGCCTCCAGCTGCCATTCATAGGCCTGTGATGACTTATTTGAGATTGCTGGAGTTTTATATGGACAAAATTCCTTTCTGTGTCTGAATTTGATGCTCCAATCTTTTAGGCAACTCATTGCATCCCTTTTCACCCAGGGTGAGTCCCAGTGCTCAAATCAAACCACCCAGGTAATGCTGCTGTAAATTTAGAAAAGTATATGAGGCTTCATATAGTTATGGAGTTCAGTTACTATCCAAAACTCTCTTGGAGTCTGAGTAAGGAAATAAAAAATATTAGAAAGACAGATTCTAAGTTATTACCTCTTATGCTTTAAAATAATTTGAAATAATTTTTTAAATCCTTTTTTCTTTGTTTTTAAATGCAATTTCTCTGGCCATAGAACAGAATTTCCATCTTGGAGGTGTCTAGTTCCCTGCCAAGACTTTTTCCTGTTAACATATTAAAAAATTAATAAGAAAAAGAAAAAAAGAAGACAGATTGCACAAAATAAAATTTTCTCAGCAGATGCAAAAGCAGCAAATGTGTGTTAAAAACTGCAGGTAAATAAAGATAAATGGTAGCTTGGGACTTCTCCAAGTGGAAGATTCATTGTCTGGCTGCTTCTCTGAGAAGTGTTTGATGCTAACAATATTTATGCAATATACCCAGGCTTGGACACAGCACCACCTGCCACAAAAGAGTAAACACCCTCCTGCTCTACTTGAGAACTTTAAGATATATTATTATCTGTTATTACTACATTAAATTGGCAGAAAATGAGTTTTTTCCCTTATGATTATACATCAGCCTCAATAACTTATTTTTGCTGATGTAAAATTTTAGCTCATCCTAATATTTTAACTGCACCTGTCCTAAGATTTTTTTTCTATTATTCATTGAATGCCTCACATAAAAAAAAAAAAAAAAAAAAAAAAAAAAAAGTGATGTCAGGTCAGTGGGGAAGGAACCATGAGAAGGAAGGAGGACAGCATCAAGTAGCAGCCATACAATCTGAATGAACATTTTCTCAGTTATGGCACTGATGAGTTAAGTGTGAGCTACAGCTGACAAAAAAAATATCTAAAAGGTGCATTAAAAGGTTTTGATCCAACATACTCCACCAGCTGCAAACACAGATTTTAGTGTCTTTCTTGACTGACCTTAAATTATGTGCAAGGAATGTTCAAGCAATTCATACCATCTTGATCAGACTAAATAACTAAAATGAGATTTTTATGGATGCGAGTTAGGACTCAGAACCTGCATCTCTTTTTATGTTGCAGATACATAAGAATGCTCCTCCTGGGCAAGACCAGAAAGTTCAGTCTCCTGTTGCTGAGAAATACTTCTTCACATGTACTCTGTTAGTGTACATAAAAGAATTAGAATTAAGTTTATCACCTACTTAAAGCTTCTGGAGATTCACTTTGTGCTTAAGTGTTGTTATGAAAAATGCAAAACATAAGTACTATTGCCGTGTAAGGCTGCAGGAGGGGGCAAATTGAGGCAGAAGAACAGTTTGAACACCAAAAAACAGTGTGTTGTAGCAAAGCATAATGCCAATGAACAGAGGTGGTGCTGCATGGAGGAGGATGCACAGACTGAGAAGGACACAAATCTGTGTTTGGGTAGGAGTCTGAACCTGGCTGCTGGATGAAAAAGGTGCACTTGCCTGGGCTGCTGTGGGACCTGGCTGCACACCTTTGCTCTGCCCCCTCCTCCTCAGAACAGGTACTTCACACCCCAGAAATTGGGACACCAACCTGGACATCACTTGGGATGTGCCCTCCTGGTTTCCCAGAGCTCAAAGAGCTCAGAGACTTGCCAAGGAAATCCCCTCTGTTCCACAGCAGAGATGAGCCAGGGCTATCCCAGGGAAAGGAAGAAAACCCAGATCATTATGGCTTTGAGGCAAGCAGAAGCAACCCCTTTGGGAGCAGAGCCCTGTTTCTGTCATCTTTCATCGCAGCACTCCCAGCCCCACTGGCAGCTGGAATTGAACTTGGAGAAAGGATCACACTGACTGTACAACACCCTGGGTTTGTGCTGCTTCAAGGGGGATTTTGTAGCTGCTCACAGACTTCATACAACACAATTTTTCAATGCTGCAAAGAATGCAACTTTTGCTGGTTTAGAGACAGGACAGTCAGCCTTCAGCAGGTGTGGATGGGAGCAGGCCTATTGATTGATGTTCACATTCTTCAAAATTCACCCAAAGGCAAAATCTGCATTCCAATTATAGATAGAATGTGTAATTTCATTCCAAATTGTAGCATTTCCTGAAGTATTTTACTTTTAACAATTTGATAAAGCCCACAAGATGGGACCTTAAACATTTGCTGGTCAGATATGATCATATGTTTCATTCCCTTTTATCTCTCTCACCAGCTTTCTAATAATTTATCTACAATTTTCCCAGCAAAATGATTTTTTTTTTTTTAATTTAAACTCATTTGTTCCAAACAAATCTTCTTTTGGGGCTTCTAAACAATCTTTCCTTTCACTTTGAAAAAATATTTTTTGATCCACATTTACAGTGTTTTTAAAGTTTCTTTTGGATCAATTTCCTGTCAGTTACCACCTCTTCATTTGGCTTTGACTGGGTTTCCTTTTAAGGTCATTAGTTTTAATGAGCATCCTTCCACCTCAATTTGCTGGGTATCAGCACCTTTAAATCGAGCTCTGAACAGCTCAGGGATAACTCCTCTCTGTTTCAGCTGGCACCAACCTCTGAGCCCGTTCAAATGCACCAGTGGATGGTCCCTCTCCCACATCCACCTCTTCCTACTCTGAAATTGAAGCATTTTCTTCAGTGGAGCTTGAAGAGTGGGGTTTCCACACAGCACACACGTCTGTGATTCCATGGTAATAATTCAATATTCCCCAATAGCTCTCTAAGGACATGAGCCCTCCAAGAGGAGCTGGCTGTGAAGTGTAGCCAAGGCACCCTGCTGGCATAAGCCAGCAGCCACTGAATTTCATGAGTCTTTATGCAGGCCCCAAATCCTTCCAGGTTTTATCATCAAAGCTATGTCAAGTTTCTTATCCCAAAACAAACAATTGGGGTAAGCAATCACTTCTGATTTATTTTCCCTAACCTTGGGAATGAGAACAACATTTCTGCTTTTTCTTTAATCATTAAATTTTTGCCTGCAAGATCATTCCTCTACTCTGTGTAAAATCTATTACTCTTCCTAGGTATCCCTTAATGTTTCCTGAACCCAGTCTTGATGTGCATTAGACACTTGGGATTCATTACTGGTGTTAATCTGCAGCCATTAAAAATGCAAGGTCGTTTTGAAGATGGGGAAAAAAAAAAGAACAAAAAACAAACAGGCAAGCATCTTTCAAACCTGTACCTAGTTCTTTTCACTCCTCATTAAATTTCAGTTTGTGAAACCTACAGGTCTTTCTCAGTCTTTTATCGGGGGGACTGTACCTCACACAGACCATCTGGTGGTGAGCAGAGGGTCAGTCACAGTGGGCTTTCAGGGATTCATAGCAAACTAGTCTAATATTGCCCAGCAGCTGCCAGTTTCAGTTAGGAAAGTCAAGCTTACATTCCTGTGATCTCATTCCTTGGACTGAGCCTTGCAAACAGCTTGTGTGATAGCCCAAATGTACTGATTTTGTATGGATTTTCCACAGGAATCTGTAAGCAAGCACCCTGTGAATGAACTTGGTTGTTCATGTGGTAAATTATAACATCTTTTTCTCAGAGAGCTCTGCTTTTCATCATGAGAATCTGTTGCCTAATTCAGAATCTCTAGGGAGATAAAGCCTTCGGGGGCAGATTGCCCACAACATCACAAAGCAAGTAGCTCAACCAGAGATGCTCAGTGAGAGCATCTTTAATATTAACAAGCAAACATCTGAAAATATCATTCATCACATCAATCAACAAAAACACCAAAACTTTTCAGGAATTCCTGATAATTAAAGTGATTACATCTGATTGATTAAATCAGCAATCAAAAAGGCAGTAAATTTCATGTCAAGGGTTTAGCATACAGGGTGTATATATCATACAGCATCATTTCAAGAGGTCTTCCATTTTCTATTTCTAAGGTATTATGTGAACAGCCCTTATTTTTGTCATTGTGTTTAATGGTTTGGAGAGATAAAAGCTTCACTACTGCTTTACTTACTATCTCCTAAGGACATGCATCTTTATATGTAGTTTGTGAGGCAGAAAGACCTCTATACTCAGAGATGGAGCTATGTTGTCTTTAAAAATATTTATAGCATCCTTTCTTCTTTTAAATTACACTTGTCAGTCAAACACAGCACTCAGTGAAGAAGCCTCAATCCAAAACCTGTGCAATTTGAGCTAATTTCTGTATTTCTGCAAAAGAACATAGATTGCCTATTTTTCCTGCAGAACAACTGATGACCTTGTATTGATCACATACATTTTCTTTATTTGACTGGGGTTTTTGTTTGTTTGCCTTCCAGACATCAGCGTGCTTTACGGATGGATATAAGGTATTATCCATCCCACTTCACACTAGAAAGTCTAACTTCCAGTGTCAGATGTGACCCAAGTCACCACCAATGCCAACAGAGCAAGGCCATTGGCAGGGTGTGGGAGAGACAAGAGTCATCACAACAACCCCTCACCAGGATGTGTCAGGGCTCCTTGAATCCCTCTTTGCAGTATCTCAACCATTTTATCCCACAAAAATTTTTTCAGAGTACTGAGTGAGAAAGTTGACTCTTATCAGTCATTGTGTGCAGTAAACTGGTTCTGCAAGAAAAGCTTTCAGATTGTGGGCTTATCAGAAGGCTAAGTTATGCCATCTCAACAGATTTTAGTACACCACACCTGTAATGCCTATCAGAGCTTATCAGCTCTCAGCTAATCAGCCTTGAGAACAGCAGAAGCCACAATGTGCATTGTAACACCCCAGAGAGCCACTGAGGTCTGACATCTGACACTACAACACTATTAAAGATATAAACCACTTAAAAAATCCCCACAGATTGACAAATACTAATGATCTGGTCATCATAACACTGCTATTTGGGCTTTTTTTCCTATTCTTGAACACAGCTGAGAGCTGCACTTCCTCCTGCATCCTCAAAGTGTCCACAGGCTCTGCTGCTTCAGCTGGGTTGACTGGCTGTGTCCCTTTTCCCTGTGCTCCACAGAAGGCACACGTGCCCCTGTTCCCACCACGAGGACAGTGACATGCACGGCCCACACACAGCAGTTCCAGGTTTTTCAGGTGGCAGCTCCCTGCCTACCCTTGGAGAACAGCATCTCAAGATAAACAACCTCTTTTGCTGCCCTTGGGATGCTAATTAAGTGTTCTGCAAGTTACAAATATGATAATATTTTGCTTCCTTCCTCCTCACAGTGAAACTGGAAATAAGAAATAGTGCCTCATCATCAGTGCCCTGGAGTGGCTCATTAAATCAAAGTGGAGTTGCCACAGGATTTGCCTTGCTTTGGCCTTGCCTGCTGGCTCTAGAACTGCACAGACCTGTCTAAGGGAACAAAGGAGACAAAAAGACCTAACAGACTGGCCATGTCTCCTACATCTGCCAGAGTAATTTTAGCTGACACCTGGCAGTTCTCCTGCCTGAAGCAGGACCAGCAGGGCAGCTTGCTCAGGGTCTTCTCCAGTCAAGTCCAGGGAAGGAGGCTTCACCAGCTCTTTGGCTCCAACAGCTCTTCTGCTCCCATGTTCAGCCATCCCATATCCAGCCATCCTTGGGATGAAAAATATCTTCTCCACATTTTCTGGTTAAATTATTTTGCCCATTAGTAAAACAATTCACACAGGATAACAAATTTCAGAATGTACATCAAGGTTAACTCCTGGATTACAGACAGCAAATGTGTTTCAAAGGCTCCATTACTGTTTGACATCTCCCTTTTCAAACACATTTTAGGGCTGAGGGTCATCTAAGGCATTTGGGGGCTTTAGGGAAGCTGCTTGAGAAAGGCTGCAGCAACTCACCTTTAAAATTTTCTTTTTACAAATAGGTGTTAGGTGGAAAGGGTAAAAAATGGGAATAGTATCTTTGGAAGTATAGTCCTCTACTGGCTCTTCAGAAGGACCATTTGTGCTTACAGGTGTGGTTTCTGCATGCAGCCTCATTAAATCAGATTCTGAGTGGGGCTGCTGCTGTACACCTGTACAAGAACCTGAGGTGAAGTGAGACAGAGAAAAACACCATGAAATTTTTTTGTTACTGTTCAGAAAAAAATGAAGATAAAAGAGAGAAAGTTGATGTAGGGCTAACACTATTCCCCTTTTTCTAATAAATTTCTTGGGTCAATTTTATATCAGAAAGTAATTTTCTGGAATCCTGCGCCGTGTTCATAAATGACACAGTGTCAGAAGGTGATTCATTTTGAACCACTGAAAATGAGGCCAAAACCCCCCCCAAAAAAAAAAAAAAAAAAAAAAAAAAAAAAAAAAAAAAAGCCAGAGTTCAACTCCTGCCATGTCTCTGGATTTGAGAAGGGCTCCCAGCAAACCAAGCAAGGGTAGCACTCCCAATCCTCCATTGCCAGTGTGATGCAGGCAGCAGCAGGGGAGAAGTCAGCTTGTTGGCTTAGGCATATTTTCATCATTGCATGAATTATCCACCTTTGGGGGGATGGCAATAACCATTACTTCCTTGTTAGATTTTGAGAGTGGGAATTTTAGTCTGAGCCCAGAAAGCCCAGGTGGAACTGGGGGAAGAAGGAGGAAAAGCTGCACCAGAGTAGAGGCTGGATTCCTGTATGTGCAGCTCACATCCCAGAAAGCTCAGTCTGCTCTGGGCTCAGCACACAGCCCTGCTCTCCTGCTCTCCTGTGATGGATGGTGCTCTGAATTCCCTTAGCACTTCCCACATTCAGCAATGGCTTCACACAGGCTCAGGTGAAAGGCTGCATCTGTCCAGCACATTCTTGCCTTCCCTATCACATTTCTGCCATGCAGCCCTCAGAAGCATTGTGAATTATCTCTTTGACTCTCCAGACTGGGTTTCTGCTATTTTTCTCTCGTGTGACTGGCACTGTCATGGCTAGTGACCTCCACACTGGCCTCCCCACACCTTCCAGGCTGATCTCTGCATGCAGTCACCTTTGAATTACCCCTTTTTCCCAGAGATGAGGACTGGTATCACGGGCATGGGAGGGAGGCTGAGAAAGGGAAAACTGGAAAGAAGCTTTTCTGACATGTTCAGTTGTGGGTCTACAAGAAGCTGGACTCAGCAAACCCTAAGTCTGAAGCAAATCAGGGAGTTTGTGCCCCAGACCCCATTCTCACCCCCTGAGCTTCATCAGCCCATGCAGAAGTACCCTGGGCAGGCTGAGATGCTCCTCTGTACTCCCTGGCCTCCTCCCAGTGCCCTGCAAGACCAGTGGGCAGCTGCATGAACAAATTCCAGGTATTGCCATGAAGTTACAATAACAAATTAAAAGAAATTCAGGAGTCAATGGGAAAGAAATGTGAAGAAGAAGCAAGAGTTTATACATCTCGGTGAGGAGAGATCCCTCAGGAAGACAGAAATCAGAAGTTTTGGTCCCTCACACTGCATTATATAAATTATTAAGTGATCATTTTAGATATTTAAGCTGGCAAATTGGAATTAAGTTCTGCTGGAAAGAAAGAAGAGGATTTAATGAGTATTCCTGTCAGGACTGGCAAAAGTCTCCATCAGAACCATCTTCTACAAAGAGTTGTGGGAAATGTGATTTGTCTTCAGTGCCTGTGTGAAACACCTATGACAACTACAAAAGCACATAAGGGGGAGCATGAGACTGGAGAGCAAAGGCTGAAAAGGTCTCCTTTCCCTTTCTGTGACCTAGCCCTGGCCCAGCTGGCCCCATCCTACCTCCCAGCACACTGCCTAGAGGCACATTGCCACAATAAAACTGACAAGATTTACTATTACAGATTTATTTGTTTTGAGGAAAGGACTAACATGATTTCTGAATAACTCAAATGGACAAAGGCAATTGCTGGACTGATCACAGGCTTTTGAGAGCCAAGTCATCCATCAAACTTGCACCTCCTCCAATTCTTGTTATCCATCAGCCTTTCCTTCAGGTAGGCTGTCAATAAGTTTTGTGCCAGCAGGTCAGAGAGGATGATGCAGTTCTCAGCCTTAAAGGACTCATAAAGCAAAAAGCAAAGGCAAAGGACACCAGGAAAACTAAAACATTTTCTTTGCAACAGCAAATACAACTGCCCATATTTGACATAAATAACAATGCTGACTAGATCAAATAACCAGGAGATGGATAAATAGATAGATAAATAGAATATATTTGCATGGAGGAGATACATACAGGTAAAGAGATAGATATTTCTGAGATATTAAACAAAAAAGGATAACAACACAACTAGGTCAAACTCAATTAAATAAGTAATTCTGTTTTTTATTTCTACCAATGTTTTGGGCACCACAGTTCTCAGAAACCCTCCAAACACCTGGAACTAGAAATATTGTCTATTTTGGTAATGACTGACTCAAAGGCATATGAAGGGGTACATTTCTGGAGGATCCTGGTTAGGATTATAGAAATAAGACTCAAATCTGAGGCAAAATAAAAGTAGAAGAGGCATTCAAGAAGGGCCACAGAGGGACCTGCAGTACCAAAATTTGTAAGAATCATTCAGAGAGGGAAAGTATTAAGAGAATTGGATGAAGTCAGCAAATAGATTCACTGCAGTCTTACTTTATGAATTATAGTAAAAATCCAGAGCAATCTCTCAGGCAGATGTGTACAAATGTACATTCCAAAGCAAAGCCAAATCAGAATCTGTCCCTGTCTCTTTCCCTGTGACAATACCATCTTCCCCTCAAATTAATGGTGTGCCCAGCACAAGCCACCTTCTATAAATAAAGAAAAAAGATATTGTGTGGTTTCCAAGATTGAACAAGACATTCTATCAACATACAAAATGAACTAATTCAGCCATTGCAAATGAATAGACTCACAAAGCAAAAGATAAACTTTCCACATCTCATTTAATTTCCGCTGTCTCACTGCACTGAGAAAACAGCTTTACCCATTCTCTAATGTATTAAAATGTTAGAAACTTTAATAATCAAAACAAAACCAAATAAACATTATGAACCGCTTGAGAGAATATTTTAAATGAGCAGGAGAATAAAGAAAAGATTCGTAATTCACAAGTGTTTGCAGTTCTGCACTAGAAAGCTCCCTAAGGTTGTATGTGCAAAAAATGATCATGAACTGGATGCAGTAGGGAACTTATTGCTGGGGACTGAATTTAGGTTTTCACACACAAATTCTTATTCTGCAAAGAGTTCTAAGGGTATCCAAAACCTTTCAGACATGTAATTTAATTATTTGGTCTGGTTACTTATGTTAGATGCAGGTGGAGAGACAGATTTCTGAGGATGCTTCTTTACAGAAAACCAGGGGTTTGAACAATTTGTTGTATCCACATGGCCTTTTTGAGATTCAATTCCCTCTCATGCTCCCACTTTCTAGTTTTGTTAGGCAATTTCAGATTTTCCTCTTGTCTGCACCCCTGAGTTACATTTACAAAAGACAGTTTAATTTAGCTGGAGATTTCTCAGTTGTGCACAGAGAGATCGGGCTCATCCAGCCACTCTTCTCCAGCTGCCTTCTAGGGAGGGCAGGCACGTTTGAAGGCCACTTTATGACTGATTTCACCCCTGCACTATTAGAATCATCCTAAAATTTTGCAGAACCAAAGACATCCGTTCCATGTCTGGGGAAAAAAAAAAAAAAGGAAAAAAAAGCCAGTGTTTTTTTACAGCCTTTGAGGTGGGGTAGTGTCTTCAGATAGCCTAACTTCAGCCTCAGAACTGTCCTTAGACAGGAAGCTAACAATAAGGTATGGGGATTTTCCCTGATTTTACAGGCAGGCCTTTCCCTGAGAAACTGAGGAGAGGACAAAACTCAAGAGTTTCGTAATCATGCTTTGAATTTCTGTCAGAAGCTTTGGAATTTTCTCATGGCACAGACATGAAGAAACTAAAAACATTCTCCCATTGTTAAGAAATACATTAGACTTCAAATGATTTTTTAAAAAATAGCTTAATCTTCAGTGTTTGGGGATTTTTTTTCACTTTGGATGCAATAGTGAAAATCCTTGATTTACTGTGATGTATCCAGCAGCAGTAACACCACCCAAATGTTTCCATCTCACAGGCTACAAAATACCAGACTCCATTTTCCCTAAAGTACCTTTTGTGAAATGCACTCCTCTCTTTCTTGACAAGTACAAATATATATATATATATATATATAAAAGGCAGCATTTCCACAGCATCCTCTCCCTTCAGTGCAGGCAGTTTAAGTCACCCACTCACCTGCAGGACTCTTGCTGCACTCCAGGGTGGGATTCAGTCCTGTTTTGTCCTTGGGTACAAATCAGAAGGAGAGCACACATCCAAGATGCATTTCCTCCCAGGCTTTAGCTTGTTATTTTCTTCAATGAAGCAACTATGAGGGAACTCTCAGCAAAAAGAGGTACAAAATAAAAGATATCTGGTGCTAAGAGCAAAACCTTTCAACAGCTGGCTCTTGTTCAGCACATGTTAAAATAAAACCCTTCAGCTGTCTTCTTTGTGTCCTTCATCTTCAGTAATTTTTCAATTTCCATTCTTAGAATTCATGTAAAGGGTAAACTGGGCACCTGCCTGTCATTTTGCCAGCAGTAAGAAATAAAAAATATATTATGTTATATAGTGCTTTTTACCCCAAGTGTTTTAAAATTATGTACATTTTCAGCTGGACTGAAATGGCCAATCACACACCCAACTCTTTTCTTAATTGAGAAGCTGAATTCTCACCCACATTGCTCTTCCAAGTCAAACCCATCTCACTATAACTCTGCAATTCAGGTGTCAGAGAGGTGCCACTATTAAAACAAACAATCAAATTCCTGCTCACTGGACCAGCAGCAACTGAGCTGGAATGATGGAAATAGGTTTTGCCAAGGAAATATCAGGTGCCTCGTTACTTTGAGAGGTAAATAAGTGCTTAAAACATTTAAGATACTCTGATCCTTAAGTGCAGGACAGAAACACTCGCTGGGTGATGAGGATTTGCTGAGCTGCTGAGGTTGGGACTCCCAAGCTACTTCTCTGTCAGGTCACCTGGCCTGAGACATCTCCACCAGGGTTCTAGGCACCCTGGCCTCCCCTGGAGGATGTTGAATTGTAAGTCCTTCTACCTTCTGTTTCAGCAGAGCTTCTCTTCAAGAGTCCTGGAAAATCAATGGCACTTCACATTTTTAGGTGTATATACGTTGTCCAAAATGTCACAGACCATGTCTATTTTCCTTTCACTTGCATTATGAACTGACCTTTCATTGTTCATTTGAAAAGCCTTTGGTTCTGTATCTTGTTTTCCTCTTCATTTATTGCTCCATAATGGATAGGTGCTATTCAGTGAAGTACTTGAAAAATTACCACTTTACCATTATTCCATTTACATTACCATTTACATTATTCCACTAATAATGTATTAACAGCATGATGAAAGAGGCAGTTTAGAGCATGGTTTAGCATTTTCCAGTTCTGTTTTTATGGAATGGAAAACATTTTAAATTATTTAATGCTGTATTAACTTCCAATTTGCCTCATCTATATGTAGTTTATCATATAATTCCATGCCAGAACTAACTGGGGATTCCCTCTAAGTCATACCACATAAATCAACAAAATGAAATTAAAAATAAAAAAATCCTGGTATTAAACAATGTTCCATAACCTAGACTTTTATTGTCTTATACAAACTTTAATTAAAGCTAAGTTTAATTAACTTCAGTTGGCTTATCTGCCATTGTATAGAGCAATGACTACACTGCTGCTTTTTTATTCCTGTTCTATTTTAATATAAAAGGCAGACTTTAGCACAACACAGTGTTCAAAGGTATGGAAATTACACTGGGAACATCCTTGGATGTCAGTGAAGCAGTTTGACACTTACAATGATTTTACACCAGGGATTAGACCCCCTAACAGTGACACTCCAGGGAGCAGTACCACTGCATCACCTGGTTTGTGCCTCACTTAGCAGGAGCTGAAAGACAGTGCTTGGGGAAAAAAACAGCAAGGAAAATGGTGCTACACCACTAGAAGGTGAAAATGCCACAGCTGGTAGGTTACACCACCTCTCAATCCGAGTGCTTCCTTTCATCTTTAACAAAGAGCTTTGTGCAATGCCAGCTGTGCCCACTGTCCTCCCTTACCTGCCATGTAGCACCTCACACAGCAGGTCCTTCATGCCTCGGGGGTAGAATATTTTGCTAAAAAATACACAAACCCAAAAATGTGGTTTGGCTAAAATTGCATGATTTCTCTCTTGAAAAACATTCAATGCTCTTAGATCACCTTTCCCTGAATTTGCACTTCATTTAACAAGAGTCGTAACAAATGAATATTTTTTATTCGTGCTGTTGCCAATTCTGATTAAGATATTCTCTGGGAAACATTTCAAGCAGATCTTTAGTGACTGAGGTCTCAAGACTTAGATGTTCAGAAGAGATATTTACTTGCTTTGTGCATCTTATTTATGAAGTAAGGATTCACAATTTCTGACTGCTGGTGTTTCTAGTTCTACCTCAAATTCTTCGAGGGAGCAGAGCAATACACATGGTATTCAAGTTGTCTGGATGGCTTTTGAAAATGTGATTTCTACAACTGCATAATAATGTTTTCTTCCTCATTCTTTATGTGTCCTCTATAATTCCTAATGCTTTTCTTGGTCTTTTTGCTGTTGAACTTCATGTAGTACCCAGAGAACAATCCAGAATGACTTCATGATCTCTCCCTTGCATAGTAATAGTTCAGTTAGAGCCTACCATGCACAAAAATAGAACAATTTCTCTGCTCTACGCATTAATTTGCAATATTGCTGCTGAATTTCATTGCAGTTTCATTGCCCAGTCATCCAGGATTACAGGATCCTTCTGTACGTGTTGGCATCAGCTTTGGGCTTGTCAGAACAAAGCAGCCTTGTATCATCAGCAGAGTTGTTTTCTTGGTTTCATTTCTTTGTCTTTTTCCTTTGTTTTTGAACATCTCAAACATATTCCAACACAGATTTTCCTGGAACAACTAAATAATTAGTTCCCACCTTTGTTTCCCATCTTTTACATAGTTTTATTACTATCTTTTCTATGACATAAAAGTTCAAGTCAGTAAGAGATTTAGGTGAAGGGCCTTGCTGGAAAATCCACGAGTGATATATGGCAGGACAGTCCTGTGCACATGCCTTGACTCTTAGGGCAGATGCAAAATTCTTGGCAACTCTTTCCCATAGTATCATCCCAAACCATGAGTTTTTCCCTCCCTTTCTTTCCACAGCTCCTGTTTCCATGTTGGACACAGAATTCAGGCTTCCACCCCTCTCCTTATAGGCTTTTAAAAATTGGCATCATTTGCCTCTCTCCTCTCTGCTCTGAGATGTATTTAAACACTCAGTACTGCCAGAAATAGTTCATCAGCTTTACACTTCAGATCCTCGGAGAGCTTTAGGGCACGAGCATCTGAGCCTGGCAATTTGTAACTGTAAATTTTATTGATTTGCTTTAAAAATGTTTTTGCTGAGGTCTCAGCACTGTCCCATCTCTGCCTTGAATTCTTGTGCAGAGATTCATTGCACCTGCCCACGATGCCCCCTTACACCCCTTCCTCCACTCCTACCCCAGTCCCATGGGCATGCTGCAGGCTCTCTGCCTGCACAGGACTTGAGAAGCTTTCCATCACCAGCTTTTAGGCCTTCAGGAAACAATGTCTTGAAATTTCTTATGATCCATCTACTGTACTTTACATTTCAGCTATCTGAACTTGTTTTTTGCCCCTATTCTTACATATTATTCACATTTTAAACTGCATCTTTATTACTCCTAATAACATCTTTTACACTGCTCTTTTACCTGGATGGCTGGGTTTTTTTCCTTATAAACAAGCTTTTTTTTTTTTCTTCTTCTTTTAAGAAGGTATTCACTCTAGGCATCTATTAGAATATTTGAAACAATCTTTATGTACTGCAAACTGCTTCTTTAACTGTTTTTCTCATTTTAATACCATTATTGTTTGGTATTTGTCTTCCATCTCGAGGATGTTGCACAGAAATGTTGTATGTTCACTGATACAGAGGAGCTCTTCTACAGATAAATCATATACCAGGGTCAATGAACTACTCTCAACCAAACCACCAGCTGATTTTTCTCCTCCAGCTTCTGAGAAAGAATTATCAGCATCTCTAAATATGTCACCTCTCCACCAAGTTCTATATGGCATAGGAACAGAAAGTATGTCCTGCCCTCAGAAGCATATTCTCTAGATGTCTCCAGATTCTAATCTTATCTTTTAAATAACCCCAAGTTATTTGAATTCAATTCTGCCTACTTAGTAAATGAGAGTCAGATAACTAAGGGGCACAAAGGGAAGGACAGAATAATGGTTCCTCCTACACTAAACCTTGAGAATGCACATTGCTTCCTGAAGTATCAGTGCTCTTGAAGATTTACTCAGCAAAGCATAAACTCAGAGTGCAATGAAATATTTTGCTTCTTGATGATGGAATCAAATACAGAACCATATAGCCTAAGATGAAAGTTATCTTCAGGAAATCCAGGAGCTAACATACAAAGGGAAATCATTCTATGTGTGTAAACTCTGGGTGTGCATGATCAGAGTGAGACCTTCTTTCCACTATTTCCACTGCTTTCCCAAGTGGAGATTTGCATCTGCAAATCAGACAACAAGGGAATTAAACTGGAAACTTGTACCAGGCAAACTACTAATAGAATTAGTGTGTCACACTTATGCATCAGTGCTTAGCAGCCTAAATTCCCAAATCTACCCCAAAGCAGTGATTATGGAAAGAATTCTGCCCTTTTGGAAGATTTCCTGTATAAGGAAGCTAACTTAGGTTCCTGTAGATCATAACACAGCACCATTTCAGCATCGCAGACATTTTGTGTGAAGCACTTTCTGCCTTGAGAATTTTGCATGCTGAAACCCCTGGAGCAGAAGGCGGAGGATCCAGCTCCGAGCCCTTATGGCCGTGCTATTGACTGCTCCATGGTGACAAGCTTTGTGTCACTGCATCCACCAGCGTGGCAGTGCAGCGCCGTGCCTGGCCCTTCACTCGCCAGCAGGGACAGGTCCTCCCCTCCAGACACACCGAGAGCCACCTGCAGGGACAGGCTGAGAGCTGAGCAGGGGACCCTTACAGAGCAGAGTTCAGCCGGTAGAGGAGCAGCTGGATTGTGCACATAGCTGCCTCCTTTGGATGGATAAAATGTTAATTCACATCCATGCAAAACACTGAATCAGACTTCGAAAGGAGGGAATCCAAAGGAAATCCACGGGGCTGTTGCTGATTTTCACAGGAGGAAGTCTGTTACCCCTCTTGCTATCAAGCCCTTCTGAAGGAGAGAGAAAACCCTCTGTAGAAAATGGTTCTGTGAACTGGAAATATGAGTGAATGAGACAGCAAAGCTGATAAAAAACATTCAAATGTAAGCGGAGGAACTTGCTACAATTGCCTCCGTCTTTTTTTTTAAATAAACAGAATGTTACTGCACATTACCAATCTGTATTTACACATCCCTGTCGTACATAAGACCTCACTCACCTGTAAACACCTGTCAGTACAAATATAAACCTCCAAAACTATAGGCTGATATAGATTGACATGCAAACTAGGGTGTCTTCGAGGATCTCCACTCAGAGCTGTTACAGACAGGACAAATTCTGTTACTGCCCTCTCCCCACCACCTCTCTGAGGACAGCTCTCCCAGGCAGCAGGACACAGAGTCCTTTGGGCCCTCCCAGCATGACTGAAAATCACTGTCACTCCACTGACAATCTGGCTACTTTGTTTTCCTGAGCTGGCCAGTGTCATGAGAAGAGATTACCCCGAGTCCCTGTGGCTCCAGCAAATCTGTGCAGTCAGTCCTCCAAAGCTGAGCAGACTTTGGGACAAGGTGGCCATATCCCAGGGAGCTTGGCTCATGGTATCAATTCCTGGGAGGATTAGACATGGATAAAGCAGGAGGCTACCTATTTTGGATACCCATCAAATAAGGGAGCATCAGTTTATCTCATTGGTTTTCATTGGGATTAAGAACTCAAAATAAAATACAAGTAAGTTTTCTGAAAGTAAATATTTGGCAGAAAACAGAGCTGTCAACAGCAGGAGAAAAAATGTGTTCATCAAGAGATGCTTCCTAAAGAGAGAGCAGGGGTGTCACTGAGAGAAGCTTAGGGATGGATGAGTCTTGAAAACCATTCTTCATTTTTTATACCACTGATTGCTGCTGTCAGAGACCTTCAATCTCTTGAAGAGGCAGCGTTTCAATCTTTTATACAGGCAGAAGTGTCTGTACATACACCAGGGAAAGGGATTTACTTGCATTTGGAGGTGGATTCATTTACCCTACAAATCCAGAAAACCTTTTCTTATTCACTCTGAAGAGATGTCCTCAGATACAGGTAGCCTGCAGAATGGATTGATTTAAAGAGCCCACTGGGTTCACCGCTGCAGATACCAGCTAGAGGTCATTTCTGGCCATGGGTAACGAGTGCAGGTTTTCCCCCAGCATGTAGACATTTTCACTCCTGATTATTCTTTCTGGTAACCTCACATTCATGGGAGCTAACAAATACAGTCTCCCAAAAAACCCAAAGATACTGGGGAGGATGGAGATGGAAAATCAATGCAGTCACAGCAGCTTTTCCATCAGGATGACAAAGGACCTGACTCCTCAATAGCAACCAGGAGGGAAATGTGGGCAACAGCAGGAGGGAGGGAAGTGACACAATTATTTTTCGTTTTTCATTGAGTCTATCGTAAAATTTCAAAACTATTTTAAAACTAAGAGGAAAGAAACAATCAACACAGCAATGGACATTGGATGATACACAGCAGCCACTGGAAGAAAAAGATGGAGTAAGGTCCAATAAAGTTTTTTTCTGGGCTGCTTAATTACTGTGATAACTGTTTATTATTTCTTCTCTTGTGTTAAACTAAATTCACTGTTCCACACAGCCCTCAACCTGGTCATCAGCAAGGATGAGAAGCCCATGTCAGTGTGTTCAGCTTCCCTCCCATATTCCAGTCTCACCAGGCATCCAGGAGATGCTCAGCTGCTCCTGCTTTTTATTCCTATCTTCTCATAAAACAGAATGCAATCCACAATGGTAATAATATACTCCACTTCTGCTGAACATGAATGTTCTGAGAATCAATACAAATAATTATTTAACCATGTGTATAATGCAGTTTATTTTGTTTACTCCCTTTGCTGTTACCCTCACAAAAACTCTGTTAGTACAGCAAAAACAGGCAATGTGCCAGTATATTGAAATGTTTAAGGTAAACACATCACTGCTTTATGTGCATTTTCACATCACTGTGGGCCTGTTCCTCTGCTGTGCACAAAGGGAACCAGAAGCCCCAGTTGTTAGGCTGTGTTCTTATTATACCATAACCTACAATATGAAAATTAAATATGTGATATATTTTGAAATTTATGATGTAAACTTAGCTCGAGAGAACAGTTATCTTTGCAATTTCACTGGACACAGTAGCTTGGTCTTTAAGGTTGGAAGAGCTGTGCTTCACTATGGTTAGAAAGGGATTAGGGAGACTGTGAACAAGTCAGACTAAATTGGATGAAACATTAATAACCCTTATCACTCCTCCTTAGGGGTTGTTTACAAATGGGTGAGCAAGACTTGGAGTCCCACACCTAATACTTTCATTCTGGCAGAAAGAGCACATAGCACACAGCAACAAATCTCCCTGTTGCAGAACAGAACAAGGCATGCTAGAAGTTATTGCCTCACATAAGGTATCTGCAGAAGAGGACAATGCTGTGTCTTATCACTGCCCAAAATCTCTATCAGAGTTAGCAAGGGCTTCACTCCTGCACAGCTCACAAACCCAGAAACCTCTGATCCCCTTGAGCACATTCAGATGATGAGAAAAGCACCTTAGCAAATGCTGCAGGTGAATTTCTCCTCTGAAAGGGAATAAAAGAACTCTTTAGCAGTATTTTCTCAGCATTTTTTAATCAGACCGACATGGTTCCTTCTGTGTTGTCACTGTGCAATTTGCACCAGACTAAGGTGGGGATGTTAGGACAAGAGAGCAGAAAAAGTCTGATCCAAACCCACAGAAGGCACCACTGGAAGGTACCTGCTGACTCCATGGAGCTTTGCAGCCCTTGGAGGATCACTCACCCTGTGACAGGAGTTCTTAGAAGGCCACAAACCTCAAACATAGCAGGATTCATTCTTGCTGAAATCCCCCTGCAGAGCTGATGGTGGGTGCAGGAGGCTGAGGAGGGTTGGGGGAGGGAGGGAGAGGATAATTCCCACACTCCCACCATCAGCTGCTCCAAATTGAACCCTTAATGCTGAATGAGAGACTTGGAAAGGAAACCTATGCACAGAGCACAGGGATCCAGCTGCAAAGATGTCAAGACAGTCAGCTAGGCAGGAGAATTTTTTGCTTGAGCATGTTTTAAGAGCGGTTATAGTGAGAAAAATTTAGCCTTAATGGTTTATGCATTTTTTAAAACTAATTGCTACAAAAACAAATTAAGTACCCAGATTATCTCTTTCCTGAGCTATCCATCAAAAGTCTTTGTGCTGTGTATCTCGCATTTTAACAGGCTAAGGAGCTCATGGCTGAGCCCTCTCTGCTTCTGAAGGACAAATGGATTGTACAGGGAAGGAGGAGGAAGAAAACAGGTAATCCTCAGGGTATTTTCCTTTGGGCACTGTAGTTCATCATAAAAGTTGGGGTTTTAACATTTATGATCTCCAGCAGAATTTTAGTTTCCCACTGTAGGCATCTTTAGATGTGCAGTAAAGTGTTACTGCATTCACCTGGAGAGAGTTAGAATTTTGTTTTAGCAGTGTTCTTCTGAAAAACTTCCTGCAAATGCTTTCACTCATACAGATGGACAGCCCAGCTTCTGTCTGCCTGGAAAGGTGTGTGATGCATGCTAAGGTACAACATCAGTGTCAAATAACAGAATAATTGAAATACAGAAACAAAAGGGGGAGTGGCAAGGAGGTGAGTGGGATAAACAACTCCTAAGAATTTTATCTTATAAATAAACAATTACATCAACTATAACCTTCCTATCTCTAGATAAACCCCTTAGGTCTGGGTTTAGATTCCTCAGTACTCTGGGTCTGGTACAGATTTTCAGTACCAGCTGTATAAAACCTCCTTCCCTTTTTTCCTCATCCATGTTAATCTATTCTGTATCCATGGTCCCTGCATCACCTGTAGATACATTTCTGCATCACCCAGGGGAGTTTATAATTCTCTGCAGCTCTTAAAATGGTCAGACGTGCCAGTTCATACATTACATTATACAGCTGGAGACACTTAAATGAGACATTGATAATCTGAATAATCAATTTACTTGGACAATCTGTTATTCCCCTCCACAAGTTGGATGTGTTCTTTTACTTCCATGACATTATTGTAATTGCTTAAACCACTTTTGTTGGGGTATTTTTTCTATCTTAATTACCTTGTCATTTATTATTAGGGATTTTAATATGGCCATTAAATGTCACATCTAGCTTTCANATAATCAGGAGGAAGTAGGTATCACTGCTGAACATTGTATGTGAGGCAATTCCTCCTCACACACAAGATTTTGGGCAGGGCAGCAAGATGGAGAGCCCAGCTGTAACAGTGTGTACACAGATTGTGGGATAGGAAAACAATCTTTGACAGAGATCCAGTTAAAATGTGGAATTAGTTTGATATATTTAAAGCAAGGATGAGTCTTAAGATTTGGAGAAAGAACAGTATTATTGATAATAAAATAGTATTAAGGGTGAGGAAAAAACCATAATTAATCCATGGTTACATAAGCTGTAGCTCTGTCTGCAGCTGGCTCACAACGCTGGTCCTGTGCAGCTTTTCACTGAAGTTTCTTTCCCTGCTGAACACCAAGTGTGTGAAGGACTGGAGGGGTTGCCTTCTCCTGCAGTCAGGTGTCACCACCCATGTCCCCAGCACTTCAGGGTCATGAGCACATTTCACAGGGCCACTTTGGGAAACTTTCCCCTTCGGAAGAGCAGGATTTCACCCCCCACTTTTTCCAGAACAACCCTGCAGGGGCAACAAGAGGAGATATGAGAACTGGCTTCTTCCAGCCTCAAATACCAGCACAAACCCTTCCCTGGACAGATTCTCTGTTGCCCAGAGGAAAAGTTTCTCAACTACAGAGCTCCCTTCCTCTCCCTGCTTTCCCAAGGAGGACTTTGGGCTGTGGCTGCCACTGCTCCTCCTGCCATGGCTGCTTTTAAGCTCTTCCCAAGTGCCATGGGAAAGCAAGGCAAACATCAAGAGAGCACTGACGTGTTCTTCTTGTCAGGGGTCGTGTTGGGAACCCAGAGGAGTTCTGCCACTCAGCCTCCCAGGCTTGGTCTCTGCTATAATGAAGGAATGCTCATTAGCATACCAGAGAAATTAGACCTTCTCATCACATCACAGTAAAGACAGAAAGAGTCTTGTACTAATGCTGTTTATGAACCACATTTCAACTTCTTCACTTGGCATAAACAGCACCTTGCTCTCTGTTTTCCCACTGTGCTGAGGCCCCTTGCAGCAGTGTGTTCCTCAAAAATCAGCTGAACCTCTGTCCTTCCAATTTGTTATTGCTAAGCTCCTAGCCTACATTCTGGGCTTTGATTTTTTTTTTTTATTTTTTTTTTTTTTTAAATAGGAAAATGACTGATAGTGACTCAGCTCCTTGCTGGGAAAAATCTTCCCACAACTTTGCTTCCAGCCTCATCTCAGAAAGAAGTTCTTGAATGAGAAAAATTTAGGATAAAGCACAGCTACAAAATTTGTTATGCTGTCTCACAGTGCTCCCCTTAAGCCTAAAAGTTCTGCCTAAATCAATTTTCCACACTGCCTTTTTTTTTTGTCTTGCTTAATTCTGATTATAGTGGCAAATTACTGTACTTGTTCCTTCATTTCTGGTCCTCACCCTCCTAGATGTATTTTTTGTATGATGTTCTATATTTTTCATATGCTGTTCTGTAAGACTTCCTACAAATATTTCACTGGTATTCAGATTCACTGTATTTCCATAATCAATTCCTACCAAGAAAAAAAAAGATAAGCTCCTCTGTCCAAGTTCAGTGCAATTTCCACACCTATTAAAAAACCTGTAAGCCCAATACATTTATTGTCTACTACAACCCAAAAGGAAGAACAGTATATTGGCAGTGTAAATGCCTTTAAATGTAACAATTTGCACTCTTTTGAAAAATGAAATATTTTACTATAACTGCTTACTTCAAATGTGGAAATATATTTAACTATTCTTCTTTTATAATGACTATCTGAAGTGTAGGATATAAATTACACACAGGACTAAAAATTCATAAGAAACCATGTAATTCATCATTCTTTTGAAATAACAGAATGATCTGGTTTCCTGCCTTAGTTGAAAGTTTATTGAATCGAGCCCTGGCTACACTTGTCTCTAAGGTTAGCAGTGCACCACTTTATTTTGGAGCAACAGTTCTGATAGAGCAAGATATTGCAATAAAATGTCTCTGGGCTCTTCTTCCCAGAACGCTTTTCTTTCTTACCTCTCCCCTAATGGTGCTGAAAACCTTCTTAAAACTGGATTCTACACATTATTTTGTCCAATCTATGTGCCAGGAAGAGGCTGAGAGGTGGAACAAACCAGAGCACTTCTTCAGGCTGTGCTGTGCTCCATTTGGATTTCGGAGGCATCATTTGATGAAGGGAGCTCTTCTGCAGCATTATCCAAGACAAGATATTCTGTCCATGTGTTATATGCCCGTTCCTTTTTTCTTTCCACAGTGAAGCTGGAGCATTTTCAGACCCTGCTGGAGCTGTAATTGCTGCCAGCTGCTCTGTCAGCTGGGTGTGTGGGGTCGGTCACCAAGTGCACTGGCCAAGCTCCCACCCTCACCTCAGACACACTGAAGAACAGCAAGATGCCCATATTGCTCAGTCATTTTTTAACAATATTCTTCTTATTCCTGAGGCAACAATTTCACACCTTCTCCTATCAATTGTGCTCTCTGATGGACTGAACTCTGGGATTACAGCCCTTTTCCACAGAGAGCTGTGAAGGTTCTGCACTGCCTGGGGGATGGGAACACCTGTCTGTGCAGGTACCTGCTCCCCATAGGAGCCCTGGGACATCAGCTGTGCATCAATATCAACATTTTCTTAGAGACACCCCTGAGAGCTGCACTCTCAACTCACTTAGGACACAAAATGCATTACAGCAGGAAACATCACTTTCCTTAGGGAAATATTTCCTAAGCATCTCCCTAACAATTATATTCCCTCTGATGGTTTTATCTATCAGCAGGGTTTTTTTTTCCTCTCTTTTCTTTGGTCATGAAATCTAAAAAGGGCTGTTAGCACTTCATGGGATATTTTAATTAAGAAGAATTGTATATATACATATATCATTTGTGTCCTCATGGGGTATAGGCATTATTAAATCAATTTCATTGCTGTTAAGTTCCACTTAGGTAAAATAGGATATTGGATTTCCAAACTAATTATACGGGAAAGAGGTCTAGTCTCAAGTTTAATGGAAACTTTGGACTGCATACACTTAGGTGGTTTAATTTACTTAATTCTATCCAAATACCTGATCAGCCAAATCTTAACAACACTGTAATTTGCAGACATTGGAAAACAAATATTTTACTCACCACTGCCCATTTAGGTGCTAAGTTTGTAAGACACCTGTAGTTTCACCAGCCCAGTGAGCAAGTCACTAATACTTGTCATCCACCTACCTCCTTGAAGCTGGGCTCCTTCTCCATTTTCATGTCTGAAATTCAACAGAGAGTTTAACTAAATTCTTTCTTTCCTTTTCAAAGCTCCAGGCACCTGGGAAGTTGTGACTCTCCTTAGCCACATTCCAGGAGCTCCCCATTCGCTGTAGCACTCTTGAAATCATCCAGAGGATAAAGACAAGGAATCTTAATGCCCCTGAAGATGGTTTGGAGAAGATGCAGCAGTAATCAATACCAGTGAGGTTCTTCCTTCCCTGGAGGCAACTGACTTGCCAGGAGCAGTTACTTGCAGTAAACACAAAACACCAGGACCACTGCACTTTTCCTGTGTAATTTGAAGCAGAAGAAAGTGGTATTCAGGATCTTTAGGTCATCTTCCTCTTGCTTCTTTCTTCAGTATCATCTATTAAACCTCTGAGGAGGGATACAAGGTCACACCTTGTATCCTCTGCATTTTATTCAAGGAGCCAACACTTAAAATTCCAAATTTCCAAGGAGAGTCTTTGGCTTCAGATCAAATAAAAGCTCTTCTGTCTTAAAAGGTGCAATTTCTCAACTAAATGAACCTAACTGACTCCATACTCAAAGTGCCAGAGCTGAGACAACAATCATCTTCACTTTCAGACACGGGGAGATCTACATGTGCCAAAAATTGAGGAACAAGGAGAAGCTGGTTATAGCAAATCATAGCAGGTGTTAATGAACCAGGTCATAAATAATTCCATCCTTGCTGCCAAAAGATTAAATAAATTAACTTTTAAAAATAACCAGCCTTTCTTTGTACTCAACAGTATGGGGAAACTATTCCAATTGACATGCAGTTATGCCTGATTTTGTAATATAATTGAAATTTCAATATGACCTACAGGTTTCATAGATTTTGCAAGTTGTAGTAGCAGGAAAAGGAGAGAGGAAATCAAGAAGGTAAAGATAAGCTCTAGCAAGTAAATGGACATGCTGATTCCCTAGCTTTCCATAAATTAATAGGTCTAGTCTACCAAGAGTCACATTTTAAGGACAGCTAAATCAAACAGTAATTTTTCAGACCTAAAATGTCATCACAGTGCTTAACAATGGATAAGCTACAAAAAATCTACATTTTTTGTGCTATTTTGGTGCAACGAGTACTAATTCTTGCTCACTACTGTAGATCACCTAGTAATTAATGACTGCCGTTAGTTATGTATGCAGACTGACAGGTAACACTGTTCAGTTGGGCTGTAAGTGGAAGGATTATTTCAACAGGTCAGCAAAAGTAAAGCAATGTCCTAAACCAAATTCTTCAGTCTACCTAGCAGAGCCTGCATGTGGCAAACACTTTTGCCATATCCGAATTCAACTTGTACATAAAAATACCAGTAAAAACAATTAATCTGTGTCTGATGCTCACCCTTGTGTGAACACATATATAAAAATACCTGTATTTGTAGGACAGTGTGAGAAATAATGAAAACATTAAGAGCATACGGCATTTCCACACAGATTTCAGATAACAAACACTTATCAAACATACCAGTCTTGCCAAAGGCATTCCTACAGAAGGCCATGTCCTAGGACACTTTCAAAGTCTGGGAAATCGAAGGAGGGATGTTGGGGTAGAATAAATAGGGAGTGGGAGGCTGAAACAGAGCTCTAGGGAAAGGAGGGAACAGGGTGTGGGATGCAAAGATCTGGGATAACGCATTTGCCGAGCACTTGAGACAAAAGCCTCGTTTGGTTCCTTTTGCAGGTAACTGAACACAACTGACTGTGACACACAGCAGACACGAGCAGGGAGTGGCTGCTCTGCAGAGAAACACCAGCACATTTTGGGGGAATTGGCCTTTCCCTGTATCCTGTGCACACCGAGGCTGCGCTCAGTGCGGGCACACAGCTTGTGTTTCCTTCGTGGGCATCTGGCCCAAACTGGGAAAAACCCCTCATGGAATTCAGCTGGATGAGGAGCTCATGTACCATGTCTGGTTAGGAGAAGCAGCAGTACTGTCAGGTGAGCTTTTATTCAGTGATGGGTGCAATTTATAAAATCACAAACCAGCAGGCCCGGCCAACAGAAGACTTGAAAACGCTGCTCCTCCATAGAAAACAGGGATTGCAAAACCTTGTTTGAAGTCTGCTCTTTTTCATTGCTGTTTTGTGTGATGTTCCTGCAGTGCACACAGCAGCCCCCACAAATAGATCCCCTACCTACACTGTACTGTATGTACCCCATAAGTCCTATAAATACCACAAAGCAAAGCCATACTTCGTGGTGACACTGGGACCCAAACAAGGTATCATTGCACATTAAAACTGTATTAAACTAATTGAAAAATAGTTGAACATTGCTAACAAAACAAGAGAAATACTAAACATTAAACGACAAGAGACTTTTCAGTGTTCCATAAAACCACACTTTTCAGACAAATTAATTATTTGCATCATAAAAAAAAAATCCTAACAGTGAAAGAAAATATTCCAGAAGGAAGTGATGAGTAAAAAAGCTTCAGGTGATTTTTCATTACATTAAAAACAATTCCCATTCTCATAAAATATGCAGAACTTTACATCTTAAATAGTATATTTACCTTCAAAAATTACTTTCTTTTTAATCTTGCAAGAAATTAAACCTTAATTGGGTAGGAAAGTATTTGGAATATATCCAGAAATAAAAAAACTACAGCTATTCTCCTATAAGTGGCACAGCATCTGTCAGGAGTTTTCATATACCTTCAGGAAGATATCTCAAATTAAGCCAACACTGTACTTGCTTTCCAGGATCAGAGTTAATATTCTGCAGACCAAAACTGGCTGCCTTTTTTATTTCATAGTTTCAATTTCTATTGCTGCACTTCACCCTGGCACATAAGTGGATGCATGAGGGGCTCACCCTCTGCATAAATAATAAAATCTAACTTGTCAGATCTTCCTTTGCCTCAATTTAAAAAAATTTCATTCCTTTGTGATGCTGTTGAAGCTAAACCTTGTTGCAAGAGACTTAATGAGCAGCCTTGGAAAAAATCTAATGGTGTGTTCGAGCTACGTCACCACCCTGCTGAACATCAGAATTACATCTGAGACCAGAGAGGAGGAAAGGAAGATGCACTATACAAAATATGTCTTCATTTGAGGAGAAAAGTATTACTCAGTGGCATTACACATTGTTAATAAACTTTCTTTATCTGAAACTATAATTTAATATTTATGCATCTAATTTACATGTGACAAAGTAGCATATTCTAAAATTAGAGTGTAACCAGCAAACTATTAACTACTATAAACAATACCAAAACACAACTCAAACATATTTTAAGGAAATAGATACATTTTGGACTGAGGGATGATTTCAATTGCAGATATTGTTTTAAATACAGCTGTCAATTACATCTTCAAAACTTTCTTCAAGCTCAGAAAGACTTTCTGCTTAGGGATTCTTAGTTATATACATAAAGACCAAGAGCACACCACCAAAAAGTCCCCTATTGGTTACTAGTAGGTACAGTAATAATTGTAAATGCTGAAATTGTGTGGGGGAAATAATTTTCAATATGATGCACTGATAATATCCCCTTTGAGCAGAAACTAGAGAAAATCTCGTGCCCTTTATCATCTCTGTGGTTTCTTACGTGTAATAGACAGCAGAAGAATTGCACTTATTGTAACATTACAGTGTTAGATTGCAGTTCACCTTTTAGAATATTAGTGGCCAGAATACTTATGATAAGTTGTGCCTTATGCAAAGATGAATAAAGATGTGCACTTAAATAGAAAAAATCCAAAAAAAAAAAACCAAAAAAAACCCCAAGCAACCACTTACAGAACCAACAGTGAGGCTTAACATAACAAACATGCACTAACCCTACACTTATGCAAAACTAAGTTCTTCTGGGAAACTGTAACCAACTGTTGACCTTCCACAAAGGTAAAGGTTTTGTCCCTTGGTAATTTGTTTAGGCTTTGTAGTCGAATTCCAGTTTATTAGCTCATTGTCTGTAAATGTGCTGTTCCACTGTGGTATCCTTTAGCTGCCCTTGAGCTTCTGCAGAATCTGCAATCTTACAGTCACTTTTATTTAAGGTTTTATTGAGCCGCAAAGCAAGTCCCCTTCAGTACTACACAAATAGGCTTCCTTATTCATCCTCTTCAGGTTCCTGTGGTAAAATTGGTGTCTCCTCCTTTAAACAAGCACTAAAAAACCCAAGGATTGTGCTGTAAAGGTGATATTTGCTTTTCTCGGAAGCAATGTTATGACCTTCATCTGGGTAGATCTGACAGAGGAGAAAGGAAAAAAAGTAAATAGTTTTTAAAGGCTTTTCAAATATTTAGGGCTCTAATTTTCTTTCTCTGATCTTCAAAATGTTTTAGATGACAACACGATGATAACATTAGTTTTATGGCATCAAGGAAAGCTAATAAAACCCAAAGTAAAACTCATTCTCTTGGAATTTGAACTTACATAAAAAAAACACTGCAGTGGGATCTGCAGAAGTGAAAAAATTTATATTCTCAGCCATTGTGCTTACAACAGTTTACTCAGCTGGCATTCTCAATAGTGCCTAGGCATCCAAATCCCATTAACATCCATGAGGATTAATTACCTCATGCTTTTAGGGATCTCTCAATAACTCAGCTTCTAAGTGTTTGGCAAAATCCCTTTTTATTCATATTTTTAGCCATCTTCCTATCTGGTCTAAAGCCCACCTTCTCTCTCCTAGGGTGGATGTGGGCATTTTTATCTCTTAAATTCCACTGAGGATTTCTCCCAAGTGAGGCTGAGCAACCATTTGCAGGCTGAATGAAGAAATCCAGGCCACCAGACAAGAGACCTGAGGAGGCCTGAGGCAAAAAGCTTCAGCTGCCTCCTCCAACCCAGGTTATCACAAGGTTGCATGAGAACAGCTCAACAGGGCTCTTCTGGGAGAACTCTGTCATTCCTGCTTCTTCCTCTCTCCACAGGCCTTCACATCCCCTCAGCTGAAACCACAAAGGCATAAGGAACATTTTCTACATTTGAAGTCCTTTTCCCTTCCTGAAGTGGTACCAAACCCCTTCCTGCCTCCTCCTCCCCGAGTGAGCTCACACATTCCAGTTGAAATAACAGGATCATCTAAAGCCCAGTCAGGTCTAGGTTTGCAGAGTCCAACACAAATCAGGAATATTTAGAGATACTAATTCAATCCAAATCCTCTGCCAGCAGCATCCATATGATCTGGGTGGTCCCATGCAGGTCCATACCTTGGCAGAGGCTCTGTCATGCTCTTTCAATAAACTTGAAAATAAGGGGAAATTACTCTCATGTGACCCAATACCATTTTAGGTAAAAAAGAGACACCCAGTAACGACATTTCCATGCTACAAAGAATGTCTCTGGATTCCAGAGCACTTTGTATAAAACTGTAGGATAAACAGGTAGAAAAAGAAAGATGAAAGAGAGGAGGAAGAGCCCTGGAGAGTGACAAGATGATATAGCTCCTGACATCCATACCCACAGTGAGGAAAATGGGATTAAACAGAGTTCTAACTGCAAACTGAGGTAACACCACTGTGTTGTGGTAGAGAGGCTCCTTTGCAGTGAAGAAATAGCAACAGGAGGTTAAGTGTTCAACTATGTTTATAGGAGAAGTCACAGGTGCACATACCTGCATAGTGTAATTAGCCCCAGCTTTTATTAGACGCTTAATTAGTTCTGCTGAATGCTGGAAGTGAACTTTAGCTGCAAGAAAACAATTGATATGATTAGAAACAGCTACATCAATATGAAATATTTATCTGTAACACAATTTTGGCTGGAAATATTTCCAGGCTCTGTAATTACTGGATCTGAAGCTGACTATCTTTAAGGCCAGCCCCACCAGCAAGAGGGTGTTACAGCAGACTTTTTGGAAAAGGAGCTAAAAGTCCCAAGGGAAAACACACTTTCCATGCACTTTGTGAGGACTCCTCTGTTTGATTTACACACACTGTGATCGCTTAGAGATGTGAAAAACCATTCTGTTTGAATATTGTGGCATCTTATAATTTGCTTGAAAGAAAGCACACTGCATTTTCTATTGCTTGCACAGGGTCATTACAGTCCACACTTCTTTAGGTAATGGACTTTCTGGAACCTATCAGTAACCTGAGCTTTGTGTGGCAAAACCACTATTACCATGTCCTAACTCTGCAGAGTTTAGGCTGTGTTTAGGCTCTGCAGAGTTTAGGGGCAGTGTCACTGGATGTGATATTGAGCAAGGCAGCAGGCAGTCAGACTCCCAGGCCAGAGCACCCTGCTTTGCTCAGACATCTATCAAAGTCCCAACTCCCTCCAGTGCTCAGTTCAGAGGGGCAGAAATTGCAGCCTGTTGCAATCAGCAAAGCCTGAGCCTCTCATACCTGCTCAGTCACTCAGTATATTTTCACCCCTCTCCCCTGTGCTCTGGGGAGAGGCACTGGGCAGTGTTTGCACCCCTCTGGTTGCACTTTGATCTGTAACACGGGTTTATCAAGTCACACTGGGGTGACAGGCTGGCACTCTGCCCGCTGTGCCTGGACACTGTCACCTCTGCGAGGCACTTATCACTTCAGACTGAGGAGTAACAAACCTTGTGTTATCCCACATCCACCAGAAAATACTGGAAGAGAAGCAGGCATGTCAGTCTGTACAGAGCAGCTGTTTGCACCACTGTAATTTGTGCCTGCATCAAAGCTCGTTCTTTAGACTCACTTCAGTTAAGAAAGTTCAGAAAAATACACTGCAGTTAAATCTGCAATTACAAATTATCTCAATTGATGAATCTTATGATTCCATTTAAAGTGCTAGAACTTACCCTGTGTTACTCATTCTCTGTCTTAATCTACTGCTAAAAGTATCAGTGCTATTAAAAGGTTCTGTGTAGCTTCAGCTTCAGAAGCTTTGGCACTACCTTGTAATTAATTAGATGGAAAGATTAACTTCTCATTTGGTGATGTACTTCACCAGCTGTACTGATAATTCTGCAGAATTTCTATGAATTTAAAACAACATTAAAAATGTATGTTGTTCTATTAATAATTCATATAACACCTTTCACAAGCAACACAGTGGTCCACAAGATTTAAACAAATTAGAACATACAGCACCTAAAAGGTGCAAATCCTCAGCAAAGAAAAGCGTCAGCAGTTCAGAGTTAGAAGTGACAGTTGAAACAAAATAAAAAATCCCATCAAGGGGAAAATGAAACTGCAGATGTACTTGCTAGGTGTGTGCCTCATCAGCCCTTGCATGCCTGCCTGCTGGAAGCTCTGACTCCAAATTAGTTGCATCTGTAATCACTTACCATCAGCTGTCCCATGAACTATTAGCAAATCCACTTCTTTTAAACCATGAAGATTGTGTAATACGCTGGATGCCTGGTGAACAAACACACACAAAGCTGTAACTGAATTGCATTTTGAGAGTAAAATGGTCATTTTAAGTTACTTGTGTATGCAAAATTACCTGATAAGTAATTTCATCTTTTGATGGAATCCCAAGGTATCTTTCTGAAAATGCTGATGCTGTAAAAATAAAAAAAACCAAACCAATAAACCTTGTGAATTCCAAGTTATTTCTATTTTCAAAATCATAATTTCTGACCTAGAGTCAGAAGCTATTTAAGCCATGAAGTCGAGACATTCATTTAGACACACACAATGTACCATTTTGATTCACCACTTAAACCCACTTTTAAATAAAACTTAAGAAAAGAAACCAACCAATACCCAACCAATGACAAAAAAACCCCAAACCAAAACACAAGCTAAAACTCAAAGTCTAACAGACCATTAAAGTAATCTGGTCTGGTTTCCTGTGTACCACAGTTCCCAGCCTGTGCCCAAAACTTCACATAGAAAACCAAATAACCTGTGATTGAATGACAACATGGTTGATTGTGTAGGGAATTCACTGCTAACCTTAAAAGATTCATTCCTAATACAAGACTTGACTCATGCTTGTACACCTAAAGGATTCTTAGGAAATGAGTTAAAATGAGGCAAATGACCACAAAAACAGTGCTGTCAATAATACCATGTCTGTTGTGAGTTCTGGTGAACTGTCCCAGTGTCAGCTTTACTTTCATTTAAAAAACAGACCAAAACAGTGAAGTGAAACCTCATTAATACTGCTACATTATCTGTCCCTAGTCAAAATAAATAAAATAAATAAAAGGTATTTGGAATAAACTATCACACAGGTTTAGGGCAGGGTGCACTCACCATATAACTTCATATCTGTGATTGGTGCCACCACAGCCCCACACTTGAAGAGCCGCTCGCTGGATTTGAGGATCATCGATGTAATGTAGCCACCATACCCCTAACAATGGGTTGAGATTTATGTTAATTTATTTCATTCTAGCAAGAATAAAGCTAAAGGCCATTAGGTGCTAATCCAGTGGTACCATTTTTACAGTTTAAGGGTGCATAAATATCTCATTGACCTGGTAATGACCTTTAATTTATGCAGTTAATAATGAGTATTGGGCATTTCTTCACCATTTCCAAAGTCTAACACATCTTCCCTGGAAGAGTTGACACCAGAAAGCCATGAAACCTTTGGGAAAGCTTTAACTTGAGACTACAGATTTCCTTGAAATGCCACTGGCAATCCATTTCTGCACAACTGTAATCATTCTAGACTCACAGAAAATGAAATTCTGAATTGTGGCACCTGGGATTGATTATTTTCTCATACATTATGGGCGCCTGAAATTTCTCTACTTACCATCTTTGTTTTCCCTTCACCAGTACTGAAAAATTGGTATTTCTCCAGGTATTTTTGGTCGTTGTTGTTTTGTGTTTGGCACAACACACTTCAGGAAGATGAAATTATCCCATGACAGGGAAAATATCATGCAAAACACCAGCTGATCCTAGAAAGGATTATCCATCAAGTGCTCACAGTTTTCTAGTGGACTTTTATGAATTCTGCCTGCTCCTGTTCTTCATGTCTAAATAGTTAATGAACAGATGATTTCTGTGGAAGAATGGTAATATTTGACAACTCTTTAACCTTATTTAAGAAATGTAACCAAATAGGACTGTTCTCTGGAATCAATCCATAGTAAATGGGAATGGACACACTGAAGAAAATACCAAGTAAGAGATGGATTTTCAAGGGAGTGTGAGGAACTGAGTTACTCCTTTCCCACAGAAATTTCAGCCCTGGAGGCCAAGAGCCATCCAGATCTGTTCATGTGCAGGAGGAGATTTCACCTAACACAGAATTTCTGAGTGAGCACCTGTAACTTGTATAATTCAAAGAGTTTAAGAGAATAGCAACTTTCCTCTGCCTCTGGGTTTTCTCTGCTTTTACTTTTGCTTAATATTCTGTTTGTGTCTTGCCCAGTAGCTCCACAGCACAATTTTAATCCAAGGATAGGTATCACCAGGTTATTTATTATTTATTCCATGTTTTCATTCAGAGCTGGGAGTTTCTTTTCTTTGTGCCTGTGCCCTTGCTTCCAGCCAGGCTTTCCAGGACAAAAACTCTACATAGTGAATTTTTTAGAAATTCTTAGAAGCATTTCACAGTGACATTGCTATTCCATACATCCTGATGCACGAACATGTGGTGCCTCACTCATCTGCTGGGGTTCTGGGGCTACAGCCTAATTGCCACATTTTCAAGAAAGATGTTGGCTGTAGAATTGCAACGCATTTTCAAACTCTCTTTTCATTTCCATGAATAAAACCACAAACTACATGGAACCACACTTGGCTATCTAACAGTTCAGAAAGGCCCCTGGATCGTGCATCACTTGGGCTTGCACCCAGAGGTAAGCAAGGGGGCATTGGCAGAGTGCCTGGAAATTTCCCTCACTGTGCCCTTCCAGACAGTCTTGTTACTCTTGTGCCTCATTGACATCACCAATTGTGACAAGAATTTTACTTCTGTGTAGTTCTGAAACCTCTTAAAGAGCTCCCTGAAAGTGTGCATAATCCAGCTTTATGAGATCAACATTAAGCCATTCCAAAGTCAGACTGTTTTCAAGCAAAGTGCATATTCTGTTTTCATCAGTAAGGCAATTTAATGCATAGAAAGAAAAAAAAGTTTCCCTATCACATTCTTGTACATGATAGAAGAAGAAATTAGTTTTAAAGTAGACTTAGAATTTACTCTAAAACAAGCAGAGTGGAGGAAAATACAATTAACCCAAAGAAACTGTTAAATAGATTTTATCATTAATTATAAAACTGACTTTTAAATTTTATGGTTTTTTTTCTTTTGAAAGTAAAAAAAACAACTCTGAAAGTTTAACTTGGAAAGAAGAAATTTTGCTGAATTCAAAGCAGTGTTGGAAGCCTATTGAATTTCTCACTCTGCATTCCTCACCACTTCTCAGTAAATAAATGCAGGAACGTGGTAATCAATAATATTTCTTGAAAGAAAAGAAAATTGGGGGTAGGCCTTGGCAGACATGTAAGCCATGGTTACATGCATGCTCTTCAATAACTGTCTCATCACATCACTCTTAGGAAAAAGGATACTGATGAACCTCTGTCTGAAAACAAGCAGGAATTTTCAAGTAGCAATGAAAAGGACTTCTGAAGTCAAAACCTAGCAATTGTGGATGATTAGGGATTTCATTCCCCACACAGTATTTTCAATCATTTGGGAAGAGGATATGGAGAAATGTTGATGCTTCTATACATGTGTCTTTCATATACACTGGCAACAGGCATTAAAACCTGAATAGAAATGTGTGCCACGATCACCTGGTGGATGAAATTGGCCCTGCTTGTACATCCTCAGCTGGAAAATCTCTGGCTGCCCTCCTACAACCCAAATACTGCTTTTGATCCAAAGGAAATTCTTGCAGTGATGGTTTCAGCTCAAGCAATGCAGCAGGAGCTCAAATCTTTGAGGAAGGTCATGTTCATGTGAAATGCTAATAACAGTCACAAACATTAGCCAGGCCTCAAAATGCTGCTATGCAGGAGGTAAATGTCAATCTCCTCCTCCTGCATCCAGACAGACTGAGACAGGCAGGTTAAATGACTTGCCTGAGGCTGTGCAGCAACTCAGCAGCAGAGTGGGAACAGCAACTAAGGCACTTTGTGGTGAAACTCATGCTGCTCTGAAAAGCAATGATTGGGGGGCACTTGATCATGGTTTGTTACTGCTTTGAGCTCAAAGGCACAAAACAGCTTCCTTTTTAATACAAAACCTTAAAAAAAATGAAAAGGTTGTGCATGCCAGTTCATAGATGAAGCAGAAGTTGTGTGCTATTTCTAATTGGTGCTTTCTAACAGACATCAGTAAAATGATGCTGAGTTTGATACTAAAAGTCGAGCCTTTGCCTCGCTGTGTCTCATGCTAGAGGCAATGACATGCACACAGCTGATAAAATAGCCAAGGCAAGATTTCTCACTGGTGCAACAAGGAACTTGCTGACAGTACCACAGGGTAGGTGCTCAGCTAAGCTCAGAGGTCAGTAAAAGATTCAGATATAAAACCTGTGTTGTACAGGACAACACTGTCAATTTATCTGCAGCCCAAATATAAGACTGTAAGAATCAAGCTTTTGCAAAAAATGAGTCTCTATTAAAAATTTCTAAAGAAAGTAGAATTTTTAAAAAACACTTTCTCCTTCAGATTATGAAATGCAAGTAGTGTTATACCATAAAACTGATTTTATTGCCTTAAATACCCGTTCTGAGGAAAAAAATACTGTACAGAACAGACAGTAAACTACAGATTTTTTTTTCTCCTATTTTAATAACTGAAATTCTCTTTGGAAAATAGAGACATATATTTGTTTATGAACTGAAAGAACTTTCATAAAGAATCGTGATGATATATCCTGCTATTTTTGCACATTACCTTTCCAAATATGCCCAGTCTCTTAGGATCAATGAAGGGCTGTTTCAAAAGTGATCTGAAAGGAAAAAAAGTTTCTTTTTTAATTTTTGCAAAGTAAAATGGTGGATTTTACTTCCTGAATATCGTATGTAAAGAAAATTTGTGCATTAAGGAACAGTCATACATGCACAGCAGGTAGAAGAAAAAATTACATCCATACAAGTAGTACTGCATTGGGAAATGCAATTTGCTTCCTAATTCCTTTTTTTATAAGGCAAACAGTTGGTGTTTGGCCCATCTCACCTAATTTAGATATCTAAATTTAAGCATCTTGTCTAAATTATCCATTTACATCTGTTTTTCAGCTAATGGAGAGAAGAGAGATATCCTTTAGCATTCCTACACATGATGGAAACTTCTCTCAGTCTGGGGAGGATTATCCTTCAGTAATACCAAGATTTTCCACTCACTAGAGCTTAAATGACTGGCTCTGACCACAAGCCTGGCACCAGCTAAAGGAAGATAAGATGAATGGAAGTTCTTGAATCTAGATAAATATACAAATAATTAATTCTCTCATCCAGGCCATTAACCATCTAGGGTGAATTTTATATAGAAAAGACAGAATAACCCAAGGGGAAATATCAGACACATCTTCCTATACATGGAATGGTTGAAGCATCAACTCCTTTCAAATGAAGCAGGAGAAAAAACATCTGACTTAAAATTTGTCTTTCCCCAGGAAAACCCAGAAAAAAAATCCATCCAGACTTTGGTAGGAGCCATTCTGACACGTACACCTAAGTAAGGAGGGTTGTCAAAGCTACACATGATTACTTCCAGATGGAAATTACTCTTTTCTGCAGCTAGGGGACCTAAATCAGTCTGTGAATGATAATGTAAATGAGAAATAAAAGGCATTTGCCCAAATTTTGCTCTCTTTTACACCATTAGAACTCCATTTGTTTTGTGTGATTACTCTGGAACTCTGTGGTGGAAATGGGAGCAGTATCCTATGGTACAGACCTAAAATACTATAACACAAATGCATTTAAACATTAATGTGTGAGATTTACCTACAGAATATATGCAAGTGTGACTTAGCTCAGGTGGCATATTTAGATTGCACAGAGCAGGACAGCTTTATCAAAGAGAAGCACCAACACAGAAAAAGCCCCCAAAACACCTCTTTGATTTTTTATTTGTTGTTTATAATGGAAGGATTATGGTTTCAAAATTTGCAACTGCATTAAGAAACAAACATTAGCAATGGAGAGAAAACATTCTGGGCAGTTTTAGCTCAAAAGCTCATTCATCCAGGTGGAGGCAGGGGGAAAGAGAAGAAGAGTTTGCACATACGTACTCTACGGCTGCTATTTGGTCCTTCACCTCCACTGAGCCTAAGCATCGGTGCACCTCCTGTAGGATCTTGAGGCCTTGAAATCCACTCCCTCTGCCATCGAATCGAGCTACGATGACATTATCAGAGTTGACAAGCACTGAGTCCCAGTCAATGTGAAACTTATCTGTAACCAACTGGCTGCCTGGAGCTTCATCACTGCAAATACCAACACACCAGACACAAACGAAGACTATTGACAATGTGATGCACTGTGCCGAGCTCTGATATTTCATTTAACCTGTGTGGCAGAGTTCAGGCGGTTATGCAACCCTGCTGAGCTACTGTCACTTCCATCAATACCATCCCATTAGTGCTGCAAGCCCTGCAGCAAAATAATTTCTTTAACTTTATAACCACTATGCTGTGGTGCTGCCAATACCTGAATACACTTTGTTGAAGGACACAGAAAATTAAAGCAGTCCTTGCTGCTTATAATAAAGTGAAAAAAAAAACCCCAAACATAATCACTAATGGCTAGCTCAGTTCTGAGAAGGCTCATGCAGAATTTCTAAAGTCACACTGAACACACAAAAAGGCAAATTCATTCAGCACCCTGATTATCATTTTGTAGGATATATAATACTATTAAGAAGGATGTCATCTTAGAAAACAAAAATAATTGCATTGTTGTATCCTTGAATGGATTTCTTGAAACAGAGTACAAAGAACACTAAAGTATACACAGGAGAAAACTGTATTTTCTCCATCCAAATTCATAGCAAGAAATGGATGTGGCAGGAGTGATAAGTTTATTTTATGACAAAAAAAAAAGGTGGTTTACAGCACAAAAGGTGAAATAGAATGGAAGCATGCAGTTTCTAGAAGAACAGTAAGATTTTTCATTGAAGCCAAATACACTATTTTCCTTACAAAGAAAATAAAATGTCAGTTTTAAAAGGGAAGTTTGTCATTATTTTCCCCCAAGATAAACACAGAATAAAAGAGCAGACTACCATGAAGTTGTACAAAATGCAAAATAGTTCTATGCTGGCTGCATCTGCTGGAATAGAATGCAAATTAAAATGTAAAAGTGTCTGTGCTGGCTGTATGGAAATTAAATTGGATGGTCTGTGGGAAAATCCTGTCTCAGGTAAAAGAAAGATGAAGACAGAAATTATTATTTTGCCAAATAGACTTATGTAAACCCTGGGGAAGAAAGAGATAAAATATCCTACAATAAGTAATGTCTTTTATATACAATAACGTGCTGATTCAGTATCTGGCTTTGGCTGTGGATAACACAGACCATCTTCAAGGTAATCACTCACTTAATTAGCAAGCATATAATGAACACGTGTTCTCAAATTCTGTCAGACCTATCTATTTAGTTGCTATATCATGTACTGAAATCAGGATTACTTGGTTACTGACTCAGCCACAACACACTATGCTTGATTTACCATTATCTTGTGCATCAGGTTTATACTTGGCTTTATAAAAAGAAAAGAAGGGCATTTTTTTGGTGTGTTTAACCAATCCAGTTGTGATTACACTGATTGCTAACAATGTGAAGCAATGAGTTTGGAAATATTGTCAAGTGAGCTCTGAAGAAAACACATGATTCAGGAAGTATTTAATCATTATTATTTGCAATAAGGAGCAGAACAATACTTCCAATTTCTGCTCATTGCAGAGAGCAAGGTTTTCAGAAGCACTACACATTGACACAGATGTTTTCACAAAGTATTTGTCATTACTTCCAATAATAGGAGCTTCAGACCAGTTACAATTATTTGTAAGTTCTTCCAGCTTTCCTCAATAATATGTCAGAAATATCCATGTTTGACTAGGTAACTTTCCAACAGATTAACACATTCCACACAAGTGAAAATATCCCTCCCATCAAATACAAGAACAAAACTAATACACTGTTCACATTGGATTTATACATGTTCTATATCTGGGTTATATATACATCTGGTGTATACAGATAGATATAGATTAGATATAGATATAAATTAGATATAGATATAGATTAGATATAGATATAGATTATAGATATAGATATGTTGTATTTCTAGACACTTAGGAATAGGAGAAGAACCATTACATTTATAAGCCTTGCTCTAAGCCAGAAAGTGCCAACACCAAAAAGTGTTTTAAATCAAAGGTGATACCCTTAGAGAATTTCTTCTATTAAGAAGGAAAAACTAACAGAACCTCAGCAAGTTTCTCAGTGGGTGAGAACTGACAGTGACGGTTTCTCAAGCTCCTTTTTGGAGCTGGGCTACTTTTGGGCTCAGACTTTAAACACTACACCTTGTCCAGCCCTACATGATGGGTTGTTTGATGTATTGCTTTTTAAAGCAATTTTCCAGTGGTTAGTTTATTTCAAGAATGTCCATAAAAGTAGTCTGTGAGAGACATTTAAAGCTATTTCCATTGAGGTCCATATCAAAATTCCCATTAGCACTGAAAGGTCTCTTTACTCCTCAGCAGCCACTATAAAATGATACTATCTGAGGCGTGCTTCTGACCTCCAGAGAGAGACAGCATTTATTCTCATCACCCTTTAGGCCCCATTCTTAACCTTTCATGTGGGGCTTCTGCAAGGTACTCATCTTTATGCAAGTGTGAACATCATCCTGAGGGATCTGGAGCAAAGCAAGGCTGGTCCTACAGTGTAGTAACATGCACAGCCTGATTTGGGAAGTTTATCCTGCTTTTACAGCCATCTCAAAGGTCAACTTTTGGTTTATGCTTATCACTAGGCAAAGCCTAATTATAATTAACTGTTGTTCAGTGGTACACTCTTCAGAGAATTATTTTTTGACCCCACTAGTAAGCCTGGAAGAAAGTCCATGCCATTTATGCTTAGGTGTAATGCAAACACAGAAGTGTTCTTCCCACCCGAGAATGGATGGCCCTGAGGGAATCATGGACCAGCCAAAGCACTACAGCAAAATCAAAGCCATCCCCAAAAGGGCAAACAAAGCTACAGGCTCTTCAACATCCTCAGGGGCTCCTAAAGGAGCATCATCTCCAGATGCTCAAACAGCAAGAGCAGATGATCCAAATGAAGAATATGCCTGGTTCTTTCTGATTCATTTTTCTTCCACACAAGTGACAGTGCTTGAGCTTTCCTTTTTTTCACTCCTGACTATCAAGGTTCAGAGCTGCCCAGTGTGTCTTTGACAGTGACTACACTGTGATTCCACTGTGGCAGCACAGCTGCTGGTGGCCTGGGCACACTGCTGACGTTCAGCATCGTGGTACTGCTCCAACAGGCAGAAACCATCAAGGATACACCAGTACCAGTGATCTCAGTGGGGGTTTGTGTGCCTCTTGCAAGTCAGTCACACACATCTCAGACTGACTGGGAAAAGGGGCAGCTCATTATCAGTTTATATATTACTGAAAAGAGAAGAACCTGTTCTTCCGGATTCTATAACCAAAAGCTTAAACTGAAGTCTCTGTTCGTGACTTGAGTTCCAGCCTACAGGGAATAATGCAGTGTTAGCAGAGAAGCTGTTGTACTCTGAGCTGTACTCCTCTGCTACTCTGCTGCCATGGCTGCAGCAAAATCTGTTCCATATTTTGCATCATTAAAAAACAAAGTGACAAGATTTTGAATAGGAATTTTAGAAGTTACAGGACTGACCAAGCAGGGGGGAAGACAATTTTAAAAGATGAATGGCAAATAACAGCTGTCATCCCTGCTTAATCTCCAGCATACGTCTTTTTATCTCTACAAAACTGTGGATTTAGTGCAGCATATGGAAAAAGGAACTGGACAGCAAATATGTGAGAAAGATTAAAAATCAAAAAATACAATCAAATACAATCTACAAAAACATCATCTTTTGTTTATGGCGAAACTGAGTGGGGAAAGGTTGTTTTGCAAAACTGGTGCAATAGTAAAATACACTTCCTTTTCAGATTTCATGAGCATCAGTTTCCAAGCACATCCACCATTACTGGTCAAACATCAGAGAGCCTGAATAGCCTCAAACACTGAGAATGAAAAAGGGTTTTTCTCTCTGTTTATATGCCCTGTTTAGATATATCAGACTGCAGCTAAAGGCAGATTGTGTGTTTACAACTCCTCCCTGCAATACGGCCACGCAAATTAAAACACATCACCAGAAGAGATTCCATTATTAGGGTAGAAAACATGTGATAGCCAGGACTGAAGCACAGAGCATAACAAAATAAAACTGTTTGTCTTAAAATATCTTTCTAAAACCCTTGGGGATGAAGACTTAAAAAATACAATTTTGATAACAAGAGATGCAACCCTGTAATGAGAAAAGGAGGTGAAGTTTTGAGTCTCCTTTTGGTTTTCTACAGAAGATTAAATGAGCTCTTTATTAGTGCTTAGTAAGATATGTATTGCTGTGGGGAAAGTGAGAGTAGGGGAAGCTGAAAGAGGATGGATCTCAATGATTCCCCAAGACTGAAGGGAGAGAGCAGATCCATCACTGCCCATAGCACCAGGACTGCTACTGCCAATGAAACAGCTGGAATGAGCCTCCAGTCTATTCATCTCTCAGACTAAGCTAAATGAATCCTCCTCTAGGCCTTGAGAGACTTTGCAAAGTTCAAAGAACAGGGAAGGAAATCTAAAAGAGAAAAAAAGAGAAGACTCTCCACCAAATACATACAAACACAAAGGGTCAGTGAAACAATGGCTTGCTCCACAGAGGCAGGATGAACACAGGCACGAGGTGGATGGCTGGCAAAGCAATGAATGAATCATTCACATGACTTAGGGATACCCTAAAAAGTAAACTTTTTGGCAGTTTTACAGAGGAAAACCTGGCCAAACAAAAGGGATTTCAGGGATGTTCCCCATGCAAGCATATTGCAATCAAGTAGTGGAATCTACCAGACATTTTTACACTGTTCCTTCTCCTGACAGTTAAAAAGAGTAATAACCTTTACAAGTGAAAAGGTACACAATACAGCTGTTAATTGGCAGTGTTACTGGGCCTCAGATCTGAAGTATTTCCCCAAACTAGCATTATGCCTCTCTATATTTCTTCTATTCTTTATCAGCTTGTTCTCGAAGCTGCAAAAATCGCTCACTTATCAACCCTTCTGTCTTATCTTGCTATCAGCCCCAAGAGCACATTCACTGGGGGCATAAACAGGTTTGATTGCCTGTGCAAGGCCTAAAACTTTCATCAGTTCAAAACTAGATAAACCTACTTCTGCTTATGACCAAAATATAAGAAAACAAGTAAACAAATAAATAAACAGAAACCTCTTGGAGACAATTCACTGCTACTTTGAAGAATACTCAGGGTTTTTTTCTCGCTCAAATATCAGGACAATCTTTCCACTGATCCAGTTTTACAATATCCACTTACATACTGGACAACTTTAAATGGTGTTAAATAATAGATTCTGATATTTAAGATACATTATCTACACATTTGAAGGAATGAGGTTAATTACGATCAAAGCAAAATGAAGAATGATTATCAACTCTGATTTTATTACCCAGGTTAAATGCCAAAGTCTTTACTTAATCATTTCCTGTGTGTTACCAAGAAGTGTGTCTTCCAACTTTTTTAATGAGGAATCATAATGAGGAAATCAAGGATCTGAAATTTAAACTTTGATCTTAATTATACAGAAAAGAGATGGTAATCACTTTTTCAGGCAATTACTGTGCAGCTCTCTAATATACAGCTACACTGTGTGTATTACATCAGAAGGAAACTGAGTGTGAAACGTTATCAGTGGTTTAGGAGAACAAATGAAAGAAAGGAAAGTATTTTAATCTATTTAACATTACTCATCACAATTCTGGAAAGAAAAATAGTGCCAACCAACGTAACTGTTTTCTGCATGAGATCTGTTAAACATCCAGCAATCCAGATGGACATAAATTTTAACACAGCAATACAATGATCCACTATTTGAGCATTGCAGCTTGCTTTGCAGCTGCTAATGCATGAATGCTCACACAATCTTTATGCTGAAGTTTACAGGATAATCAGGTCCTGGTCCTTACACTGAGTTTGTGTCTACATGGAACTGAACTCAGTTCACACCCAGGTTTCACACCAGGACTGGAATCCACTGGTACAAGCTTCCTTCCACAATTCAGCCTTAACACTCAGGCATCTGAGGGCCATGTTCTGGAAGACCAAATTTACCTGCTGACACCCTTGCATGAATAAAGAGGCCTTAGGACAGGCACGCAGCTTTGAAGTGGCTACTAGCTTTCAGTGATTTGAAAAAACCCAAATAACAGATTAAACCAAACTTCATCCCCATCATAAAATCATCCATCACCCTCCTTCCTTCCTCCCTCTTTTCTCTTTTCCCTCTTCAAAGTGCAGTGCTACTGAGATGGAAAGCAAACCCCTTTTCTCTGCTAATACTCCACTTTTCTGTTCTTATATATTCTAGTTTTATATTTCTAAGTGCAGGTTGTCTGGATCAAGGTGTTTTATAGGATTTCCTTTCCAAAAAAACAAATGGACATACAATTAAACCAACACTCTTACCAACAACATTGGCAAGCATGCATTTTCAAAGGTTTTTCTCTCAATAGCTGGAATACAATGATAATCTGATCATGGCTGAGAATGTAAGGAAGCAAGCAGGGGCAGCTGAACAGTAGGAAAAAAAGCACTTGTTATCAGCCACTAATTCTCATCTAACACTGCTGGCAGTAGGAACAGGGTGTTTCTCCATCAGTCCCAACAGTACCACTCTGGGACTCAGAAAAGTCAAGTATCTGGGAAATTATATCATCTGCACAACTAATCAGTGTTCCCTATAAAAGCTACATGTTCTCCTTGGACATGAATACTTTCCTTTTTTTTTTTGAAAGTAGTACTTCTGATCATGAAATAAACCTTAGGATGTCAGTTTGGAGCTCTGTGGGTCAAGGAATTACCCCCTACACACCCACAGATATCCAATCATTCTTTCTCAAGAGCTAGGCAGAATTTATTAGGCTCAAATAATCATCCCACAAGGGAACCTCCCATAACTTTGTGACAGTTTGCAGTTTTATATTTCATTTGGGGACATCTTTAATAGAAAAAGGGATTGCTGGCAACCATAGTTTTAAGTCTGTAAAAAGCTGCTGAAGAAATACAGCTCAATATAACTCCTTTCTCTTCCAGGGAAGAGGAGGACACAAAACATGCTACATGAGCCAGGGCAGATTTGAAATCTTCAGTTTCATACTTTTATTAGTGTACAGGGTTTTCTAAAAATAACCCCTGCTGAAGCTAACATTGAGAAGTGAGTATTGCAAAGGTAAGGATCTGACCTAAAAGAACCAAAGTGTTCATACTAGAAATGTACATACAACAATCTGTATTCATAAGATGATGAATTTCCTTTTTATCCCACATGTCTATCATAAAAAAATAGAACAATTATAAAACATATCCATACATTGTGACTTGGCCACATTATTTACTCACTGGGTACTGACAACTTTGTTAAATTTAAATTCAGACCTTGCCTCAATACTGTTCTCAGATCTTTAAACTCTTGATATCTCAAAACATTTCAAAATAGTATTTTCTTTAGTTGTTTTTTTTTTTTTTCCCTGTGATTGCTGGTCTTGGACTTCTCAGGTCTCTGATCTTTCCCTTCTGTCTTCTCTAGGTTCTACATGAGTTTGTAACCCCATATTTTGCCACAAGTGTATATGGCAGATTATGTATTTACTGGGCTACTTGAAAAGGGAAGCGTTGCACTGCTAACACCTTTGGTTTCCTTGCTCTCAGAAACAAGAATAAGCACTTGTGTTTGCAAGTCCCTGCAGTGCTGCTGGGGTCAATTCACAGGGTCAGTTTGCCTTTGGCACTCGTGTAAGAGCTGCTTAAAATATAATCATGCCTCCAAAATCATGCCAGGAAATCCTGCAAAGATGCAATAAAATCCATGTGTTCTGTTTCTTCACAAGAAAAGAAAAATATGTTCATCAGCCAATTAAAGCAGAGAGCTTCCACAACTGCAGATAATTACAACTGAAAAGTCTGAGTTTTAAAACACAAACTGGGCTTAAAAATAAGCACCTTTATGCCTTTCTGTCCTGTTATGTGATCTGAGCAGAGGAATTTAGGATCATTCAGCAGCTCAAGTGAGTAAACACCTCACATCCAATAGTAAGGATCTGTGCTGTCACTGAGGGGACATCTGCTCCAGGTGACACAGTTCAGTAACGGGATAATTTAATTAATTTAGTGCACTCTTACACTCCTATTACTGAAATTCACATCAATTCTTTCCAGCTGGGACTGGAAGAAGCTCTGTAGGTCCAGGAAAGCTCCCTCCACACATGCTGAGTTTGGGTGGAGAAAGGAGTGATGCCCTGAGCTGGCCCTCACTACTTTTCCCAGGCAGGCTTCAAGCACAGTCGTGACTCCTTCTTTTCCTTGGCTACACAACTTAAAGGCTGACTCACCCTGCCAGAAACACACCCCCCATCTCCTTTTAAAAGAACAACACAGGTTTCCAAGGAATGCCATCCTCCTTGCATGAAGGTCTTCTACAAAAATCAGCTGGCTTTGGATCATGTCTATCATGCCTTCAACCACTGATGATCAAAAGTAATTTTTTCTTCATTCTGGTGTTCCTAAAAGCAGTTTTGCTTAATGCATCTCAACTGAGCCCCTCCTGGAAGCTCCACTCGTTCTTCTCAGGGAGGAAAAAGGAGAGTACATGCTCTGAGATGCTCAGTGGGCAGGAGCAGTGAGGGACCAGGAAACACTGCAGGATGACTCGAAGCTACAGCACCAGAAATGCCAGTGCCCCCCATCCATGAAAGCACAGCAAAGCACACTTAGGTTTGACTGGCTCAGGAAAACCCCAGGCATTTCTACCAGACAGCACCTGCCACAAAGTCTTCCCAAGAGCAAGCTTTTTGATTTCTCAACTCAAATCAATGAGATATTTTTCCTACAAAAGGTTTAAAAAAAAAATCTAATTTCAGATTTAAATTTTTTCTATGAAGCACTTTTTTATTATTTCAAGTGATTCTACACAGATACTTACATTATTAATAGGAGGGCATACTGGTTTCGATCCGTGAAATCTTTTGGCAGTGACAACTGTAAAGGGAATTCTTTTAAGAAAAGAGAAAAACATTAAAGGCTGGTAGTTACACAGATGAAAAACAGTAACATTGCAAGAAAGATTTTGGTTTCATAAAGTAACATTTTGCCAGATTTACCGTAATCCTCAATGTGAAGCATTTTGATTTCAGTCTTGTAATTCTTTTTCTTAAAAACAACTTCTTTCAACACAGGATTATTTTCCAAAATATAAAACTCTAAAAAACAGGAAGAAAAACCATGTTGAAAGGCATGGAGAATCATCACATCAGAGATACATCGAGATTCAAAAAAAAATTAAAGAAAAAGAGACAAGTGTGCAATGGTCTTGCAAATTAATCTTGCAATTAATCTTGTAAATTAATTCCTTCTGTAAATACTTTTTAAATAATGCAACTACTTTTCGATTCAAAAAGATACTCATCCAGTTCATTTTCTGGCTTTGGCAGGCTTTGTTTTCATTAAGTTACCAATGAAATCTCTGATGACCAACATGAATATCAGCATCTCTGACAAATCCTATCAGCAGTGGATGCAGCACGAGGCTGCTCTGCTGGAAACATCCTGAGCCTCATGCAGGCATCCTCTTCCCCAAATCCAAGGCAATATTTAGCCAGCACAGCTAAATGTGGTCACTGTATGTCCTTATTTGTCCTTTGCACTTCAACCAAGAGCAAGACCATCAGCTTGTTTAAAGCTGCAGACTAATTTGAAACAAATCCCTTTTGCACAGGGAAGAATGGCTAATTTGTTCTTTTTTTTCTGTTTTTAACTCAAATTACCGATCTTGCTTCCAAAATTTAGATTTTTAAATTAAATAATAAACTCTTCACTTAGGGCCAAAACAGATAATCTGAGGAGAATGCTTGCTCTGGGCAGTCAACCAAAATGGTGTAATTATAGTCTGAGGATGGAATAATTGAAATAATTCTTAATCATTCCTTTATGAATTGAAGAGGATAATCTAATCTTGCACTGAAACACTCATAAATTATCTCTCTTATTATTTGGCTTTTTGTTGTCACAACAAACAACGTCCCTCTGTCTTGACGTGCTTTATTTAACCCTAAGGTGCTGCACATAAATCTCTATTTCAGTAATTCACACTCAGTACTTTAAATGCAGATAATAAAGAGCAAAATTCTGCCTTCACAGAAGTCTAAAATGCTTTTACTTTGAGCAGTAGCTACCTTTTTGTGAGCTGGATAAAACTCACTGCCCTTGGTGTGCCACAGCACTGGGCTTTGCAAATACAAACAGTGGCATTAAAAAAGAAAAAAAAAAAGAAAAAGTTAAAAAAAGGAAACAAAAATTCAATATTATTTAACACTTCATAGTATGGCACTATTGATCAGGGTGCTACTTCAATATGCAAGATTAGCTCCACTATTATGGCTGAATCCTGACTGGCTCAAGACAAAGGGGATGCAGACAAGTACAGTTCAGGACTTCTGGATTCAGGGAAAAATCCTAGGGATAATCCAGTTCATGAAATGAGGATATGTAAGAATTGGTTTAGTGCCTTTGAATGAAAAGTTGTCCCCAATTCTTGTAATCCACAGCTCCATGGTAGTGGAGTGACAGTGGAGCTGAAGGCAGCAGAGTTGTTACCTCTGCTGCACCACTAGGAAAATTCAACTGCTGAAGGACAGTTTTCAATTACAAAACACCTCAGCAGCCAGGAAACAATAAGAGACTTGGTCTCAATTTACAAAAAAATAATGAGTAAAACTTGACAAATAGAGGTATAGAACACCCTCCTAAAAAGCCTTTATTATTGGATTTGTCTTCATTGAAAATGTCAGTAGAGATGTTCTGATTTGAGAACTATAAGAGAAGGACTAAATCACCATATGTAGGTCAGCTTCTATGATCAGTCATTCAAGGACTGCACCTGATTTCAACATAATTGGATTGTAACTTTAAAAACATCTCTAAAAACACAGGAGGTGTACTGCAATGGCAATACACCTACAATACAATCCACAAAGAAAGTGAAAAGGATGAAGACCAACCTGCCATCCCATTTACTCAAGTGTAAACAGAAGATGAATCACATGCATTAAGTACAAAACAAATCTGAAAATCTGGGGAAGTTTTAGTAATTTGATTTACTTCTATCCTTATCATTTGATGATGTGGATGTCGCTAAAAGGTAATTAATAGCACTTTATATGAATTAGTTCTCATGTACTTGCATGACGTTTTCATGTAAGTACTTTCCCCTCTCCCACACTCCCCAAAGAAATAAAGGATGGTAAGAAAATTTACTTATTTCATAAGATATACTCACTTGCTGTATTACTTGTGCTGTGCACGCTTACAACTGGAACACCTGGTCCTGTTTTGAGGAGAGAAGAAAAACAGGTGAAGGGTGGGGTAGTTTGTACTCTGTAGTTCAGTGACTAAGAATGAGAGCACCAGTTACCACACAGGACAGGATCCTGGAAGCTCCATACACACAATTTCCTTCAAACAGAGCAGGAACTCCACTGGTGCCTCCTGGGAAGGACACAGGCTACAGGACCAACAGTGTGTGAAACAGGCACTGCCTTCAGCCTGTTCAGCAGCCCAGACCCTGCCCCCAGAAAGAGCATTCTTTTTTTTTTTTTTTTAATAATCTGCACACTTTAGTTTAAGTCACAAATAAAAAAATTACAGAGGGAATTAATGATGTTGTTTAAAATATAGCAGTTTGACATTCAGAAACTTTAGATTGACTGGGAAGTGAATTAATGCTAATATCGACTTACATTTTCTATGGAAAAGCTACAGAGGTGCTGAAAAACTATATTTTATGTAATTATCTGTTTAAGAAGCTCCCTTGGTACACCAGCTCTGCAAAACCAACAGCATCACAGTTAAATCTAGGTGTGATGCAGTCTAATCCTACTTCACATACTTTAATTTTACTGCGCTAAGAAACTAAAAGCAGTAATCCTTCATGTCAACAAGCTACTGTGCAAATGTACAAGGTGCTAGGGGAAAGTGGGATGACTAAGCACTCAGCATCCTCAGAAGTGTCTGAATCTGCTGTCTCTGCTCTGAAGATCCCCATCAGTGTAAACTTGCAAAAGAAAATCCTGTGTCCCCACCCCCAACATGGAATCTACATGTGAGAAACTCATTTTTACCTCAGAGTTTACATTAGAAGCACTCAGTGACTGTTGGGCGAGGAAGAACAATGCAGAAAAGCAGAAGTCCCTGAGGACCCACCCCATGGCAGATGAAGGCATGGACCCTTTGAAATTACGAGTTACAATTCTCTTTTTGAGGAAAAAAACCAATTCCCTTTGAGGGTTCAGAGATAGAGCCTTATTTATGTGTTTTGAGAGACTGTCTCTCTCAATTAATTATGGCAAGAGCCTAGGGAAATGCAAATACCTGAAATAAATAGCATGATGACATTCACAGCCTTCACTGAAGATTTTTATCGATTTCATTCTCTCCCTCAAGGGGGACGATTGACAAAAATCTTACAGGTAGATTGTTGACAAATTACAGCTTTCTGCCTTAGCTCTCTAAGAAGATAATTTCTCCAGATGTCTCTTTAGCTTTGGTGTGTTTTTATTTCAATCACTTTTTACTTCTGAATTTATCATTTTGCTTTAAATTCCTATTTAAGAAAGGCCATCTCTGAGGGGGAAAGCACCAGCTTTCCAGCCCAGCTCTCTTTGTCATACTAAAGGTGGAAGGATGATGAGAGATTTTGAAAAAAGGGAGATAGCAGTAGATTAAAATGCTGATCAGAGCAAAAAAAAAGACAGATTTGTGTTGCAGGCATTGTGTTACAGAGCATCAGAAGTAAGCACAGGACTTGGATTGCCCATTGACCTCCTATCACTAACCCCAAACCCACAGCTTATTTCCTGCTGTATAAAAGGGGAGAAACAATTACTCCCTCTGTGAACTATCTTATTTGAGTGGAAAGAATAATAACTTGCTAGTGTTTGTGAAGTTCTAAAGGAAAAATCTACAAGCAGTGTGGAAAATAAGTGCAAAGGATGTGCTTGCCATAACTGAGAGGCTGAGGAGCCAGTCCTTCATCTACCAGGCAAGAAAGAACTCCTCAATCAGGAGAGCCTCTGGAGATGGATACAGCTGGAAAAAATGAGAGAGATCTCCTGGCTGAGGGAAACTAAGAAGGAAAAACAATGCTAATAAAGGTGCTCGTGGGTAAACAGGAGGTTGAAGAATTGAAACCTATACAGATTGAACCAGTCCAGGGTCCCCCAAGGGTTTTTCTGGGTGAATTGCTTTTGTAACAATTCAGTAAAGGCTTTTTGCTGTAGGAAAATGACTGTGTGTGCACACAGTAGATGTGCCATTTGCAGTTTGCCTCATACTCTTACAAGCAGAAGGGTTTTGATGCCACTTCTATGGTGACCCTGCCATCAGCTTTGATACTGCCAAATGCCCAACCTAGCCCAGGGCCCTGGCACTACACCAGGGCCACGCTGCTGCTGTACCTGCCAAGAAGAAGATCCCTGAAAAAAACTCACAGCCAGCAACTATAAATTAACATCAGAGGTAGGAAAACTTAATGACAGCGGTTTATCATCCCTGCCCAACATGTACAGCTCAGGGTACTGCAACGCAGTGAAGTGTAGGTTTAATCCTAGGAGGATGATCTACAGCCTTCCCAGCTCAAACAGAGAAGTGCTACAGTCACTGAAAGTCATGAATTGTGAGTAATCACATGCACAACCCTCTGCTGGCATCCACATTTTTACATCAAAAGAACACGTCAAAAATTACAGGCTGAATATTGCTAAAATAGAAACAAGATGCTTTTGGACCCTAGAACATTGCTGATTCAGGGCAAAAAACTCTTCCCAATTTATCAACCCTCCCTCCTGCAGGAATCTGAGACTTACCCCATAGGGATTGCATCAAGCACAAGGGAAAACTCTGCTTAAAGCATGAGGAGCTCATTACTCAGAGAAGGACCTCACAATTAGCTCCATCACTCTGCTGCAGATTTGACCCTGTATAAACCACACAGTTTGTGTACTCTTCTTCTAATCAGTGATGTACTGTAGGTGCATTTTCACAAAAACCAACCCAAATCAACAAAACCGAAAACGAACTCCTTATTTTAGCCAATATATATTCATAGTTTCTTTGTTTGGATACATTCAATGCTCAAGTCAGCAGGTATTTTATTTTTGTGGGGGAAGAAAAAAAGTAGAGTTGCAAAAGAAATAGAAATAACACATGCATATAAAATGGGCTATTCATCCGTACTCCAGATGAATTGTGCTCTACTCTTTGTACTCTGATCTCAACTATGCAAAAATACTGGAGAGAGGGTGTCTATAAATTTTGAAAGTTTCAAGGACAACAGGTCTACCTATGTACTTTATTATTGATTCTTTCATGCTTTTCTGAACTTTTTTTTATCAGTGTTTATTTCCTATGTGTAGGTTATAAATTTCTCTGTGTGGGATGGTTCTGTTTTTTTTGTTTATACAGAAATTCTGAAGCCAAATGGTGCCATTTAGTGCTACAGGAATGCAGGTAACTGTAAAACACTGTGAGTTATTTATTACAATTGTTCTGATATAGAGGATCTGTCTTTGGGGATTAAACCACAGCTGTTTTTTGGTAGATACATACATACACATACATATGGGGCATTACAGACACACTGCACATCCACGTGTACAAACACTGGTACAGAACACAGGCCCTCATTTTTTAACTAGGTACAGTTGCACAAGATCAATCCCAACACATAAAATAATGAAACTGTTACAAAAAGCTCCACAGGATCATCATTAAAATTCCCAATTTTTTGGTGAAGGATTTTTATTTAGGGTGAATTCAAGTTGATGTCCTTTACTTGTACAGGAGGGTCAGGATTTGAGTGGCTTTCTAACATCACTCATTATTTAGCTATTTCACAGAACATCTTTACTTGCAGTCTTGGAATAGGCTCTGTACAGAACTTTGAGTAATCCACTACTGAGCTAAATGTTAGACTCCAGCCTAATGCCCTTCTCAAGGGAATACATTAATTCAGAAGCAAACAACATTACATCCCGTGAATTTGACTCACCTTTACAGTGCAGGAGAAAATGCCTGTTCATGGGGCTGAACTTTGCACTGAAGTACGTGCACTGCTCTTTCAAGAAGTTACATGAGAGACACTGACGATTCAACGACCCCACTGTTGATACACTGGGAGAAAAAAATGATCACAAACATTTTACATTGGAATAAAATACAATGAACCAAGAACTAGCTCATCAGAATGACAGAATTTGTTTTTAACTCCCAAATTTGCCACTAGCTCCTTTTGTGTCTGATGAAAAAGACTCACTGGGCTGCTGTTCTGTAAACTGGGCACTGTGGACATGACCCAAAAGCTGCCCAAAGCACCACTGGCACTGCAATAACTCACAGTGTTGGGGGTAACAGCATCAGTAGGACACCATGAAAACCCCACTAACCTCAGATTGGGGCACTGAGAATGAGGTGCTTTGCCCCCACACTTTAACTTACATGATTAAACCCTATAGATACTTTTATTTAGAAATCTTTGATTACTTTTAAAACACAAACATGTTAAATGCTTGTATTTAGGTTTTATTTTTTAGATGCTGATAAAGGAGCAGTGAAGACTCAAGTGGTAAAAAAATTTTGTGTTACAAATTTTCACCTTTTTTACAAAATGGAAAACACAGGCAATTTTAATTTTGAAAAGCTGTGATTCTTTCCTTGTTACAGCTCAAACACACTAATTTTTACACAATATAAATGATTACCCAAGCATATTCCTTAAGGCTTGTGAGGAAGAAGCTGACACACAGCCCCATGCACTTCTTACCTGTGCAGCTGTCTTCCTCTTGGGGACTCTTCAGTGCTTAAGAAATAACTGCCCAAAAGAGGAAAAAAAAGTTAAACTCAGTTTGGTAAACTGTCTGACATGGGTAGTATTTAGAGAAGTGAGAGACACTACAAATAACATTTTCAAAAATTAAAAATTCACAAATATCTAAGAAGATCAAATACTTATATATAAACCTAAGTTCCAAGACTAAATTTATGTCCAATATACAGATTAGTTATTGCAGAAGCTGTAAAATTTCCTATTAAAACAGTGATGAAAACAGGATTTCATAGTTTTAATTCCAGTCATGTCCAGGAGCTCCAGTAGCAACCAGGATACCTCTCTGCATATTAAAAATACAAATGTTTCTGCTTCACTCCAAGAGTTTGCAATATAAATCTGAGTAATAGATAAAGGTCACAATTAAACTATGTCATATATTACAATAAGTTTTATGAGATCTGAAAGCCTTTTTGAGCTATAAACCAACCTATTTTCATGGTGGAAAGAGACTTTTCAGGAATACCAAGACAAGCCCTTGGTGTTTCCCTGAGGAGATCCCCACAAAGTTTCTGCTTGATAGGCAGAAGGAGGGCAAAGCAACCCCCTCAAGTGGCTGAGACAGCCCATGTGCAATCTGTCACCTCTCTGCAGCCTGAGTGCAACCAGACCTCATTTTTATCCTCTGGGCCTTGCATAAGTACCAGGAAATCCTCTGTGGATGGATTTTCAAAACTGATAGTAGGACTCGTGAAAAAAGGGTTTTCTCCAGTGGCAAGGAGAAGATGGGAGTTATTGCAGCTTCAAAATTGTTCTTGCTGAAATATCATTTATTTTAAAGCAAATGAGAATTAGACAGGCTTGTGTATTTCATGTCATGGACAGATAAATATGAAAATTAAGCGAGATCCACTGAAGCCAGGTGGAGCCTTCAGATATTTTATTTCTATACTCCTCTCCAAAAGCACCAAATATGTGCTGCATTTCCTTCCATTCTATCACTAAGATGGGTTTGGGAAAGACTTCCCTGTGAGTGAGCTGGGTGAGAATCAGGAATTCTGATAACCTCTAAAAATAATTTGAATTTATGAAGTTGGATCAGATCCCCAAAACTCTGAGACCTCATGCAGTAAAAGTGGGATGTTTTATCAAGTACGAAGAATTTACTGTGACTTATCTGGATTCCAGGAAAGAAGCTACCAAAATGTTATTACTGCTGCACTGTGTGTTGATTCCTTCTACACAGAAAAATACAGAGGCAAGTGATACCATGGTGTGCCTCTTTCCCTCTGCATAAAAAAGCATTCAGGAAAAGAGCAGCAGATTAATTGTCTTACAACTGTACTTTAAATATTCAGGTGTGTCAAAGTTATGGAAATGCTCAAAAATGAAAGAAACATTGTTTAATTTTAAGTTAAATGGATTCAACTTTAATAACTTTATAAACCAAAAGAACAGTGCTTACATCTTCTGAGTATTTTCATCATATGCCAGGATTTTGATAACTTCCCAGTTCCCTGATGTCAGGTGTCTCACACTGATTTGTTCACTTTTAGCCTGGAGAGAGACAGAAAACATTAACTTTCACCTTGCTACATTTTTCTTTGCCCACCAGGATTGCCTGCACATGTCATTATTGATTACAGCTTTTTAAACTTTAATATGCAATGTAACATCTTTAAACCACAAACCTCACATTTTGACAGGCCTGAACTTCACTTATCCTTTCCCTCCTATCTGTAAGCCTTTCAAAGACATTAAAATCTCAGTTTTCAGTGAATTTTTTTCTTTCAGTTGCCCACAAGTCAACAAACAATAGAAGTCAGGGTGCAATGCAGGTAAAACCAACTCTTTGGCTGGAAATTGCACCAGACTCCTCAACAGACACAGGTAAAAACAACAAAACCTGAAGTGAGAAGCTCATCTGAGGGTGTTTCCTAGTGCAAAAGGTAAAATTGTGGCTTAGGCTATTGAAGATTAAAACTTCAACCCTCACAGCTTGGACATACTCTATGTGTTTTTTTCTGTATTAGGGTTATTATGTTTGGTCTGGATATACAAACTCTTAGTTTTCAAATTCAAGACAAACTTTGTAAAGAAAAGGGGTGACATTTCAGAGGTGATACTCTGTGGTTGAAAGGCCTACAAAAAGTCATAAAGGCAAAAATGTTGGCTTTTATTTTTTAATCCATGTATTTCTGAACTGTACCCTGGGCTCCACATCAACAGCAGCAATAACTAAAAAGCAGACAATGCTCAAGAATATGTACAAGATATGCTGGGAGCTGGAAAGGCAGAACCAAGTCCCTTAGAATGGAACTGTTTCCTAACAGACTCACAAGGAAAGAATGAGGTAGCAACTCTATGACAAGCCTTGCAAATTCCAAATGAAACCAGGATATTGTGCTAGGTGCTCTACATATGTTTATGACAAGGGCTCGCTGCTCAGGAAGAGTCTGATATTCAGTGCTGTCTCCAGGAACGATTAAAATACATATTAGTGATTTATTGTAAGTGACTATTTCTTCTCTAGAGAGAGAAGCTGCAACTATTGAAAGAGATATTTAAATATTAAGATCACAGAATCTAACAAGAAACAGCAATAAAAAGCCCAGCCAAGCATTAATAAACATGGTTATTTTTCAAGGTTACAGCCATAATACATAATTTATGAAGCTTGAAGAAGGTTATTGCCTTGATCCATTAAAGTTACTTTATAATTCCTATTTTGTGGTTGGAAAAAAAATAAGACTTTCTAGAGTTGCAAAACTCCATGAAAGAAATGTCTAGATACATAAGACATGATTCAATCCTATTTTGAGATCAGTTTCCTTTAAATATTTCATAAGTTACTAAAAGCATTTGAAAACAATAAACCACATATCCAGCCTTCCACATTCAGACAGTAAATAATCTACTGGATAGACAGTAACCTTTTAGACAGTAACTTCTCCTTGCATGAAGATTTAATTAGATGCCTCTGCTAACTTGCTTTGTGTCATTGACACATGCTTTTCTGAAGTGCAAAGAAATTCAGCCTGAGAAAGACCAGCATTTGTTGTAAGATTGAGAAATCAGCATCAGTGATTAAATTGAAGTGAGCCATTAAAATTCACTTCTTCATCCCTGCAAGTCCACACTGGTTCTGTGTTTTAACTTCCCTGCACACCAAGGCTGATTTCTGTCAGTGGGCTGGTGTCTGTTCTGAGGGGCACAGAGAGGGAATGAGAATCCCAGTGCCAAATTCCAGAGCTAGCCTCCTCTGTCACGGAAAAGCCGTGACCATCTGGGTCCTGGTGATCTGCTGACTGCTTTAAATTCTGCAGGGCTGTGCTGCTGGGGCTCTCACAAGGTGTGACAAACATCTGATGTGACCAAAGGCTTTATGGGCAACGGTTAATATACTTTTTATGCCTCTGTGTTTGCTTTAGAAATAATGGACAATCAGATTAATGCAGTGTGTAAAACACATCATATAAACATATTTCCTGCCCTTTACTGCTCTGTATCAGCCCCATTACCACGCAGAATGTTGCTTACTGATGAACAATGGCTGACACACGGGATATCACATTTCCTTTTTCTCAGGAGCAGCTACATGCTTAAAGCCAAATTTGTCATTGGTGATGCCATTCACTTTTGTTATTCATGCCAATGGCAGGCAAAAAAGAAGTATTTTTTTAGTTTTCGAGCTGTGCAGTACCCAGGGCTCTAATTCTGCCTAAAAGGGACAGAATACTAAATTCTGAAACATAAGCTTGACTTCAAACATTATTCTGCTGGTATTAAAACACGTGTTTAAAAGTAGGCATGTATTTAATGAACAGGAGTGGGGTTAATCTTTGCTTAAATATTTTCCTGAATTAGGATCAAGTTTCCTGGGCTTTTTTGTAGCAAGAAATGTCAGAGCCTACAAGGTTAAGGCAAATTTGATTGCATCTGTAAGATCCTTGTGAATGTTGCAAGTGAACTTTCAGATCTAGATCATTATTATTTCATGTATTTTAAAGATACTTATTCATACTGTGAAAGATCCCACAATAAGACTTGATTGACTAAATGGTTTTGCTCTGGTGTGAATTTTTATGTGGTTATTATATTAATACACCTTTACCAGACTGTCATCTAAGTTACTGTTTTCTTTGGAAAATAGAATCTGACATGTCTGTGATCCCTTTTATCTTCACTGACTCTTTCTTGATATATTTACTCTAGTGAATGAGTATCTTTGTTCTTGTTTCTTCAGGTTAAATTTTCATTAAAATTCTTTTGTTCTTGCTCTTTCTGCAGTGAACATATTTCAGATTTAATAATGTTCATACCAGAACACTGTCATAAAGGCAGATAACAGAGCTGCCAGGCACTAAGTCTGCTATTTTGATGTTTTGGGTACCTTGGTAATCCCTCCTATGTCATATGGCTCTGCTAAAGCACCTGGATTAATGCTCTGATGATTTAAATAGATGCCTTGGAGTGTTCTGTTCCAGGGTATAATTTCCTTTATTAGTTCATCACAACTTCATACTGGTGACCTTCAAAGTCACACTGCAGATTTATCTTCTTTCAGATTCTTCTCTGGAAAAAGTAATGACCCTGGGAAATGGAAGCCACTGAAAAAAGTTGCAAAGGATAATAAAAGTGTCCTAACTTTCACACAAATTTTAAATTTGGGTGTTGCCTCCCTTTACTGTTTTGTGTAAGAGCAGATTCTGAATAGGCATTTAAATTTATTTATTATTTTACAATAGGCATGTATAGTGTATACAGAGAGGGTAATATTAGTGTTTATTCTGGAAAGAGTTATAAATACATCCCACTGCACCCAGGGACAATCTGGACAGGACAAATGACCATGACACAAATGTTCTGACTAAACTGAAGTGCAGGCCTTTCCCTGGACCATGTGTTCTCAGTAAAAGTCCCAGATAAGCAGCAGAATATTAAAAGCAGCCTGAAGCAGAGCCTTACCTGCACACTGAACATGGCTATGTGGTGAAACTCGCCCCGGCCACCCTGCTTCACAGGGACAGTCATGAAGAACTCACTGCCATCCTTGGAGAAAACGGGTTCTTCGTTCTACAAACATAACAGTGTGTTAGTCTGGCACACTTTACACTTCTAGCAAAAGATCAGCCCAAATTATTTTGTCTCCTTGGGTTTGGTAGTTGCTGTGGTCATAAGTCAATTAAAGAAAAAAAATCCTTATGTTAAGTATATCCAGCTAAGTTTACCAGAGATGTGGTAGCTAAAGCAGAATCCAGGTTCATGCCAAGTGCAATCCCACCCTAAAGCATGGGTTACAGCCCTTGCAGAACTCTGCCTCACCATGAAAGCTCTGGTAATCTCATTCCTAATGCAGGGGGACTTTCCAGGACACTGTCCTTTAGAGGCATACAAATAATGACAGAGATAACCCCTACTGGTGAGGAGGAGAACAAAAGTTTCCATAGTTTGGACTCACTAAGTACATGTTTAACGCCCACTGATTTTGATAAAGTTGTACAGAAAAAATAAGCACATTGAAGTGAATATTCTGAATCAGGGTCTTACCACAAATTGTAGCCTGATGTGATACCATCTCTCCATGTCTAACTTTGAACAGAAATGTTAAATGAAAATGGCTTGCTATAAAAGCATAGTTTTTTTTGTTAAAATGATTTCTCATTTGCACATTGCAAAATGAAGCCTGAAATGTAGTTTAAATAGAACGCGTTTCATCGGGTTATTGGACAGGCCTTCTGAAGCTATGGAGGTGGAATAATTGGCTGACACATTAGTTAAACATATTGTTCTGCATATGAATTTAGAAATATTTTACTTTCTCATTCCAGTTACAGCCCATATGACCTCTAATCTCTGAACTCCTTCAGTTTTAATTTTGTGAGATCATTTTTAAATCAGAAACAAATCACAGTAAATAGGACATGCCTGGAATGGGATTCATCTGGTCTGTCTTCAACCATCCCAGACTTGGGTAGTTAATCAGCTGTTCATCTAAATGCTTACTGAACTGTGTCCAGACAGACCAGAAACTGAAGGGAATATTGCCTCCAAAACCCTCACAGGTGCCTCAGGATTCTATTAGCTTATAAAATAACACACAGTTAAATAAAAATGACAATGAAGCAATTACACATTATGCACATGGAAATAGCATTTATACTGTACCTGTTTAGGAAGCCAGAGGTCTGACTGCATTTCGTATTTCTAAAAGAAAAAAAAAAAGGAAAAAAAAATTTCTTTTATGGAATAGCTATAGATAAAAAATATTTCCCACATTCAGCAAAAGGTCTCTACTTTTTCAGGTTTTTTTTTTTCTACTGTGTTACAATCTTCTCATCTCTTTGCTGGCACTTGTGTTGAAACAAATGATAATTTAATTACAAAGTCAGCTGCTTTACTCAGAGTTTTTGGTAGAACACCACAGGGGAACTAAGAATGCCATTTCAGTCCTTTCTGATTAGCTATCAAGAAGCTTTACACAGGCAGTTCTATTTGCTTTTTACCTCTAGGCATCATCTGACAATTGGATATTTTAGGTCCTTCATCAACACTGGGCAAACAGCCAGCATCAAGCTCAAATTGTGAGACCTTCTCAAATCACAATCCTGTGCTTTAATGTGTTGTAGCATGGAATTAGTGATGAGAAAGAATAAAAACAGATTCTTGGGTTTTATTGTTTGTACTCATATTTCACATCATGCCATCTAAAAAAACAAACAAACCCAAACCAACCAAATATCATGCACACATTGTTGGAAAAAAAATGTATAACATACATCAATTGCTGCAAATTGTCATAGTCACAGTGAAGTAATGAAAATTTATTAGCTATAGAAGAATCTGAACATATATGGCCTGAAAAATGAGAGTCTGTAGCTACTGCAGCAGCTGGTTTTACACTTTCCTTTTTGAAACTGAGGACGTGCAACACGTCACGGGGGAAAAAAAAAACCATTTACAGCTGAAATCAAATGGTTTGACACAATGCTAAATTCTCACAATAAGGCCTTTCCTCACCCATTAGTGATTTCAAGAGCATCACCTAATCCCAGAGGGTGCAGTGTAGAGACCATCCAGGATGAGACAGGCTGGAGCTGTGCTCACAACGGTCAGACTGCATCACTGTCCTTCCTCACCCTCCTAAAAACGTCCTTTACTGTACTGTAAGTATTCTGGAGTGGGACTTCTCAGTCTCTCTCCCCTACATTATGTCCTGGATTACAGCTCCCTGGATACCTACTTCAAACAGGTCCAATTGACCTTGGAGAACATAAAGGTTTCCCTCTCAGAAGCAGCTGCTCACAGTGGTTCAGGACCAACTTTCTTAATAAAAAGAGAAAAGGCTCACAGGGAACAGGTGAAAAGAAACCAAATATCCATGGTCACTATCTTAATCCATACTTTGGGGATTTATTCATAGTTTCTGAGTCAGAAAAAGCACCCTGCAGTATGCAGCAAAAGAAGATGAGCTAGGAAATAATCTCTAACACTTCAATATGACTGACTTCAGTAGCAGACACTGATGGGAGCCTTTTGACTCAGAGGCCAACATTAATCACTCATAACCATTCACACTGTCAAATTATACCCCCTGCTTTGGAGCATCTGTTGGTACTGATATCAGCATGTACAGAAAATATTTATACTTTTAGCTGGTTCTGGGAAGAGATTGTGACTCAGAATGGGAAAGCAGCCAACTGCATTCAAGATGCAAGATTGACTGTGAAAATGGAGAGATGCAATGCAGGAGTGTCAGAAGTCAGAGTCTGGGCCCAGGGGTGGAACGTGGCTGGATACAAAGAGAAAAATGTATTTCAGCTTGGCTTACATTCAAAAATGAAACATCCCCATTGCCTTTCAATTTATTTCTTACCCAAATTTATTACAGTCTGCTATCAAATTTGAAGAAACTATAAGAGTTTTACATCTTTTCCTTAAGTATATGTAAGTTGTGAGAGACAGAAAGAACTAAAATGAAGCTCTGCAAGGGGAGAGAGGAGAAACCAGTCAGCTGAAAATATCTGTCAGAGGACAAGCCTGTCACTGCTCTATATCCCAAGTACACGATGTTCAGCAACTGCAATTTCCACTGAAGCTAATGAATGAACAAAGCTTAGTAATTCTGAAAATGTCACTCAAAGTTGCTAATTACATGAAATCATTTCACCACATTCAGAATTTTCTCACATCCATTTCCTCCCTGTTGACTAATTATATTCAGCTTGCAACTACTGCATCTGCAAACTGATTTCCAAAAATCTATTTCTGATTATGACAACAAAATGCAGAAGAAACCTTGAAAAGAGACCTTGGGAAAAAAACCCAAACAACTTACCCTGGTACAAGCCCCAGTTGTGGTTTCACAAACTGTAAGGATGGAGATATTCTGAGCTCTGTTTAACCATCTCACCACAGCCTTGGTGTTGCTTACCCATTTCACCATGGTGATATAATATTCCCTAAGCAAAACAAGTGAGGGGAAAAAAAAAAATTCAGATCACTGGTGTTGCAGATTAGAATATAGGAAAAAAAAAACCCATATATACAGTTCATTCGAATGCTGAATTTGTACTGTACGACTGTGCCATCACTGAGGGATGGAGAAAATAACCCCAAATGCCCAGCATCTGTGATCCTACAAGTGGGAGGGCTCAGTCCTTCAGCGTGATGTTCCCCTGGGAAATTTTTGCATATATATACAAACTTTACCAACTGTGAAACATATGCTTGCAAATATACATGAAACTGTGTACTTTCCAGCCAGCTTAGAAACAAGCACTGAATTCTAACAGAAGACAGTATTTTCTTACACCAAATACCTTCAGTTCTGTAATATAAAGAGTACAGATAGAGCCCACTTCAAAATTTTAAAATAACAAGTATTTTATAACAAAACTTCTGGATAAAAGGGAAGTCCCTCTCACTACCAGTGTGTTCCTGGTTCTGTGTTAACAAAAAGCTGGCCAAATTGTCTGTCCCTCAACAACACTGCCCAAGCCCATGAGGCTTCCTGGGCTCGTGGCATGGAGGATTTGCCTGCCTCCTCCCAAATTCCTGCTGGGCAGTCAGGGTGGGAAGGTGGGGAAGAAGACCTGCTGCAGTCTGTCATCCCAGCCCAGCCATTCCCTTCACTCCTCTGCTGGTGGCAGCTGGCAGCTCTCACAGTCCAGCTGAGTTATGTGCAACAGTGGAGGGAGCTTGTCTGGAAACTCAGACCCCCTTTAAAACAAGGGGCTTAGCTTGAATATAATTAGGCTTTTAATCTATTACTGATAGAGATCTCATTACTCTTTGACAACAGGCTTTTAATTATAGATTCAAAAGCCTCCTTACTGGATCAAAGACACTGAGCAGCAGCAGCAGCAGCAAAGCTGCACCCAGGAGAGGCAGGAGACAGGAGCCCACTGTGCCTGCACCCAGCCCCACCCCACTGCTGGGCTGGCAGAACATGCCAGAACCACCCAGCAGGTACAGCTTCCTCTGGCTTTCACAGGTGACTTTTAGTAAAACAGCTATTTTCACATGTGGACACCACAATCGGGGACTCCAAGTGTATCAAGTGTATTCTGAGTCTAATACCTTTTTTGTTTGTTTGTTTTAACAAAGGTTTAGTCTTACTGAGGGGCAGAAATGTATGCCACAAGTAACACAAGACGTACCAGGACAACAGGTGACACAAGCAGGAAAGCCATCAGTTTGTGTCTCCAAGCTTCTCATTTCCCATTAATCTACTGTACACACCTCAAGCTTCCTCACAATCCCACTTTTAAGAGGAAACACTAATTGCATTCTGGACAAAGGACTGAAGCAAAATATTAGATCTTGTTTGCCACTGAAGAAAACACAACTGTACACATGAAATGGAAACACCAAGGAGGAAACAGTAATTGCCTGAAATACAACCACATATCTGAAGGAACACCATCAGTCTTTTGTGGCATTAACAGTACACAGTAGATGGTAAATTTTTCTGCAGAACAGAAGTAAAATTTGCAAGAGTTATTGCTATCTTTATATCAGAAATATGCTAACAAAACTTGGGAAATCTTACCAAGCACCTTTACAGGATCCCTACAAGGAGAAAATTATTGTTTCATTGAATTTGTTTAATCTTACATCAAATTCCCAGATACCCTAAAAATCAGGGAAACAGTTTTATGTCTTCAGAGGTCCTGCACTAGACATAATTTAGGACAAGTTGAGAATCTGAATATTACTTTTTGTGGTTATAACTAACAGAACCTCATTCTTCTTCCCTTTCCCCTTCCCTTCCCATATTTATGGTTTCTGTGTAGGAGTGAATCTCCATAACAGCAGTTGGTTATGACCTGTATAATACCTATTTCTAAAATGTTTCTGCCCTGAAAGAACCTTAAAACTATACCTGATAATGAACTATTCAATTTAATTCTCAAAGACTCCCATGACCTATTTACTAATGACTCCATAATGAATGGATTAGAAAGGCATTGAAATAAATTGATTGCTAAAGGCAGCTACTACTTCTACTAAAAAAGCTAATATTTAAGGGGAAAAAAGGAACTCCCAATCATTATAAAAGTGAAAGATTTCCACTCTAGAAAAGCCTGTTTAAAGCACATTTTTCATACCTTTATATTTATTGATATATGAACATATATGGCTTGATGACCAGTGTGGAGACTGTTACTGAAATCCTGGGTCAGATGCATAATTTACAATAAAACTGACTCACAATTATACAATCCTTCTAAATTTTACAGCATGAGAATGATACCTTAATAGTTAAAATGACAAAGAAACTAACTTTTTTTCCCTAGGTTTAAGCAGATTTACTAAGTCTTCTCATGCACTAGCAAGCCCGGATTTTTATTATGATTATTATTTCAGTTGAACAACAACAATATCAAGAACTGAAAAGTTGCCAAAGATGCTCCAGAGATTTGGCTTCAGCTTCAAGAAGTCAAAATAAGTTTTAAGATACTAATATTCATACTTGAGTCTACTATTACTTCCCATCTGCTGGGGAAGCAGAATGAATCTGAAGTACCTGAAGTGAAACCATAACATTTGAAACCATAACATAAGATTATTTTTTCCTTGGAGATTTACACATTGCTTTCTTGCTTAACTTCTTTGCATCTTCTGAACTTAAAGGACAACTTCAATGCCATTAAGGAGAGTGAAGCTGCTGATCTTGATGGCAAGAAATCTCTTTCAGATCTTATAGCACTGCTTAAATTAATGAAGGGTTAGCAAGCAGCAGGAGTTTTTATTATATTTTTCAGTAGTGGTCCATCAATAGAAAGAAAATACTTCAAAATGCTCAACTCATTGAAAATAATTTCTTTTACAAACACAATCAGTAAGCATTCCAGCTGACACCAATAATTGCAAGGCATAATTCACTATTAAAATGTTCCTGAACTAAATTGAGAACCTCAATTTGCGTAGAAGAGAGCTACACCAGCCTAAGATTGTTTGTAACAATTGTGACTAAGTGGCCACTGTTAACATCCTGACTGTTTTGGGAACAATTACCGTAAAATATTTGAGGGGTTGTAGGAACTGGAATAACATGCAGAAGTGGGTTTTTTTCAGCCAGAGGTTGTTGTGGCAGCTAAGTCCATTCTACATCCCCAAGTTACCCTAAAAGTGCTCTCCCTACAACACTGTGCTACAAAGTTCTCCCTTTGTCCAGATTCTGTTGGTCACTGGCCCTCTCCCCCCTGCCATCCCTTTTCCCATTGGCCCCATTATGTCACTCAACCTCATTATTATCTTTATTATTTAACATTTGAGGGCTAGAAGTATTATTTTCTGAGACCACAATCAGGATGACTGCAATTCTACCCATGGAATACACATACACATTTCAGAACAATGAAATGATATACCTTGCCTTAAAGCTGTCAGGTGGCATCAGTTCCAGGGTATGTGCTGGTCCATACAGATTAACTACAAACAGCTTTACTGTGGGGTTTGTTTGACCTGCCTTTGGGGAAAAAAATATAAATAGGAGTTTTAGAGGCACTGAACCAGTGTCAGCTAAGCAGACTCACTCACTCATTAACATAATTCAGTACCTTCATAATAATGAAAAGTTATTAAAGTTCAAGTATATTAAATCTGAAAAATTAATTTCCCAGCCATGTGAATCTCACAGATAAAAATACGAACTGCTGAGGGATTGTCTCCCCACCCTTTACTGATGGCAGACCTCCCTGTGCAGAGCAAGTGACCAGCACTAGAAGTGGCTTTGCCCAGTTCAGTAAAGTCAGCTACCAAAACATGGTCAGTTCCTAAATCTGCAGGTAAATCCAGCCTCCAGCAAAGCCTTTTTCAGATGCTATTGTTCCTTCTGAAAAGCTGCACTACCTCTGAGATAGCATTCCTCCTCTTCCTCCTCTTTTTCTTTACCATTTTCCCTCGGTCCTCCTTCCCTTGTTTGCTGAGATGAAAATCTCCCTTTCTGGCCTGGCTCAGGAGCCAGCTGCTTTGGCAGGCCAGCTCCAAGGGAAACAAAATGCTTCTTGTGGGTAAAGGGGAATTACATGGCAGTTTGATAGATATCCACTGTGGAGAGTCTGATAAATCTTGAGGATCTACAGGGAGGTGGGAATCTCCTTCTCCTGTACCATGGCTCATTACTAAGGGATGTTCCTGAGCTGAAGGGAAAGCAATGCAGGCAGAAAGAGAGGCTCTGAAGGGCTGCAAGGAGATGCCTCTGCCCCCACATCCCTGTCCTACACACGCCTTCCCCACGTTTCTGTTTCATGTCACAGGAATTACACTACATAACACCCTGGGGATACAAAAAATGAAGAGTGCTCCTCAACGGGGTTGACTCCTGTTTGATATTGGAAGGAAAAGGTAAAAATCACTGATTTTACAGATTTACCCTAATAAATGTCAGAGTTGCATACTTGGCTCTTCACAGGCTGAAAATACACCCACAAATTCCTTTTAGAAATCGGGCTTATCTCAGAATAAAGTCTGAATGCTGAATCCACTCATTTCTGAGTGGTATGGAGGACAAGGAAGTGACATTTTTGTATTTTTAACACTGCTAAAAAAATAAATTTAAAAGTGTTTTTGTTTTTTGGTTTTTTTTTAAGAATAGAGTCTGTGTGTATGACGTGTAAACAGACATGGGTGAGCATGTCCAGTGTTCACAAAAACACATGTGTTTATGTGTTTTATTTTTCAATCCTAGTTTTAATTTTCTCTGATGGTAGCACTCCTTAATAGAGACAAAATCTTTTCTGTAATCTCTGTTGCTATACCACCAGCTTCATTACCAATTAATGATGTTTAACGAGTAGCTAAATTTGTATTAAATGGAGACATTAAATAAAGATAATGTTTTTTCATTAATGAGATTACTGAAGTAGTATTGTGTATCACTTTTATGCTGAATTGCTAATGAAATAGAATTACTCCTTTCTCGTTTACAAAGCTGACTTAAAAATATTCCTTATTTTTTTCTTTGCTCTGTCACTCAAGGCCTTTTGCCAATGCAAGTACCTAAACTACCTCTAAAATGGCTTCTGTTTCATTATTTCATAGCACAAATAACTCTATTTATATAATGTATGTTATTGTTTCATAGTTCCTGGTACCGTTCAGCCATCAACAATAAAGCTTCATCACCAAAAAACAGTCGCAGGAATAGCAGGGTAAGAGGAATATTTTCTAAAGCTCTCAATAAACTTCCCCTGAAATGCCAAAGGAGTCCATATATATGTGGACCTGCCAGAAAAGAACCCAGACACTTTGAAACTGCACACAAGGGCTGGATGAACTGATCAGCTGGAAGATCAAAACAACAAATCTGGAGGCATCTCACCAGAAAATCCCCAGAAAATGAGAGGTGATTTCAGGCATTACTCCTGCCTGGGCTGTTCTTTCACTTCCTAAAACAAACATAAAAATCCTTTTCTAAACCTTTTGAAACATGGTGATAATTTTTTTTTTTTTTTTTTTTCCTTTTGGTGGCCATGAAAATATGTTACTGTGGGTTATCTCACCCAATGCCAGTCTGTCACCTTTACTAGTAACAGCACAATCTACTGGGGTCTCTGTGAAGGAACTTGCCCTGTGCTCTGCACCCTGAGTGTCTGACTCCAGTGCAGCTGGGGCTGCATCTTTTACATGTAGTCATGCAGTCCTTCAAATGCATTACCCTTCTCTCTGAGATGCTGGATTCATTTTAACAAGACAAATATCAGTGATTAAATTACTTCAAATTAGTTTCACTGCTGTCCCCACACCCGATAGTTTCTTTTCAGCAAAAGATGTTAGGATCCATTGAAAAAAAATGCAATTATTATTTCCTGAAAAGCATCATGAACAAAATCAGCCTCTGTTACTGTCTGGAAACACTCTTTCCTTATGGCTGAATATTTTCAGTGAACACAGAAGAGGAGGTGGGGCTGGCACTCCCACTCATCTTACCTTAGGATATGGATACTGCTTCCCCTTTGGATACAGGCCTCCTGTGAAGCGGGGAATAACCATGTTGGGTACCAGAGAGTCATTTATGGTCAGGAAGGCCAGTCTTTCCCCGTCTGGAGACCACCAGTGGGCAATGTGGGAATGAAGAAGTTCCTCTGCAAAACCAGATTTCCTTAGGGTCCATAAAAAACTATCCCATAGTGTCCAGCTTATTCAACTGGAACCAAGTTCCTCTCCCTGTGCCAACTTGAAATGTGTCTGTTGTCATTTCAGTAATTCCACATCATACTGGCTTGAATGGTTGGATAACAAGGAATACTGAAGGACCAATTTCCTGGAATATTTCCACTGACATCAATACATTATCTAAATGTGAAAGATGATTGTTACTGTCATATGCTTAATTCTATTACATTCCAGTACATGTGTTTACGTAAATTTTATATAATTTAAAATAATTTGGGCATTTGGGGTATTTTTTGGGGGATTGCCATTTGTTTTCTCATTCTCTTAATACAGAACTTCAGTATACCTGATTTCTCTGAGTTGTGGTACCTGATAACATGCAGAGTCTCACACGGTGATCTTATGTAATCATTTCTGGAGTGCAATATTTTGACTTTCTTGTCAAAATCTAGTGGACATCTTTAATTCTTGGGAAGTTCAGTTTTTCTGGAGGGTAACTTTTTGAAAATCCAAACAAATTTTATTTTTACCCAAATTTTATCTGCTTTCCAAACGAAAGCAATTCTCAAAAATGTTACTCAATGTTTTCTTACATTTATTGTCATTGTATTTCACAGTCAAAAGGAGCAAACCAGAAACAATCACAGACAGCACCCAATCTCCTGAAATCCAAGTACAGCAGCTCCTGAGAAATTCCAAATTCATCCTGTACAGGCCTTCTGCCTCCACTTGTGAAAAGACTTAGACTGTTTTCAGTATGTATTTGATACCTTGGCCTGCTTAGTAAGGATTTTGTATTTAAATCTGAAGAATTTGGCTGGAAAACTAATTGAGAATGGTGTTCTAAGGGAAAAGACCTGACTGCATAGCTAATTGGAGAGCCTACCTAACAAAATGACTTAAGTTGTCAATAGAGAATCTCCAAGATGCTAATCGGATTCTGAGGGTTCTGAAGCAGCTTAATGGGTTGAATTATCCAAGGTTAGGTGAAATGAAGCTGGGACCTATATTCAAAGTCATATATTCTGGGTCATGCTTCTCTCCCTGGCTGGATAACTAAAACCTTTTACACAGGAGAAGAGCAGAGAACAAATGGTGAATATCAGATAGCAAAAATCACAACTGTGTTTGCTTTAAAATATTACTGTTTGCATTTAGTCAAGGTTATTCACACAAAGAAAAGCTATTCCCAAATGCTTTGTAAGGTAAAATGCTAATAACAAACTCATGAAATGATAAAAGAAAACAAATGAGGTCAAAGGAGGAAGAGTGCTTGATTCAATTAAAATCTCTCAACTTCACCTGGACAGTGTTCACCCTGCTCAGCTTCTGATGCTATTAAAAAACTCTGCTGAAAGGGGAGCACTGCTGTAGGTTAATGGGAAAGGAGCAATGAATGTGTCCCTTCATGCCAACAGACACTGGGGCTCTCCAGTGTGCACAGACAGAACTCCCTTTTACTCCAATTTCCATGGTGTTTCTGGGTGAGAAGAGCTCACTGCCAGTCTGCAGCCCTGGGAACCCAGCGAGTCCTCTGCACGTCAGGGAATGCAACAGCCACTTGGGCAGGGATCAAAAAACTTGGAAAATAAGGAGAAAAGTCACTTAAAGAGGATTTTAGGACATGCTTCATGAGGAAGGCTTTGGGATCATTTCCCACAACACTTCAGAAACTTTCTAGTCCCAAACTGGACAACTTTTGCTTCTCCTGGCTGTGGCTCTTATCAACTTCACTTTGTTTTAGCAGAAAGCTGATAGACTACATCAACTTCAGTGAGCTATATCTGCTTAAATTCTTCAATTTGCATGCTGTTGTGTTCAATTTCAAGAATAATAAGTGCATATAAAATGATGTTCCATTTAAAAAAATATTCTTTTGTTTCGAAATATGCATTAAAACATTTCAAAACAGTACTGGAAACCTTGGAAGTGGGTAACTAGGAGATTAGTTAGCTAACAGGCTGAGGGATGCAAACTATCATTCTAACTTCAGAGTTTACTTGGGCAGAGATTTTTTTTAAAAAAAAACTCAAGGTGTGTGTTCTTAATTACTGCAAGAGGTGTGGACAGGCCCTTTTTAAGGTGAAGTTTCATGCTATATGGCATTAACACCATTCTTAAAAAAACTCTTCACACAAGAAATTCTATACCTCAGGAAAACAAGTATTTAACACTAAGCTATTTATCTACAGAATTCATGAGTCCTATAGAAAGAGTAACTGAAATGTGTACTGATTTTAAGCTGTTATACCAAGCTAGATAATCTTCCTTTTTTTTTTATTTTGTTTTCCTCAAATTTATCATTATGTCAAAAGCATTTTGGGTGCAAAGGGAACACTCCGTGGTACTGGATCTGGAAGACAGGCTGAGCTATCCCCCACTCATTTTTGGGTGCCATCCTCTATGGGGATGTTTTAAGTGTAAATGAGCCATCCCTGGTGTCCCCAAAAGCAGCAAACTGAGCCCCTTCCCTCCTCACTTTTACATGCTACCAAGTGTTCATTTGCTACATTCTGGTTGGAAATGAATTCCTCTTTCTCAGAAAACACTGCTCTATGCAAACCAGCAGCCAATACAAAGAATGAACAGATACAAAGGCAATCTTGCAGGAAAATGAGAAGGGGCAGGAACAAACCCAACCTCAGCATTTTCTGAAATGAGCAGATTTGTGCTGTTGGGTCTGTACAAGGACCTTTCATCTGTTTTAATAAACAGATAGATTCATCCAGCTTACCTTCGTATAACCAGTCTGCAATTCCATTAAAAATAATTCCTTCTTTTCCCGAGGATGTCAGGCGCAATGAGCTGCTCTTTACATCAGGCTGATAGTAGATGTTATTTTCAAATATATAAATCTGGATGAGGTAAGAGAGATGGGGAGAAAAAACAACATTTTGGTAGATATAAATGAATGTTCAGCAATGAATACATAATTTCCTCAGGCTCAGAACGGTCTACAGAACAATTCAGCATGAGTTTCCACCAACATTATCTTCATATTCCATTCTATTATATATTTGGACAAACTAAGCAAACTTTTAATACTTATGGCAAGCAAATCCTTCCTTTGAAATTGTCTTTCCAGTTGAAATATTTCTATCCATGTTAAAAAATATTATTACATTCCTCAAAATCAGACAGAAGACAGAAGTTTTATAACAGCTGAATAGATAAAGAAATTTTCATCTGGTTTTCTAACTGTGAAATGAGATACATTTCTGCAAGGACACACAGCACAGAACGTACATCATAAATATAAGTTACAGCTTTTATCATGGTGTCAGAACACACAGGAGAAGCAAAAACAAAGAGCAGCCTGCAGTTAACTTTTCTCAGCTTGCTGACGACTTCTGACTGACATACCAATGTTTAACCTCAAGTGTACTATATAAATGCTCTTTATTTTTCAAGTCTGGGCTCCTCATCCTCCTTTTCCCTTCTTCACTGCCACTCATCAGCCTTGTCTGCTCTTCTTTCCCTGCTCACTTTGTTGCAAAGGGTATCAAGTTCACTCATTTTGTGAGGCTGAGCTCCAGGTTCCATGGCAAAGTGCACTAATTACAATGGCATGTATGCACTTCCACAGCTTAACTCAAAAATCAAAGTAACAGCACAATTATGCACCATCTCAATACACACTGAGAAAATGCAGCTGACAGGAATAAAGAAGCCAAATGACACAGAAATTTTTGTTACACCATTTCAGCACTGTCCACTGATATCCAGTGTCTCAGGGAGTGCAACAGGAAGTAAGTGTATTTCCACCAGAGACCATTAAAAAAGCCTGGTCATTTATCATTCTCTCACACTTCTATAATAAACGACTTATGGGAAAATACTAACCAAAGAGCAAAGTTTTATTATCACTACTGCTGCTGTTCCCTTTGCTTCTAAATTACCATCTGAAATACATTTCCCTATGAGTCCCCAAACTAATGATTTTTAACAGTAGCCACTTCAAGATTTCTGCTGCAGAAAGCAATAAAGCTGAGGTTTTCTCATAGCATGAGCAATGAAATTATTTTAATCATTACTGGGAACTGGGGATGACTTGGAAGTAAGTCCTTTATGGTCAGAATTCAATGCTCAGCAGTGAGTTCAAAACTGAAGCCAAAATAGTTGATCCAGTTTGAATAATACAAAATGTACTGAGCTTTACATTGGTTCAGAGAATTTCTGGGAAGTTGATGTATTACCCAACATCAACAGCAGAAGAAAACAAGGATTAGAGAATGCTGAGTGTATCAAGCTTTTGAAATAGTATCAACAAAACTTCCTTTAAATGTGTATTTCCACAGTAAAAATGCATTTTTTTGTCTAACATAAAAGAAATTAATACATGCAATAACAAGACATGGTCAGCTGCTTAACCAAGAAAACCAAAACAATTTAGCCAAGTATTTGTTATTTATGTGAACTAAAACTATTGCTGTCAGACTGCATTACAGGTGGACTAAGTAGTGAACCACTCTAGCAAATGTTGCTTCCTATGAAGCAACTTCTTACAGCTGACAATCTATTCTTACATAAACAGCAGCTTTCAAGAGGTTCCCAAAAAAGCCTTCTTGGTCAAATGATTCTATTTTATTTAATCTTCTTCAATTAAAAGAAATTAATCTAATTTATTTTTGAAGATCAGGAGTATAATTTTTGCTTCTCTCTCCCCTTTTCAGGCTGTGTTTTTAATGGTGAAAGTACCCACATTGTCCAATGACAACTTTCATGTAAAGTGATCAGTGCCAGTCAAAGGACAGGATTAAGAAGTACTTGTTGTATGACTGAACCCTGAGAAGGTTTTTAATCCTGTTATTACTACTTAGCAGGCAAGATCTCAGATAAGTAAATATCTCTGAAGGATACTCACTGTTGTGCCACTGGTTGTGTCTGCATCATCTTTATTCCAGATTCATTTAATAAAGCAGCTTTGTCTCCATCCTCACCCAGTTCTCAGCTACCCTCTGAACAATCTTCTAAGTCTACTCCATCATCCAAAGTTTCCCTTCTTCCCTCATCACTCCTGACACATGTTCCTTCCACTTTGAAAGCTGCTCCAAACCCTATTTTTATTTTTCTTGAATGTACCTAATGAATCATTTTAAAGTTCTTGAAAAACTTCAGTCACACAGCAACTCTCCCTAGCAAGCCTTGAGCTCACTGATTACTTGAATTTAACATTAAAAAGGAAGAATTCACGTTCATTGGCAGAACATTTATGAAATACAGCCATTCATGTTCCCCAACACAACCACACTGCACATAAATGCACATGGATGATTTAGGGTGGGCGCTCTGCACTCACTGCCTGCAGCATCCCAAAAGATCAATATCCCCATGCCCACAAAAACACTTTAGAAAGATTCACCATTATGGCTAGTCATTAAATCTCATCTGCAATTTTGAATATCTGTTGTATTTCAGGAGGTGCCAGTTTCCACAGGAAGCCCTTGGACTGCTTTTTGCACTGACAGGAACAGCCTCTGCACCCTTCCTACCAGTGACAGAGCCTGACCCTGCAGCCAGGGCTGCATTCCCCTCCACCCCTGACCATGCCAAAGGGCTCATCTGTAACTATGGAACCCTTCACCTCTTGGAAACAAGGACTTGGGAGTTAAAGTGTTGATTTCTGCAGCAAAACAGGCAGCAGAGGCATAACAGGAGTGATGCCATTCCTGTGAAGGCTTAGTCATGGCCTGAGAGGCTCCCACTTCTCCCTCAGTGAGTGCAGGCAGTGCATTCAATTAAGCACAAGTACTTTGTGTAGCCACAGAGCCCAGTCTCCCATCAATTTGCAGCCAAGAAAGGTATTCTAAAAGGCAGAATCACTGTGACTATTTCTTCCCAGTACAATACTTATATGATACAAATGTACCTTAAATATAGCTCTAAAATACTGAAATTTTAACAGATCACCACTTGAAATGAATTCTGTTCACAAGATTGTGAGTAGATCCTACTTGCTTTCATCTTGTGCTGGCACACACTGCACCAGCCAGCAGCAAAACACGGTGTCAAATGTGAACTGGCTTTAGGAGCAAAACAGACACTGCTTCTATTTTATGTGAATTATCAAGAGCCCACAAACTAAGAGTAGAAATAGAGCTATTCCTCAGCTGAAACATGCAAAAAAACTCTAGCCCCAGAGGAGAGAAAGTCCTTAAATGTCAAGCCTTCCCCTCCCTGCACAACACCCAAATTCCTTGTCTTTGCTTCATATATTTTTCTCTTTCTTGCTCAATTTAAGCATTGCCACTGTATTCTCATGAAACATCCTTATCATTCTACTTTATGCTACACTAAAATGTATTTGAAATCTTTTTTTTTTTTTCAAAAACACAGAGACTCAATGAATTTTTTTTTTATTTTTGAGGAGGCAGCTGCTCCTGCTGATTACTTGCAGTACAACAATACCTGGAAGTTGAATTTACGAGCCACAACTCAGTTTTCAAAATTGAGGGAAAGTGACAGAAAGTGACTGGGAGAGAACTCAGACTGCTGCTTTTCCTATGAGACTGAAATTCTCAAGCACTGCAAGGCAGATAACAAATCATGACCCTGGGATAAGAGTAATTGATCAAAACAAACAAAACCAAATGCTTGGAGCACAGTCTTGTAAACACACGTGCCTTACCTGACTTCAGCAAACAGAACTATGTGCCCAAAAGTTTCCAGGATGAGGACTGCACATACTTCATTACTTTGTAAATTGTGTTTTGAGCAGTGTCACATAAACAGACAATTTCCCTTGCTAGTCTCTCTCCACTCAGGTATATGGGAGCAAGCAACAGTAAAAGGCTTTCCTCAGTATACACTTGGGGCTATTTACCACATCACAAGTACTAAAATGTTGACTGAAACTACTGAATCTTCCCAAACTGCTAAAAAAGGAGTTGCTAACTGTGTATCAGACAGGTATTTTCAACAATACATCGGTGGCTTTGTGCCCAAAATGCTTTCACAGCTTTCAGGTATGATGATAAGAAAATAAATTGAAAAAGGCATGAAGTGGAACCAGGATATGCTATTTTATGTGAAAATTATTATTATGCTTTTTTTAACCTTTTCTTTTCTACCTGTCTTTCATGAATATTCTTTAAAAATTTAAAATTATTTTTAGCTGAGGCCCTAAGCCAATAATGCTGTAAATGGCGATAAATGTTAAAATCTATTGCCTTCAAATTTATTTGACTTTTTCCTTTCTTAGAGACTTTTCACATCAAGTCTTAAATCAAATGAACAAAAACCTCACCAAATTTCAGTAATTATTTTGTTAAGTATTTTCTTATTAATGAAAAACACCTGCAAGAACATTTTGGATTAGTCAGATATTAATTCTTGATAATGATCAGATTTATTTCAACTGACTGTGATGAATCTGAGGCCCAGCTTGCTCTAATATTCTACCTCAGTGCTAATCATTCTCATTCTTCCACATCTGGCAGCCTCTAAACCATTTTTTTCATAAACCTTTTTCTAAATTAATTCCTTCCAAAACACTTATTTACTGTTTGCAACACATTTTGCAATTACAGGATTTTCTTTCAGGCTGAGGTCTGGAGCAGAGCACCCAGTCCAAGCAGTTAGTTCCAGATGGCAGACAGCTGTGAAAACAGAGACATCCACTCCCCCAGCTGAACAGCAAACCCAGTGCCAGTAGCTGGAGAGGCCCCCCCGTGTGTCTTTAATCATTTCAAACACTACAGGCAGAGAAAAGCTGCTAAATTACAGAAAAATACTCCACTTTTTCCCTTTTGCTGCTCCCCTGAAGCCTCCTGCATGGCACATCCACACTATATCCCTCCTCTGATTGCAGGGCAGTTTCAGGGACAGCACGAGCCTTTTGTGCTCCAGCTGGGCAGCAGCAGCAGCTGGCCCAGAGCTGCTGAGGTCAACTCCAAAGCCCAGGTATTTCAGGTGGAGGAAAAGCAGAGGGGGTCTGTTCAGCCTGGAGGAGACTGAGGGCAGACCTCACTGCAGCTGCAACTTCCTTGTGAGAGGGGAAGAGGAGGAGCAGACACTGATCTGTTCTGTGTGGTGACCAGTGACATGACCCAAGGGAATCCCCTGAAGTTGTGTCAGGGAGGTTTAGGATGGGTATTAGAAGAAGGTTCTTCAATCCAAGAGTGGTTTGGGACTTGAACAGGAAGGAAGGAAAGAAATTGTGGAGTGTGGCTACAGGCTGTGTTTGCCATTACAGGGATTAATCAGGATGAACACCTTGTCCAAGGAAAGTGCCAACCAAACTCTAAAGCTACAGAGCAGATGCAGCTGGAAAGGAAACAAAGAAGTCACCTGTATCTATACATCTTTGGTTAGAAAAACAGATCCACACAACAAGCACAGGTCTCTTCCTATACAGGTTCTACCTGTCATCCAAGAAAATCATCAGATTCTTCCACAGAATCCCAGACCAACAAATAGGTAACTAACTACTCCAATATGGAGTAACTTCAGTGCTCCCACTTGATACCCCACAGAACGTGACAGTCTTGCTAACCTTTCACATTGAAAATGTGAGCTATACAAGACTAAGGAATTTCTGATTATGCCCAGAAGGAGACCTTCAGGTGTTCAGGAAATGCTTGTGCTGCACAACTGCTGCAGCTGCTAACGAGAGTGCTGAAACACCGACGTAGGGCCTCCTCAGGCACCCAGCCCTGGCTGCATTCCTGTGTGCCCTTGGCAAGGACACACAGGTCACCCCTCTCTGGGCCAGCACAGGTGTGCTCAGAGCCCAGCACTCCATTAACAGAGCACTCAGCTGTGCTTCTGCCTTTTTGCAGAGGGGTGAGAATTTTACTGATGCAGAAACCAGAGTCCCCCTGCGCTCCCACCCACCCGCCTGGCTCTCCAGCTCAGGGGGCTGACGGCTGCACCTCAGCACAGGCTCCACCAGACTTGCAAAGCATTCAGCAAAATCCCATCCCTTCTTGTGAGACTGCCAGCCAATTAGTTGGGTAATTAATTCTTCAAAAGCTTCAAGATGCTCTTCCATCTGGGGTTGCCTCTTACCATTTGTTCTGTCTCCTGTCTTACCATACATTAGCCAGGGCCAAATCCAGCTGCCCCCAGTCAGATCCTTCGCTAAGATTTCCAGATGAAATATGTTTTCTCACTAACAACATTAATACAAATAATATCAGCTATTCAGGAGCAGAACAAAGTCAAATAAAGAATATTTTCTTTGTTGCTCTGCAAATATTGTACTTTGCTCTTCAGAGATTAAACCACTACTTCTCCAGTTTCAGGCACAGTGCTGAGTTTATAGTGCCTGATAACATGTATGCACACATATATATTGCATATATCCAAAGAGTTGATGCCCTTTTGTTCTTGAACAGATGGAAAGTCCAGCACAAGCAAGGATCTTACATAGAAAAAATAAATAAGTGGCATGTTAAATGAAATAATTAATTTTAGAATTATTTTTAAGTAATTGTTATTCTAAAAATGTGGTTTCAATTCCTACTGTTGCTTTCACCGTAATTATGGAAAAATGAAGATATCCATGCACTTCCTTTGACTTGTAAGTAATATTAGAACTGACTTTAGATTGCAGGAAGAAACAAAAATCGAAGTCCTGCATCCACATCAAAACAATTTGGTTGCCAGATTTCAACAGCTGCTGTTAAGGTAACAAGTTTGGTTTTCATTTAAGTATTTAAAGTATTTGTTACTAGTTTCTGGTTCACAGATCTGAAAAACTGTAGAAATTGCTCCACTTCAGAAATTTACACTTAGTTTTCACCAATTTAAAAAATACTGCAAATTGTCCATGGTTTCTATCAGTGCAATGGCTTTCCAAAGAATACCTGGCCTGGCATTTTCTCTACCACTATTTGGCATCCTCCAACACTCTGACTGACAATTTTTTTTTTCTGAGAAACACTGATTACGTTGTTTTTAGTCGCTGTGTAATATCTGCTGTCTTCTTCAAGTCCAAACTGAGCAAACATTTTCTTGTCATCTGTGATTTCACTTACTATACCCCTGGAACTCCCAGACTTAAACTGAGATTGTCAAACCATTATTATACCTACTGTTACAGAAGATGAATACTCCTTCCTGCCCTTTTTTCCTTGCCAAAATCTTATTTACTTGAAGCAGATTCCCACTGAAAAACAAGGTGCAGTTAAGATATGTGTTTTGTGTGCCAATGCAACAACAGTGTAACTGCTATTTTCTTTTTTTTTTTCCTTCCACAGAAAAGATAAATGCTCCTTTGGGGAAGAAAACATCATCCAGAAGGACTGGATACACAGTGTTATACAGGAACAGTTGGCTGTACCAAGCTAGAAATTCCATGATGGCAACCTAAACTTCCTGGCCTTTATCAAAGCTCCTTTGTGGCCAAGAGCCACAGAGCACATGCTGCAGAGAGCCACAGAAATCCTTCAGGGCTTGATCTGGCTTTTTCTGTGCTGACCTGGTGGGGTGATGCCATTTGGCTCATTTTTATCTACAGCTGGAGACTCAACACCCATCTTGAACACAACTGTGCTGGCACTGGGGTCCCTCAGACTGCCCATGGTAAGGACAACAGGACACCACCAATCTGCCTGCCACAGTGCTCTGGAGCATTTCCAAATCAGGGGTTGATTTACTGCCCCACACGGGTGAACTGTACACACATTGTGCACAAACTCACACTGACAAACCACATGTCCAGGAGGTGCTTTGCACTTTGTTGGAAAAGGAGCAAAATCAAGGGTCAGTGTCTGCCATTCTTGCCAGCAGTAATCAGCCATGAAAGCAGCTTCTTGGTAACGAAGGGGACACACACACTGAGAAGCAAGTGAACTGCAATGTGGCAAACCACCACCCCAACCACTCATAAGGCATCTCACTGGTGGGATTGATTATTCTGCTAATGTCTGTCTTACAGGTCCTGCAGCCATCTCTGAAACTAAAGAGAATTACCATATTTCAGGTAATATAAACCACAGAAAAGTGGCTTATAAAGCTTTAATAGGTGTGAATTTTAAAAGGTTATAATATTCGTTAGTGACTTAGTGAGTTACAATTACACAGATTTCTTCCAAAAGCCTGTTTTTTTCTTTCTCACGTCTTACAAATTTTCTATCCAGATCACATATGTTCAGGATGACAATTTCAAGGAAAGTTTTATGGGATGGTATTGCAAAGCAGCTTTATTTCATATTCCTTTCCCCTACATTTTATCTGTAGTCTATTTAGATTGTGAGCTCTCACAAAATAGGATTGCAGGCTGAAATGTCTGATCTAGTTTGCAATACAGCTGCTTTGCAAGCCTCCAGGAGTGTATAATGGCTCTGATCTCTTCTCTGCAGATTTTTTTTTTTTTTTTCTTTTCTTTTGCAGGTCAGTCTATACTGGTACAAAATTTTCAGAGCCATTCAGCTCTGACTTGCTCCAGCTCTTGCACCACAGAGCACTAAATACCACAGGCACCATGAGCTACCTCAGCAATGCATGGCAGTGGACAAAACCCCATCCTTACATGATCCACGTTCCAAAAATCATCAGACACATTGCAAATGAGGTGGAAACCAAATAATAGATAATAACAAAATTATTATAATTGTAAGCAATAATAACTGTATTCACTCTCAAAGGTACCAATTTTCTAAAGGTTGTGATTGACCTACACAGCAATTCTTTCAGAGGAAGCTCTCAAATGTTTTGATTATATTGTAATTAAGGCAGAGAGGAAGTAGCTGTTGATCAGTAGGAGACATGGAGACCTCAAAGTACAGACACTCCAATGTCATACACTGCCTTTTTGTTGGTGTCAGATAGAACATGTTAATTTGTGCAGTCACCAAGCTGCCAGACATAGCAGGAAGAACAGAACACTGAAGCACCATTTTTCTTCTGTCTAGATTAATGCCACTGCACCACAGCAATGTGTTAGCACAATCGTTTCTGAACAACTGAAACAATCTACAAGGCTATTATATTTAATTGATATTTAGATAGTTTATAAATCTACTGTAAACAATAGCAAGGATGCACTCATAATGCAGCTACAAGATTAGTTACTAATGCCATGACATAAACCAGGCCATGAACTCAGACTATCAGTAAATCCATGGTAACTCTGATGTTTATGTCCTTGATTTCCAATAAATGCAGGGAAGCGTTGCCTTCTTTTGTTTCAACACACATTAATTATGTTGCCTTTCCAATGATATTGGATCATGATGCTCACTAAATTCACACCCTGCCTCATCACCATGACAGCTTACCCATGAGAGCAAACATAGTGTAATGTGCTATATAAATAAAATCACGTATAATATCTGAACTACGACCTAAACAAAAAGCTGTCTCATAAATCCACTGCACAGATCACAGTAAGCCTGCCTTGCCCCCAAGCTTGTGGTCTGGATCTGCTGCTTCCTCCCATGGAGCTGCCTGCAGAGCTTTGCTGGCTGCAGCAATGTGCAAAAAGTCACTGATTACTGGGCTGCTCAGCCCTCTGATCTTCATCTAAGTGATGTGAAGAACAGACTTATCCAAAACCAGTGCATGCTCAGGAACTCACACTCCTCCTTCCTCACACTTGCTGATCTCGTCTGACTAATGAGCCAGCATGGAGCTTATAATAAAATCATAATCTGTCCTTACCATAAAATCTTTTAAAATGATCTCTGGTATTTCAGGCTCATCTCACACTGATATCAAGCATTCAATTATGCCCAGACCGATCAATCTGTAACAAGCTAAACTGAAAAATTTTCAACCTAGTTACTCCAGAAGAAAAAAAAGCAATGTTGGGAGACAGAAAAATACCTAAGGAACCTGTAAGGGCTTGGTATCAGAGGAGAAATCTTCTGTTTTCTTTGACAAAATGCAATAAAGTAGCATTCTAACAGCAAGGACAAAAATTACAAGATACAGAATTGAAAAATCTGACCTGTAAAGATGTATTTACATTTTCTACTATTCTTAGGGTGGTGGGAAATCCCTGAGATGACAAATCCCTGCCATTTGTATGCAGTACAATAGACCAGGGTGCCTCTGAGTATCTCCTATGTGAGGAACCCAAGCAGAGCTGAACTCAAAGCTTTGTCCTTTCAGCTGCAATTGCTGACCCAGCCCATCTTGCTGTGTGGGCCGGTGCCTTCATCTCCCCACTGCACACAGGGTTCAAACTGTGAGCTGTCTTTATGAGGGGCCAAAATTTCAGAGGATGACATCCACCTGTACAGACTCCACACAGCACATTCAATGCAAGAAACAGAGTTTGTCTTAAAATATCTCATTAGGAATGAGACAAAGAGGAATTTTTGACTAGCTCTTATAACAGCACATCTGTCTGGGACAGTTGAGAGTCTGGCAAACAAAGTTACTTAAAAGTAACTTATTTGCTTTCCTTCCACACAAAGATTTTCCCTTTTATTTCTGTAAATGCACTGTCACTTGCCATAAATGGTGAAGGAAATCAGTGCTTTGTTTTCTCTTAGATATCAACAGTACATATGACTTTTTAATCCTTATTCTGCAGGCCTTGGAGCTGCAAGAGGAGACACACTTCCCACAACTACACATCCACAGTTCTTTGAATTTCACTGTCTGGCTCAGGCTGAGCGAACATGAAAGCCTAAGTCTTTAACACAGTGCAGAAAAACAAAGTACAGAAAAAGTTTAATCAGCTCTGATCCTTCAGCACAAACACAGTAGGGTTGTCACAACCACACTGCAGGGAAAAAAGAAACATACAAGGACATTTATGGGTTGGTGATGATTGAATTTAATGTCTCGTTTTCAAGAGGGACTTGACTAAAATAGAGGGAGCCAGGAGAACTGAACATGGCCAGAGGTGTCAAACCTTGCTGAGAAGACAGTCACTATCACTTCCACTGACAGAAAATTGTCTCTATTTCTGATGCATGTTATGTACCAAACAAGAAAATCAATTTTAACATACAAAACACAGAACATATATATAGAAGAGGCAAACGAACACTCCCACAGAGCAAGAGTTCAGGGGGGTTTGTGTCAAACTGATTTTGTCCCTTTGGCCTGTTCCTAGCAGAACTCCGTAGGCACTGGCTCAATCAGAGACTCGGAAGTCTTTTATGAGTTCTCTGCCAAACACTTTACAAAAGGTAAATAAAATTTGTGTTTACAATTGATTAGAACAACCTCTGCCAAAGAACCCAAACCATAAAGGCATTATAAATTTTCAAACTCATCTGTTTTGACATTTTGGTGCGTTACCATAGTGAATTTTCCTCTTCCTTTTCCAAGGTGTTAAGGAAAATAGAGTATAGCTGCTTTCTTGGTTTTTTTCCCTTTTTTTGTTATCTGACAGTTAAAAGTGTCATTTACATTACACTACATAACCAAAAGATGGATATGAAAAATTTCCTATACAAAGGGACTACATAATTATATGGTCCATGGACACAGGTAAGCATGCATTGGTTTTGGGCAGGATTTTGGAGTTATATAGAAATACAGCCCATAAAAAAACCCACTCTCTTCCTCTCTTAGCTAAGGATTCTATCAGATTCTTACCTCTGCTTCACAGTTTTTATGGGTGGATATTTCCAAAGAATTTTAGACTTCTGAAATACAATTTTCATGTTTCTGCATTACAGAAAGCCACACATTTTTCACCCAAGAAGCACAGCAGTCCTATTTTATGAGCCATTGGACTTGCAGTTAATATTAGCTAACAGACGGAAGTGTGAATATTCAGATATGCTTTGTTACACACGGACATGTTGAACAACATGATGAGGGGTGCATATTGCTGTTTTCATTGCTCCCTGCAGGCTGCTGCATGGAAAAGTCCTGATGACTCCTCCAATCAAATGTGTGTGTCTATGCTTCTTTGCCTGTGTCTTTGTGGGACTGTGTGAAAAGGTATTTTTTATATATATATATATACACATATATATATATATACACACATACACCAAGAACAGTAAAACCATGTGAAGAAATCATTTGAGTTTTAGCACAATGACATATCAAATTTCCCATATATTTGCTTCTGGATAAAAAAATACATTGCTTGTGTGCATGGCTTCCATACTGACTCAAATATTAGCTGCATGCTAGATCAGTGATAACAGAATAAGATTCAGGGAGAAGAAACATCTTTTATTTCCCCTCTTGATTTATTCACTGTAAAGCTGCTGGGCCTTTTATTGTTCCACATGAAAAACGGTACTAGAGGAATAATGCTCCTATAAAACATATGATTTTCCCATTATTTCTTCACCTCTTTCACATACAACCAAGTGGCTATTCTCACAAAGGGTCAGCAATACCTAATTAATCCTTAATACTCTTAATTTTAAGTTACCTTTGGTACCAGAATATGTACGTTGTATTTCACTAACCAAATTGATGAAAAAACTTCTTTGCTCAACTTAGCCTTGCTCCATTTATAATGTTCTATTTATAATGCTGTTGTGGTCTCTAGAGCTCACAAAATTTTTATTGAATATATCCAGTCTTCATAAGTAAAACTCTTAATTTTTTCATTTTTGCCAAACTGTCTGCGTTTTCTGGCTGCATTCTCCATTCCCCTTTTCTGAGATGGGAAAAAAAGCTTTCAGGTGGAGCATCACTTTTGGAACCAGAGAACATGCATTAAATGCTCCTCCTATCCATATTTAAGTGGAGTGAGCACCCAGAAATTGACAATAGAGAATGTAAATTAGTTCAGTAGAATACCTTCAGAGCAACTCGTAATATTTTCTTTTCTTTGGAGAATGGTTTAAATCAAATAATTTAAATGAAAAGGCAAAAAACATTTAGATTTTACAATGATAGTTTCACAAATCCAAGAGAAAAATCCCACCTGTAGCAGCAGCTTCAGAGTAAGACAGTTTAACTAAGTCTTTTAGGTAACTCTAATTCTTCTGTGAACTCAGGTGGGTGGGCAATGCTCAACCACAGCTCCATTCCTTCAGAGAAATATCCTCAGTGGGACAAAGGACCTCCAAACGTGCTTTGAACTACAAAAGTTTGGTAATTGAACCCCTCATACATTTTAAATGAGGTATCATGCCTGAAGTTAATATCACATTGAAGAGTTCTTGTTTATTTCTAGTTTTCAGAATAAATTCAAGCAGACATTTTCCTCTCAGTTTCACTGCCATTTGCCTCATTAGCATAGTCATTAAAAGGAAAGATGAAATAAAGCCTTGACATTTCCATATGTGATTTTAAGTTACTCATCTGCAATACAGTAAGTCAAAAGACCAGAAGACTTTGCAGATAAAAACAGCAGAAGAAATATATTTATTTAGGACTTAATTAGCATTAATTAATGCACTTCATTTGCATATGCAAGTGTTCTTGCCAGGAGGGGGTGCCAAGTACCCACAGCACTAATTATGCAAAAAGAAAACACACAGCAAATATTTTACAGAAAGATAAATTACCTTTTTTTATAGCAGTTGTACATTACCTTCATAGACCAAACAGTAAATGGAGCTTTCAGTAACTAATGGCTGCTAAAGCATGTGTTCAGCAAGGTTCCTGTCCCAGAACAATCCTGCTAATTCCTCATTTACTAAATTAGTCCAGTGCTTATCTGGGTACTTGGAAAATAATACCACATCAAAGAACTTTGTATTTGTCTTACCTAAACAGCCTTTGAAAGCCATTGAAAAAAAAAGGCTGAAATTTTGACAAAAGGCAATTGTAAGGTAATGTCATTTTAATCCAGCAATTCAACAGTCTGAGAGATATTTGCATTTTTTGGGGCAATAGGTATTGATGAGGGGGTGAAGGAAAACTGAACCCCCCAAAATGACAAAAGGATAAAGGTGAGATGACTCACCACAAAGCAAAAGGGCAAAAAGGGCAGAGAGTTCTTGAAATGGTATATTTATTAATAGCAATTAAAGCAGATTTTGCTCTGGTTTATTTCTGGGTTTCTATTTGTAAGCTATTTTTAAGGTAGTGTTAATACAAGATGAGGTCCTCTTTCACTGGATCTTTTTCACTCTCTATTTAAAAGCTTCAGCTTCTAAGATCTATTATTTGTGAGTAACCTTTTTTTGGTTGGTTTTTTGGAAGATGAGGGCAACTTCTAGATTTCTAATATTTGAAGTACTTTCTAAAAAATTGATGAGAACATCCTGAATCCACAATTCAGCTACAGTCACCGAATTGTTCTTTGTGTACACAGCCTAACAGGTGATTCTACTCAATGATGACCTCAAATACAATAAAGCATAATAAAAGCTCATCTTCAGCCCTACCATTTGATAGTGCTGTATTTCATTGGTAGCACTGATTTTTGACAAAGCTTCTAAAATATAATTTTCTTTGGTATTCTGGATAGTTTTACTACTTTCTTGATTTCTCTTTGGTGAAAATATATATTAATTTATGCACAGATATTCATCTGTAAGTCATTACTTCAGTCACTACTTATTATAAGATCATTACTTATGCTGATCCATCCAAGTATGTAACTCAAACTCCCTTCAGAACCAATTAATATATTCAAAAGAAAAGCAAGCTTACTGCAATAAATAACACAAAATAGCTATTATAAATACAAAGGCAAAGTGACTTGCATGGATATATGTTCATAGAACAACGTGAAACAAAGTATTTTATACAAAATAATCAACATATACCACCACCAAGGCAGGGAAAAAAAATTATAATTTTTAAGAAAAAGCCATGTTAATCTGAACAACTTCTAACCATGCTTCACTGGGAGCCACTTGAAGTAGCCCACCCCATAACTGATCAGAACTATTTGTATGCCAAGGAGCACTGCAGAAGAACACAACAGCTTAAATACAACACTGTAAACACTGCAGACATCTCCAGCCTGAAGCTTTACATCCAGGCTCCTACTGCAATATATCCCCATAGCCAGATCCAGAGGTGTCTCTCCTGTGCCAGACACAAGCCAGGTCCAGCACAAACACATGAAAACCTTTCCTACAAACTACTTACAAGATAAGGCTCAAGAAGGCAGAGCACTGGATAAAAAACTGGGTATTTCAACAACAGAGGCCCTTTAAAAACCCCAAAGCATTCTTCTTCTCAGTAAAGCCTTCCCACCAGGTATGGGATATCTCTTTCTCAGCCACAAGCAGTGAAGTCTCTAATCAATAAGCTGGAAGCAGAAAAATGTTGATGAAACAAATTCGATCTCTAGTTGGGCTGGTTTGTCTTTCCTGAAATTACTTAATGCTGCAGTGATGGATTCTATGGAGGCAAGGTAAAGAGATAATCAACTAATGACTTGCATGATTTTAATCAAATCTGAGTAATGTTTGGCAAATACATAAACAGCTCCCTAACATACTAGACACAGAAATGGTATTTTAGATATGGCAAATTTCTAATGCAGTTAAAAGGCAGCATTTTAAAGAGTGTGTCCTTGAAAACAGTTCTTGTTTTAAGAGCTGTGTGACCTTAAGATACATTCATTCATTAGATAAAAATTTCTTCTCCCCAATGGCAAACATTTTCAATTTCACCACCAAAATGTCATGACTCAAACAGAGAATGTTTCTCTGAGCTTTCCTCTTAATCATTACAAAACCATCTACTCTTAGAGAAACAGCAAGAAAACTGAAATAACTTGCAGCCACTGTGGTAGTTTGAAAACAATGGTACTGTGGCTCAGCCACCTGGCCTCTGCCATAAGCCTAACTCTGTTCTTCACTAGCCACATGGGGCATACAGGCCCATTAGCCCCAGAAATTATTCCTAACAGAAAACTGAGACTGATGCATGCTTTTCACAAGGAGGTAAAGTATTGCATATACTCCATTTCACAGCAGCCACAGCCCTCCTCTGTGCAATAAGCACTTTGGGGCTTCATACATGTTTTCCTTCCTGTTTTTTTCCCCTTCATATCTGTGTATTTTCTGTTTGAACATCTTGCCAATTCCTCCTCATTGAAAGAACTAAAGATAACTATGTAGGCTTCACTGTTACTTAGATCTTCTACAGAACTGTGGACTGGAAACATTTACTTTACACCATAGCCTCACTATTGAGAATAGGTGATCTAAGTCCATGTGTTGTTCCCTCGTATTTTGGATTTAATCCAGGAATTGCCAAATATTTATAGTGTAAAGTGGTGATCTTGGGCTCAGTCTGACATATGCTGGCCTCATGTTTCACATTTTGTGGTAGTTTTGCTGACCAGTCCTGGCAATAGTATTGCTATTCATTTCTGCACCACAGATGGGAGGGTGTTATTTATTCCCCTTCACATTAGAGGACTGCACACACTCTGTGATGGCCCACAGCACGTGTCATGGGTCTTTCTACATCAAAATTTTGTATATAAAATTTGTTCTCCAACTGTACTCATTCTTCAGTTGTAACGAACGGCTCTTGGAGATTACCCATGTTAATACACCATGATTATTTTATTTAGAGTATTTCACTGCTTGTTTTACTCATGAATTATCACTATTTCCTTATTCCATGGAAAAGACATTTAAGTTTTGTTCAGGAAGGTAAACCACTCACAGTGTGTTTGGCAGCACAGACCCATGAGACTGCAGCTTTGTTTGCACCCAGGTACATCCCATCAATAGCTATGGGATGGATTTTCACCATTGGGTCTCTCTCTTTTGCCTTCCTCTGTGCCCTGTTTCCTTGCTGGTTGCTTCCTGTACTATTTTACTCAGAACCCACTAATACAGTGTTTGTTCCAATGAAAAATTTCATAACAGAACCATTGTGGCAATTCCTCAGGCACACATCTTTCCTCTGCCCAACCTGTTCTGCTGGAATGAACTCTCTGTCCCGCCTCTGCTGGAGGCAGATGTTCCTTTGGACAGCAGCAACAACCATTACTCACAGCAGTCTTTATTCATTCATGCTCCTTCTACATTTTTGGCTTGCTGCTGAAGTGGGAGGGCAATGCAGCAAGGCACTTCTGTCACTTTGGAAACCTCCTTTAACCACATGAAGACATGAGGACATGCTTCTAATTGGCAATTCCTAAAGTCACCTTCAGGAGGCTGTTCCTGCAGGTGTACATCTCTATGGCAACACTCGGTGTCATTCAGAGTGCACGGAAGATTTTGTGTTCAAAGTTATTATTTCCTAATTCTGCAGACCATATGGCACCATAAAACCCACAGTAGAGCAGATATTTTTAAAGCATGACATTAACTTTACTAGGGGCATTAACGAAGATGAGTAATGTTATCCTCACTCAAGTATGAATTATGCCAATGTTTTCAAATTTGGATGATTAAGGTTGTACCTAAAATGATTGCCCATTTTTTTTTGCAGGTCTGAGATGTAATAGGAGTCCACCTGTGCCTGTATCCAGAAGTATCCATACATATTTACAGAAGGACATTTTAAACAAAACATGCAAAGATAGCATTATTCTGATTTATTTTTCTGAGGTTTATGATCGGGAAGTCTGACCCTGTTCTTATGAGACATTTAGGGAAAAGGAAAAGATATTTTCTCAGTAATCACTGCACTTAATTTTAGTTCTACTTTAGATTGCTGATCAGAGGTACAGCACAGCAAATCTTACATACTGCAATTTAATTAAAATACCCCTTAAAGATGTTCAGTTTTGCAAATGCTTCTCCTTTCTGCTATCACCTACAAGGTTTGCCACATTCTCTAATGCTGCCTGGTAAATAACCTATGCATTTATTGCCATTATTCTTGTCACCATGCTCTCTCTCATTGTTAATAAATTAATGTGGTTAATTATTAAAAGATACCAAGCATGTTCCAATTACTTTTTCTCACCTGCCTTCACTTCCTTAATGCAATACATTCCAACCAGAAACATTTTTTACTTTCCAATCATCTTGATGAATGATATAAAGCAACAGGGTATATTCTCTAGGCATTTGGCTTACAGCCTCTCTGCATGACCAAGCTGGATGTGCAAGGAGGCCCTGGGACTATGCCTGAGGGCATTAATGAGCTTATTAGAACACTGTAACAAGGGTTATCTGAATTTCTTATGCAGAACTGAAGATTTAATCAGTCTCTTGACTTCAACTACCAACACAGGTCAGCTTAAAAGCATTGCTGTTCTAAAACCACAATTTTTTTCTTCTCATATTGATGTTGGTCATGATGATCATGGATTATTTCTGTTCATTAAAAATGGTAAAACTTCTGGAAAAAAAAACTGATACATGAAACATAGCCTCTCTTGTTTTATTATTATGAATTCAATGCAGCACAGCTGACCTTGGCAGTAATTTTCATACTGAAATGAAAACACCACTTTTCATGAATCCATCACATCACATTTGGATGCTAAGCTCTTGCCCACAGTTTTCATTGATATTGCACTTGAAGGAAAACTTCTCTTCCCCTTTAACTTTCCTTCCCACATGGCAGTAGCCATAAATATGGTTATCCTGAAAATCACTTGAGTGCATATTTAGAGGAAGATGTGATTCTTCCAGCAATTGTACAATTTGCTTGCTGGGGATCAGACTGGAAAAACATATTTTTAATAAAAAATAAACAAATAAATAGAGCTCTCCTAAAAGCTGTAATAGGACCATACTAGCAGAGTGCAGAAATTTATAACACAACTTATCTTGAGGCTTTCAGTTTTGTTTTTACCTCAATCTGGAGTCCATGCATTTTTAATGACTGTGCTTACCAGTTGCTGTCCGTGAACGCCCCAGGCTGCATACTGTAAAACTGAATCCTCTACTTCTGGAGGGTTTAACTCCCAAACTTCCCTTGAAAAAAGGGAAACATTTTTTACTTGAACACATTGGCATCACCTCATGCATAGAGCCACTGACAGTGACATGGTATGGAAAAATCAATGTGACCTACCTTGTGTGTATGTTATAAATCACGTATGAAGCTGTATAAGAATAATGAAAAACCTGTTAAAAAGAAAAACAAAAAGAAATTAGAGTATTACAAGATTAAATACAGGATTAAATACAGACTACCATGAGGGCAGCCACAGTCTTTCAACCCCTGGTAAACACCAGTACCTTTATTACGGAAAGAATGTTTTACTGAATTAATTATAACCTACAGACCTGAACTAGGTTTTGAAAGCTGTAGGAAGGACACACATATTCATCTGTTAATTTAACAAGACACTTTATCAGTACAACAACTGAACAGAAAATGTCCCAACCAGAAAAATCTGCAGAATCTGTTAAAAAAAACCCCAAAACCAAAAAACAACCCTGCCCCCCAAAAAAACCCCAAACCAAAAAACCCACCAAGAACATACATTAGGAAAATTAAACACTTTTTCTTCTGTATTTCTTTATCAAGCTGTGTATAAATGATTGCACAAGCATCACAGTTATTCTAGTTGAAATGCAGACCAATACAGGGTCATATGGTATTGCTCTCACCACCTGCTGCGGACAGCCTGAAGGACCTCCTGGGTATGGCTCACAGAACAGAAAAATTCTGTACTTAGTGCAGCTCTGTTTGCTGTGGCTTTCATTAAGTATGTTTTGGTCTCATTTTAGTTGACTTCCTTTGTTTTTCAGGAAAAGTTTGTGGAAGATTTTTGTCATTTTGGGTAAAACAAAGAACTGTTTTTCAGTAAATCTTTCTCATTCAAAGGCAAGTTACCAGTGACTTCTTGATTCAAAACTGGTAGGATTCTCCAAATGAAACAGAAAAGCACTTACAGTGTGCAATGTGATGGACCACCACGCCAAAGAGCTCAAACAAAGCAAACTATTACACATCCTCTCTAGTCAAACATTAGTCTTTACACAGATTGTGAATAACAGACATTTTGCTCTCTTCCAGGCTTGGGTGATTGGTTTTCACCTAGCTCATTTTTTGCCTCTATGTCCTGCATCATAAAAGTAGCATAATTCCATAGTATTAGTTTTAATACAATTTGAAATTACTGGTCTTGGAATATAAAATATATTTGTGACTAATTATTACTGAAGTTAGCAAAAATCTTCTTTTTAATGTAAACTTCTGTTAGAAAGAAACATTAGATGACATCCACTAGACTTACAGCAGCTTCAAGCCTACAGTTACAGCATCTCTGCTTGGCACATGAAGGATTTATTTCTGGACAGGCTCATCCCAGTTAGATGGGGACAGACACAGCTGTAAAGCCATAACCTTGACATGGATACGTGTGTTGGGAACTCTTTAGGTTATGTTTTCTACACTGGGAACCTTTCAGCATCTCCTTCAAAGAGAACAGGCAAAGGGGGATCCCACATGGACAGAGGCACTGGAATTTGTCACTCCGGCACATGAGAGGGTTTCAGAGGTTGATATTTTTTCTGGAGGCCATTCAATAATAGAGCCATCTGAAACCTCCTTCCACTGACTCTCTTTTTATCATTAGTTCCCTGCCAAAACATGCCAAGAATGTGCATGTCCTAAATCCTTGCTGGTTGATGCAGCAAGAATCCCACAAAGATCTCCAAGATTAGTAACTCTGTGCAACAGCTGGATACCCCTTCTATAAAATTTCCCTTTGAGACAGAAATAATTTCCATTTTCCAACTGTATTGTGTTTAACATCAAAACTGTTGCTTCAGTAAGATTCATACATATATTAGTAAGTATGCCTCACAATTTTTTATATTTTATACTTTATATTACAGCTTAAGATAAACTGCTCGGTCATGCAAGGTACCAGGCTCTTCTGAGAAGTGGGACTGAAACAGAGACAAATGGTTAAATCATGGTGGTTTCTGCACAGGATGTGCACTGCCAGAGGTTACCCAGAGGGGCAATTGCTAGCAGCTTTTAAAGGCCAGTTAAAGAAGAGAAATGGGTCTCTTGCCCTTGCAGGAAAAGAGAAAATTGTATCAAAGATAATGTGTGGAGGACTAATAAATAATTAGAATAGAAATATTTAAAAAGTAAATTATTAGACAATGTATTTCAACAAGAAAGGCTAAACTAATAAGTCATTCTGACAGCTCAAGCAGAAAATATGCTGTAACAACAAGAACAACACTTCATATGTCATGTGGAAATGTTCCTCATGCCTTGTGTAACATTTCTGTCTAAACATTTATGCAGAAACATTAATATCTGTGTTTGAAGTTGAAGGAGCTCCACTTCCCTTGGAGACCAACACTACAGTGAAGTCACTTTCAGACAGGATGCTGACATTTTTCTCAAATCACTCATGTGAGTTTTAGTTCTCTACAGGAACACCATCTATAAATTACAAGTACGACGTTGCCTAATTCATCTTGCTTGCGAGAGCCACACACTGAAACACAATCACTATTGAAATGAAATCAATTAAAAAGGATGTAGAAAATCTTTCTTTTTCTAGTCTGGCTCCTACTGAAAGTTCTTAGGAAGCTCTTGTAGTTTTGTCCAAAAGTTGAACCTGTTTGGCTTGCTCTGGCACAGAGCCATGAGAGGCTGGGACACACCTCTTCCCTAACATCAGCATTCAACATCTGGCACCACAGAAAGGGATAGCAGCACCCTCACAGCACCAGGATCGAACCTCCCACATGAGCACCAGTCGTGTCTGTGGAAGAGGCTTGGGGAATTACACCCTGCAACTCTTGTTTTGTAGGAAGTGCACTAATCAGAAAAAACCCTGGTAATTTATGTAGATTGAAAGATAAGAAGGCTGGCTACTGTGTGCAATATTCAAACCCAAAGCACTATCATTTCTATTCCAAAATGTTTTCAAACATTTCTTGTCCTCCTTGCCTTCTAACTGAGGTGCTATCAAAAGACTGAATGAACACTAATATTTAAACATGGACAGTGAATTGCTCCAATAAAAAAAGAGACATGAAACTGAGGGAAAGGGAGAAAGGTTGTAGTGAAAAATACTCCTACTAAGCAGAGAGAAAATCAATTAATGAATACAGACACACCACACATCTCTAAGAAGTGAAGCAATGTAGGAGAGCAAAGCCTTCTAAAATATTAAATGTATTATGGCAATTTCTGCACTGTCATATCAGCTGAGGGAAACAACAGAGGAAAATGGCCTGGTATAATTTATAAAAAGAATTATACAAGTTAAAGTTGGGCACTGTGAGGAGCCTTAACTTCACCAGTGCCATGTATGATTGCTAGGGTTCAGGTCTTTCTGGCAAGTAAATAACTTGCCTGCTTCTATTATAATAAGCTGGAAAATATTCCCTGCAGTGTTAAGAACTGTGAAAATGGCTTTTTAGATCAGACAGACAGTACACCTCCCCCTCAATACAATTTATTTAATTTTTCTTTTGCCATAAAATGAAGTAGGTAACAACCATTGCATATTAAATATTTCTTTTGAATTCATTCTTTTACCAGTTTATAAAGTGATGACAAGCTTTCATCTGGTGCTGCTCAACACTGAAAAAGTTAGCTGCATTTGTGTATGAAAAAAATGAAATTACAGAACTCCATTACAAAGGACCTAAAAGAAAAAGGTGACAAAAGCATTTTAAGACAAATTGCTCCAGTCAAAATGTATTGAAATAACAATCTATTACTCAGCTAACAGCCAACAATAAAAAACACACATCAATCATGATCTGAACTTTTAGATGACACATTTAGATGAAGGTGTGATTCTTTCAACGACTCAGTTCTGGATTTTCATGTGTCCTTTATTCTCTACCTTTCAAGGAATTATTTTTTCTTCCTACAGTTTCTAAAAATGAAATAATGCCGTGGAACTCAATGCATAGCCCAGCAAGATGCAGGAAAAGAGGGCCTTATACACTCAGCCAAAACACACTCCACTAATTCTGCAATACATTCCAGAAAATATCCAGCTCATTGTCCTTGGGTAATTTGGAAAACATTTCTCAGCAGAACAGTGTTTTTGCTAAAAAGATGCCAAGAAAACCTCAGCTGCAGTATTTTTACAGTGTGATGAGAGCTCTCAGCTCCAGGGAAATGGAGGAGAGCTGATGACAGTAGAACCTCACAGTGCTATAATCTCAAAATTCTTGGGCATGCCAAACACCTTGATGCATCCTTTATCTATTTCCTGTATTATAAATCTGTATTATTTTGTGTATTGTTCATTTAGAGCAATAATGATGCCTCCTTGATAGCATGGCTTTTTGCAAGGTAGGGGAGTGACCATCCCATAATTTTGTTTTTAGCCAAACAGAATCCTGTAGTCTGAATTCATCTCTGCAGTTCCCAGTGCTGCTACATTCTGTAAATTCCCCTTTCAGGTTCCAGTAAGACATCTCACAGGGCATAAAAGCAATCAGTCAAGCAAGAACAATAAAAGGTGAGAGTGTATGAAGTAAATTGAAAACTTCAGCACCTGCAGTAACACCTTCAGTTATTCCAAAGATTGACAGCCAAACGGGGTCCACGTCTAGCACACAACATAGATATTAATCTATTTTTATTGTACATAGCAAATAAAAAACATACTATTTAAAAGCCATGCCCTTCCCATTAGTTAAAAAAAAAGGCAGCAGAGACTCATTAAATAACAGAAATTGCAGTGTTTGCCATCATTGCCTTCCCACTTATCTCCAAACACATACCCTGATTTGGAAAGAGAGGCTGTTTCTTAGATAAGGTTCAAAACCATGCAGACCTCTCTGATTCATCAGTGAGGTATCAGATCTTTCATGGGTTAATTTACACTTCTCATCCTATGAAAAACAAAATCTAGTATTTTAAGAGACTTCTAGTCTGAATGAAAAATTATATTCTTGTTCCTTGAGTTAAAGAATTTAATCAGTATTGAAAGCAGAATTATCAACCTTGGCTGTATAAGGTTTTAACTCCTGCAATATATAGATGCCTCCCAAACAGTATTACTCATAAAAAGAGAAAGATCAAAAAACTTCTTTTATTGCTTCACAGGCACAAGTCAATTATTAGGCAGTTCAAAGCCATGAGAGAACCCGACCTGGAAAAGGTTTTCTGTGCCCGAAAGCTTTTCTATTTTTTTCAGCTACATCAATTGGCCTAATAAAAGATATTACCTCTTCCCACAAATCTTGTCTCAGTTATCTCTTCAGGCCACCACATTTATAACAACAATGTTAGGGAGAAACAAGCATTCCTAAGCCCTGCTGAAAAAGGACTACCTAAAAGTGATCCTTCCTAATTAATAACCTGCATTACCATACATATCACAAAATGCATGTGAACCCAGGAATCAGGGGACGGGACACAGCGAAGCAGGGAAGTAAACAGGAATACATCTTGCCAAGGACACTCACTTCTCCACTCATCCATGGCCCTGCTCACTTCTGCAGACCTTTCATAATACATCAGTAAAATGGTCTGGCACGTCTCCAAACTGCCTCAGTGGGTGCCAGCCACAGGAGCTACTGGCTGTCATGCAGAGTGTGAAAAACAGCAACATGAGTAGGATTCTGCCTTTATCCTCTTTTCTACAGCTGAATTAAGAATTTGAAGAATTACTGAGAAATCTACTTATGCTGAAAACTGAACCAAAAGCCTTTGCCATGGTAAAGTGATTAGAAAGCCGAGCAAAAAGCAAGCAATCATTCATCTGCCATTCATGCAACGAAGTACCCACACACAATGACACACAGAATCTCACTCAAAAATCCAAATTTTTAAGAAACCTCCACTAAAGGCTCAAAAATACAATTTAGAAAAAGAAATGCAAACATATATTGCTTCCTATTTTGCCTCTGGGATAAATGTACCTTGGAAGAAAAACGGAACCTGCAGAACATGCCATGAGCTACAAAAAATGTGCAAGAACCAGATGCAGAGTGGAGAGAAAATGAGGGGACATCGTGAAGCACAGGAGAGTAATGGAGATCTTTTGAAGTGATTACTGATATAAATACAGTGTGCTTGTGGCCAGAAAAAAAGAATTGTATTATATATTTTTAGTAAGTTAATGTATATTCAAGTTCACTCCTCATACAAAAATCTACAGTCTATACAAATTATTCTAAATTATACAAAGTCTATGTATATTAACTATAAAAATTATGCAAATAATTATTGAAATTATGTCTCCTCTAGTTACTGATATTTTACTATCAATTTTGCTCCGACAATAGTGGTTTAATTCAGATTTCCAGCAATGAAAATGAGAAAAGGCTTTGAGCAGGTCTTTAATGTCATAAACAAACTCCTTATTCTGCTACATGTCTGGAGAACACCAGATTATTTGTGGCTTCCTCCTTTGTGGGAAGTCTGCTGAAAGCAAATGAGTTACAGTAGGAGGGGGCCAGTCTCTGCTTTATGCTATCAGGATTCCAAGCAGCAACTTCTTGTGCTCCAAAAAAAAACCAGATTAACATTCACACAACCAACTCCTATTCCTCATTTCCTTTTTATGAGCTTTAAGACACGTGACCTTGCTGGGACTGCAGTGCAAAGAGAATGGAATCAGTATCTCATGTGCTGATCAAAAAACAATAAAAAAGATCCTTTCTTATCTTTGTATTGCAAGATGTTCAGCACCCCGTTAGTAAAACCTGTGAGGGAGTTAATAAGATTAAATTAGGAGCAGCATGACTACTGCCAAAGGCAAAGCACAGCTGCTGGATGAAACTTCCATCCATTTTGCAATTTATGTGCTAAATAAATTAATAACGTTAATGGTATCAATAACATTATGGTGAAACCCAACTCTCTCTAAAACTCCATTATCATTCACCTCAAATGTTCCCCCTTTGCCTTTCCAGGCTGACTCCATGTGTTCTCCAGCATAGGAACTGTTGCTAAATGGGATTAAACAGCTAAATTTGGCACGGCTGTAGTTGGGTTTCATGTAATTGGTTCCTTGGGTGTGTAAAAAGTGAATAGAGAGCTCTGCAGCATTGAATTCTGAGCCACAGAGGGACATGGAACCACTGGATAACATCTGTGCTGTTAGTGGAGAGTTTGAACAACCACACACTCACTGTACCAATAACTGACGGCCTCTACATATTCATGAGAATAATACTGATTAAAGACTGGAATTCTGCTGATTTCATGCCATGGCAACAAACACAGCGGGACCTCAGACTGTGCATTGATACCAAAGCTCAGCTCACTCTGGGATACACACCAGAAATGCTTGACACCATGTGAAGTGGCACCTTCTGCTCTTGGAGCTGTAGTATTTAACTGGTCTTTTCCTGGTGTTAGAGTCAATTAGTTAAGCCACGTGAGTTAATGACTGATTTCATATTGATTCTGTCTGGGGGTAGAGACAGGCATAGAATGTAACTCCACAAATGGTGAATTTCCAGCACAATCCAGTATTTCTTTTCAGTTTACCTTAAATTTAAATGGCAGATAATGATTCATTATCTCATGGTGCACGCAGCCAGAAAGAACCGACGTGATTATTTTGTCTGACCTACTACATCTGAAACAAAGTTTATGGGATTTCTCATTTTAAATAGTATGATATGTTTTCAACTGGTTTCAGAGTAAACTCTTAGATACAGTAAACTGAAGAGTCTGTAATACTGAGATGATGAATTGCCACCTGTCTGTAAATCCTATTATTTCTACCCAATTCTGGAAGTTTAAAAAAAAAAAAAAAAAAAAGTAGAGGTAAATTTTGCCATTATTAATGTCTAAATCTCTGTATAGTCTTGCATAATTTTGTCCCTTTTGGTGAAATATCTTGTTTCTGATAACTCTATCTAATTGCAGAGTTAATTTAAGATAGAGCTTGATGCATTTGAGCACTGAAGTTATATGACAAGGTTATAACTTTGAAAAGCATCATATTTATTTGTTTCAATCAGCATTGATTATTTCTCATGATTGATAGGAACCACTGCATATCACTGGTAGTAATTTATGGCTAGCATTAATACTTTGGGGTATGAAATATTGCCAGACATAACAACTCTATGCTGCCAAACCAAAATAAATATAAAGGCGAGACATTTTGAGACACGTAATTTATCTGTAAGAAAAAAGGCTGTCAAGGAAGCCTAAACAAAAAAGCACCTCTAGAAAATCTGTTAGAGCCCCAACTGTTCACACATAATTTTTCAATAAGATTAATTATCTCAAGAAAAAGACATCCACTGCAGAATGTAAATGAAATCACAACCAATTAAACTCAGTTCATATAACTAAGAGCAACATGGTACAAACCACAGTCCAGAGTAAATGCAGAAACTTCTCTTTCTTCTCCTACATCAACAGGTGATAGACCATCATTTGGATATGCAAATCAATCAGTTTTGAATATATAATAACTTCAGATGATTGACTTATTCAAGAAAGAATGTACTGCATTGTCACTTCTGAAAGCCTCACATTCACTGTCATTTGAAATTCTATTAATAGAGTTACACTTTCATGGAAAGTATGTTTCTTGAGTCTTGTATGAGAAAACTTACAACAAAAATTCATATGTTTTTTTTTCTGGCTTATTCACCAGCAGCATTAAAAAAACAGGAATGACTTCCCTGAAATCATTGTTACATGACAGTGAAACTGGTAAATCTCAAACCTCAAGCATGATCTGTGCATTTTTTTTGGTACTGATACACAGGTACATGCACATCCCTTTCAAGCATGGGCTCACACACATATTCAGTGTGATCAAAATTTGGACTTCATGAGTATTTGGGGATTTACAGAAACTTCTGTTCTCCTGAACTGATTTGCAGGCAGCTTCATGGTGTGCATGTGTATTTTCATCTGGACAAGGGTAAAGAGAAACAGAAGATATAAATTCTGACAGCACAACCAGAACTCTATCTCCATGGAAATATGAGACTGGTGAGGGTGCTTGCCTCAAGGTCAGTGCAGCTGAGAATTCAAATCTGACTTAGAAAAATATGCTTTGAAGTACTTTAATATGCCTGACACTTTAGACAGTCTGATCTCTTTACAGGGTCCCATGGATTACCCATATCCCATACAAAAGGCATCCTCTACAGGGAATTTGGATTGAGTGCCTCCACACATACTCAAAATTGTTAACTGAAAACGAATTATGTTTTAAAACACTGATTCTTAAAGGCAAAGCTGCATCAAGTCTCCTCAGAGTGTTCTGTGATGGTTTAATTGCTCTTTGAGACACTGTGGAAGAAAGAATTAAGACTTGGTTGGGTTTTCAGTATTTCCAGGGTGAGTCACATACTGTATTGACTCAAACAGATTGCTAAAGAGGAAATTGCCAAATGGAGAAGAAATACCACCTTGTTTTGAAGAGACACACTTGTACATGTTGTGATATTTACAAAAGTATGCATAAACTGATTAATGTGAATTATGATGCAAAAAAAAAACCCCATGGTTAAAAAAGCTATTGAGAAAATATTTCCTAAATTAACATTACATATAAATGAAATGTCCATGTTCTGAGCACAAAACTGAACAGAATTGAAGGTGCCCTGAAATGATGATACAAAAGGAAATCAAAGCACGTGATGAGTCAATTTTGAAGTAAAGACTATAGTCTCAGTATCTCTTTTTGTTCTCCAGACAATCTGACTCACTCAGGCAGCAGTTAGGAAGCAGATACCGGATGCTCGTCTGCTGTTTGCTTACAAATTGCATGAGGAGATAAAAAGACCCTGTGGAGCTGGAGAAAGGAGAGGCAATGAGATAAATGGCCTGTGGGTCTGAAGAAATGCAAAGGGAAAATGGAAAAGAAAACTGGGCTGAGGGAAGCAGATGGCGAAACCAGCAAGCATGCAAGATGAAAGAAGGAAGACGAAAAGACAGAGCTAAAAATATCATGGTGGGAAAGAAGAGACACAATAAAGAACAAATCCAGAACAAAACAGAGCTGAGACCCTTAAAGGGCTGGAAATGGAGAGGATCAGATGAAAGGAGAACAGGCAGCAGGGAGGGAAAGCAGTAAGCAGAACTGCAGAGTGTGGGCATGGTGGCTGGAACACACGGGCTCAGGGAACTGATGAATGAATTCAGGCACAGTAGACTGGCACCTAGAGCCTTTCTCTTTTGGAGGATTGAAGACATGAATGAAAACTGGTTTTCTAAGGAATCTGACAGTTCAGTACCTGAGTAGATGAACCACCTGCCTGTCACTGCCTTGGTTACCATCATCATTAACTGCTTGGTGTGGATCCGACACATGGAAAAGCAGGAATGCAGTGGGTGCCTCTTGTGATAAGTGCTCTTCTCTGCTAGTCACCCGCAGTGACATCCAGACACCTTTAATAGTAACTCTGGGTGTTGGAGAGTCCAGGGAGTCTTTGTATGCTACTGGGAGGGTTTTTTAATAGCATTAAATTCCTTATTTAGCCTTTTACGGAGTTTTCATGATAAAATGAAAAACTCATTTGTTTGTCTTTGAGTATTTATCTGCCCGTAGGTTGAGCTATGAACAGCTTTTGCAACTACTTTTGAATCCCATGTATTTAAAATGTTCTTGTACTGCAACCAAGCCATTATGATTCCAGGCAACCAAGAGAGCCAGGATTCCAAGATCCCTCCAAGACATTCTCTAGAAACCCTGTTTAAACTCTTTAAATAATTTGAACACTGCAATTTAGATTTCTCCCCTTCTTACATCAGTTCAGCACTGCAGTGTGAACTCCAGTATCTTCACGTTTTAAATACAGCATGAAAAGAAAATCTTTTCCATAGAAGTAAGTTCAGCAAGTAACACTACAACTAAATTTCATCTTTAAACTTCCTTTTTAGTCATGCCCTATTCATCTCCCAAATCTCCATGATTTCTTTGGTGCTGCTGGCCCTGCTAACAGGCTTACACTGCTCCCCTTCTGTTCCACTACCTTGTTACAAAACTGAGCAAAATGTCACCTCCAGGTGCAGTTCCCAACAATTGAGCTCACAGCCAGTTATCCCCTCCAGCACTTCCCATTAGCAAGCCATGGTGCTGCTTGCAGCCAACTAGGTCTACCTTCACTAATTTTCTCATATTGTGCCATATTTCTGTGCTGGTCTCTGTTGTGGCCATTTTATGATATTACAGTCCCTTTGATGGGGGTATCATGAAGTAGACTCCTGTAGCAAGTAAAAGACCTCTTCATGATGAAGTGATTAAAAGGTCATGATAAGAGAGCTATTCATTTAGTACAAGGGAGTACTTCATGGTGATCTCAAAGAAGCTGTAACAAAGTGATGAATACCTCACACCAAACTCGTCTCTCCAGGAAACATCTAATCTGGTGCTACATTTGCAGACAATAAATAGAATTATAAAGGCTAAATTTGTGCAGGTGGTTGACTGCCTTCACTGGAACATTAATTTATTGCCTAAGACCCCAGGCTAAACCTTTCATGCTCAAATACCCAAAAAGACTTGTCCTTACTTAAAAAGAACACAAAAATTGGATAATAAAGGGACACCTCTTAATATTTCTCTAAAAAGTGGACTCAACCATTTGATCTGTTAGGTCTGTCACACTACCAGTGTTCCTCATAGCCTGAGATGGAAGCTTGGTTTAAAGAGTGATGTGCAACAAAGACAGCTTAAAACATTTCTCTGGGACAGTTACATAAAGGTCTAGTCTTTGCCACCTACTTCAAGGTATTTCAACTCTATGTATGTATATTAAAAGATCTTTCTTTCATTCTGTCTGTACCAAAGTAACTGCTAACTCTCATTTATGGAAATTCATCTATCCAACACTCCTTTCAGCACTGTTGAGAGATGCCAATGCCAGCAGATTTATCTGCTCCCCCAACTGTCCTGTTGGCCTAGGCAGAGAAGAGGCACTCAGGCAATATTTTGGTGATCAAGGAGCCAGGAGTGGGGCCAGTGCCTTTTCTGTGGGAAAGATGGGATGGTTTCATCATGCATAATGCAGATGGGAGATACTCCTGCCATACAGTGGGCTAAGGAAAGGATTCTGAGACAGGATGGTTAAAACAGTTGGAAAACACACAGCCTGTTTTTGTCTTTGGACATTTGCTCTGGGATAAAGTTTTCAGCCATGGATTATGTACTACTTCTTAAAAGTCAAACAGTGCCAACCACCCCTGCTGACATCCACTTGCATGGTGGATTCAATTATGCTGTGCACTGGTGTTTCAAGTGAATGAAAACTCTGCCTTAGCATTTTTGAAGCAATGACCTGGGTCAGGCAGACCCTCTTCCTTCAGGCTAAGTAATTTTATATTAATAGAAAGGCACAGGCTTCCCATGAAGGTACTTGTCCCTGCTTTAATGAGAAGCAGCAATTCCAGATTCCAGTGAAGGAGCTTGATAATTCACTGCCTTATTTCTCTGTTTTGTAAGGGAAAGTGACTCATAGAGTGGAGGTGGTTGGGAGGGTTCTTTGCTTTTTATTTTTTAAAAAAATCTATGTTCATCCTTCTCCTTTGTAGAATGTTCTTTCAAAACATTTGTTCTATTTTAAAAAAACCTAATTACTACTTTTGTTCTTGATGTTGAATATTTCCCAGAGAACTATTCTGTACTCTGATTGTACATAGAATATACCAGACCACTTGTTGAATTACATCAGATATTAGTTCTTATAAAGAATGGAAAAACTGTTCTAGCTTCACTACATCAAGTCAAGGACTCAGCTGGATTTGTTCTTTTAACACCAATGTGTGGGCTACAGGTCAATTTTCAAAACCTCCTGACAGAGCATTTGCACATTTCCACAGCTTCTAATGGGATCCCAAAATGCCTGTGAGAAAGCTAGTGATCTCAGGGAAATACAAAAAATTGTTAGATAAACAAACCAGAACTTTTTATGATTTATTACATGGAACATTCATTTTGCAATATTTTTCTGGTCAGCAGGCTTAATTTTAAATGCATTTATCGTTGTACCTCCTGAGTTGAACATGATTATGAATTATGATTCAGCAGGATGTTCTTCTTTTCCAATGCTCTTCCTCAGTGAATAAAACTAATTAAAAAAAAAAAAAAAAAAAAAAGCTCTGCCTATGAACTTCATGAAAGGAAAAGACTCTTGACAGAAGAAATCATCTGTTAGAAAAATCTAGCTATTGATAAAAACAGATTACTGCCTAATCCTGTTGACCACTCCCACCTTTGATGTGGATGTATTCTGAAAAGAGGTGACTAGGAAAATACTAATACTTTCAGTAAAATAAAATACCTTCCCTCTATGATGATAATCTTCTCACTGATCCCTGTAAACTTTGTTCAGTCCATAAATGTGTGATTTGTATCCAGAAACAACTAAGTAGTCAATTTAAATATGCACTACTATTAATTTGACATATATGCTCACAGTATGTCACATATACACACACACACATATATATGCAAGGTGCAAACTGGAGATGGTCAGTTATTTGCATCCCTGAAGAGCTCTTTGTTCATGGAGACAAACTAACTAATGAATGGCCCATGGGTGCAGGTTATAACTTCAGCAGAATATTCTGTGCTGTAGCTCTCTTGCAGGGACAGCAATAATATAAAGGTTGTCTTGTGGCCATATTTGACATCATTTTAGTGCTTTCTCTGCATAAAACACGTGGGGAAAAGACTCCTAAACTTTCTAAAGATGGATGCATTTAGGTGTCAGATGAAGTCAATGAGATGCACTCCTCCAGAATGATTCCTAAAGACCATCTCTTTGGTGCTGCATCTTTAGGCATTCAAATACCTCCATAAATGTGACACGTGAGACCACAGAAATTGTTATTATTACCCTTTCCACATGCACTAAAGCCATTCTAATCAAAACAATGAAATTCAAGAGGTTTTACATCAAATACCTATATAAAGTGCTTATATTCCTCTCACATAGTCAAGTGAAGCAAATTCCATAATATATCCACTTATTTGATATTTAATTCATCTTCTTTGTAATTTGGCATGCAGAATTAAATGATTAAACCTAAAATGATTCTGTACATAGTGAGTAAAAACAGATCAATTATTTTTTAAATTCAAGTAGTGGGGCTTATAAAATTGTTTAAGTGCCTTTCATACAAGGAACTACCTAGTAAAATTCACATTTGTGTCCTTTTAAAAATAATAATGACTTGAATCAAAAAGAGCCGCACAGGTTTTTAACTAAGCAGTGGCTATTTGATTATAATCCACTGGCCAGATTCTCAGTTGCTCTGTTCACTACTGCACTATGTCCATTTTGAACATCTACATCCTCTTTAAAAATATTTTTGTCTTTTGGTTTTGTTTTTTTGTTTGGGTTGTTGTTTTTGGTTGGTTGGGTTTTGTTGTTGTTGTTGTTGTTGTTGTTGTTTTGGTTTTTTTTTAATGTGGTTTACTTGTCATAAGATGCACAACAGTTCACACTTTCAAGAGTGAGAACAGCCCTTTGATCTGTATACTGACCATCAAGTTCCCTGAAAGCTCCTCTTCCCTTGCAGAAATTTATCATCAATTTAGCAAAATCATTACAAAATTTCTGTTACTAATAACGGTGCTGTAGTTTGAATGACTCTTACTCAACATTCTTTAATTCAATTTTACTTGTAAGAACTACAAATTCAATAAGGAAGCTGAGATCAAAGGAAAAAATACACAGAAACATGTATGTTGATCCTGGATCCTTTCAAGGATAACAACCCTGTGTTAGACTATGCAAGCAGCAAAGCTTTGTAGATATTGAGGAGGGACAGGATTTACATTAAATCCACCCTCTCATGGGGTGCAGGTGTAGCCCACATTTGGTTCTGTGCCCAAGAGTGACTGGTGTAACTGGTCCAGCACTTCCTCAAGATCTGGATCTTCTCAGATTCAATTCAGTAACAAAATTTCATGGTGCTCCACAGTACAGAGCACAGAACCTCACAAAGAACCACTTTAGGCAACTATTTCACATGTACAGACTGCAGGTTTGCATTAAACAAATAAATGTTTCATAAGAGTCTGTGGAGTGACCTTAACTCTGCACCATTCCCTTCAAGCCAATATTAAATGAACACAGACTTTTATGGATTACATGGGAATGACATTAAATGTGACCCAACAGTCAGTACTTGTTATAAAGCTGATCACTCTCTTCTCTTTTTCAGTATTAGGAATGATCATCAGTAAGAGCACCCCACAAGCACAGCACTACCAAGGTAGAACAGGACACAGCCAGACCTCTGTAGCCTGCTAATGGCTTATAGGTGGGTTCAAGTTATATGATTAATTACATATTCATTTAGTGGGTTAGGAATTCAGAAGGGTCTATTAAGAATTTAATAGATATCACTTCTTTTTTGTCATATATATATATATATATTTTTTTTTTTTGTTGTTGTTGTTGTTGTTGTTGTTCCAATTAGGTCAGTGGTATCTGACAGCCAAGGTGTGTGCCACTAAATGCTACTGAACTCTTCTCTTAGCAGACACTTCCCTACCAGTACTTCAGAAGTAAAGTTAATCAGGCAGCTACTGATTTACTTTGGTCAAAGAAATTTTACCTCTGTCACCCTCCATTCCCATTATTACCTGATGGAGCTTACCACAGAAGACTGCTCTCTTTACATATGCATGGGGGAGCTGATCTAACCAGACTCAAACAGGGGCCCCATCACTGCTTCTATCCAGCAGAACTTGCATTTTCCATTACTTCCAAGCAGGCCCTTTTAAAGTCCCATTTGCATTTCTGGCACAGCTCCTGGCTGAATGAATCTCCACTAGACCATCAGTAGCTGCAGCATGTGACACTAAAATTCACAGAACTTGTGGAGCAATTACCTGGCTGGTGACTGCAGCTCTGCCACACAAAGAGGAGACACAGACACTGCAATGCTTTGTACAGCAAGGCTGTATCCAGCAGGGTTATCTGTTCTGTTCCATGCTGAGAATCACATTTAATCCATTAACTTCTTCTCAAAGGTATTTATCACACAGCAAAGAGGTGCATTGTATACCATAAATACACTCTAGGCAATAAAGTGCTTTGAGAGTAGACTGCTCTGTGCACAGGGTCTTAGCAGTAAGCTGCAAGTTAACTTTAACTTTCTAACATGGACAAATTATTCAATTTCTAATTAAATGAGCATGCAGTTAATTCTGAGTACTAAACTGCTGTGTGGAAATTGTCAAAATACTGGGTTTTTTTTTTTTAAAAAAAAAAAAGAAAAAGCCTGAAACTTGACATTCTTGAGTGGACTTCTCTTGTGCAACTTCATTTTAAATATTTTCGAGTAATAAAAAAATTAGAGCCAGCTAAAACCAAGTTATAATTCTACATTCTATCATTATAGAAAATTATGTATGCTATTTTTCAGTAGGAAAGGCACAAAAAAATTAATAACTTTCATTACAGAATATAAGCTTTAAATTAAGTTTTCCACTTAGATCTGAAGGTAAACAGTGCTTACTTCACGACCTTCTAAATTACTTTGGGAAATTTTTTTACTCCTCTGATTTTACCGATTTTACCAATCATGTGGTTTTCCTCCCCACTGTATCGGATTTGGCTGAATATCTATTTCTATTTCTATAACATACTAATGCAAGAGAGCTCAGTGTAATAAAGAAACAGAATTTTTTCACCCTGCCTGGTAATGCAGAACAGCCTATCAACATTCTGGTCATACTTAATGCAGCCTCAACAGGTTTTGCAATCAATAGGAAAAGGGAATTTGTTAAGTCTCAAAGATGTGCGTAAATAGACTTTCTCTGTTATTGGATTATCCCCTGCACTGAAACAGCCTGAGTAGGGGACTTCAATACTAAGCAGTGTGGGATGTAGTATCCAAAATATCAAAGCTTGATGGAAAAATGGGAGAAAAATCTGACTGAGAACCAGCCACAGTCTCACCTCAAGACAGAATGAGCTGCCACTAAAACACAGAGAAGTTATAGGTTTAATGAGGCTGCAAAGGCATCCAAATGAGGAAATTCTATGAATTTTCTAAAAAAATTACTTTGTCTTTTAACTGTTTTATGATTTGGAAATGCTTCTCTTTGCTCCAACCAAAATCTCTTTGGCTACAAATTAATCTATCTAATCCTAATCTCCCACCATAAAACCATATTAAAAAAAAAATGTTCATCATCTCACTGTACACAGGAATCTGCCATATATCCCCAGCCTTCTCTTGTTGAGGCTAAGAAAACCCAGTTCTTTCTTGACCTAACAAATCTTTTCAAGACTTTACATGTCCTACAGAAAACACATGCTTAAACACTAAAGTGTGATACTTTTTTTTTTCCCTAAAGAATAGGACATTACTTTTGTGTTCAGTTTGTTCCCTGACCCATATCCTCATATATTTTTATACAATACCACTGACTATAATACCCTGCCTATTATGTATTTGTTTACTAGTTTGATTCCCTAGTAAGTATAAGAGCTTGCAATTGTATCTATTGAATTGAAACCTGATATAAAAATCACTTCTTTAATTTTTTCATACAGCTTTCAATTCTAATTTTGTTCCTGAGGCTGCTGGTAACCCACTTTGATATTATCTGGTAATTTAAATAAATGTATGCCCTGTTCTATTATCCAAATTATCAAAATGCTGAATATTACTGGTCTCTGGCCAGAGCCCTATGAGATATAAATCCATCTTTTTTGACAGTGAACCATTTATTTGCCAGCATTCACTCCAAGAACAGAATTGCAATCTGCTTTTAATTATGCTGGTCCCATTCAAACCACCTTTCCTCATCTCCCTGGTGACAATACCATGGCCACTCACTCCTTATCTACTCACCAGGCTTTCTGTACAATTGCAGAGAAATTTAACTGATTTGTTATGATTTGAACTTTACAGATGGCTCTTGGCAGTTACCTACTCTTAAATTCCAGGTATTTTCAAGCAGTTTAATTCCTCTCTTAAAAAAAATCAATCTTGCTCCATTTCTCCACCAAAATTCCTAAGCAACTCCTATCTTCTCTCTTTTGAGGGAAAACCACTCTGCCCTTTTCAGTTTTACGGATCTTGTCTATCTTCCATATGTCTTCAGAGATTAAAAATCGTCACAATTACTTTACCTCAGGTACTTCCCTACAGCAATTTTTAACAGGGCCAGGAGGGCAATTCTAATCTTTTCTTTCCCTATCTTAATCTAAGTGTTTGTTAGGTTAACCAGGTCACAGCTAACCTTGCTTTTGAACACTGGGGCAGAAGAGACAACACTTCAATCTTCACTGCTACAAGCAGTTCCCCCTCTCTCCGACAGACAGATTGACTTTTCCCTCACTTTTATTTTCCTTTTTGCTGAAGCACTTTCTCAGGACTCTTTACCTTCACTCACTCACCCCAGGGGGACATCCCAGATGCTTGGTCCTGCATCCCAGCCATGCCATAACTACTCACTGACAGAAAACCCAGGTCAGCAGCAACTCCCTTCTTGCTTTTCCTTTCTCACACTTTCAGTGAGCGCTGTGGGAGGGATGGCCACAGTGCCAGGAGGGAAGGTGTGGTGCTCTCCTGATCACCCAGCCCATCTGCAGTGCAATTCCTGCTCAGCTTTCACACCCCTGGCTGTGTTTTCTCTACTTGCTCCCATTATTCTCTTTCTGTACAAACTTCAGCATCTATTTCTTATTTTGGGTCATACATTTTCTCAAGACTTTCAGCCAGGCCCGTTCAAGAACAAACAAAATGATGATGAATGAAAACAGGCAACAGTCTGATTTCTAGCTACTGCTCAAAAAAACCCCATAAAAACTGAGCCCACCAAACAACCCCCACACACACAAAAACCCCTAAAAACCAAATAAAATTAAAAGAAAAAAAAAAAAAAAAAGAACAAGGCAGAAAGAGAATCAGCTATTACTCTGCAACTACAGACTCCTCACACAGCTTAAACCAACTGTGCTGCTTGTTCTGTGGCTCAGCTAAGCACCTGTGCATCAAGATTCATATGGACATTACTGAAGTTAACTGCACCATGAGATTGATTTTTTTTTTTTAATTTCAACTGGAACCCTGTGTGAATGCAGGATGCCTTTCTCAGAATCTTTCTTAAGAGCCAGGTACAAACAGAACTTGGGTTTGTAAAGTGGATCATAGGCACTGCAACCCAATATTGCAGCCCTGGGGGAAACAGAATTACTGGTAGAGCTCAATTATTGGCTACTCCTAGAGGTGTCCTCTTAGCATTAAAATTCTTCACACACAGAAAAGAAAAAAAAAATCACAGTTTCGAAACAGGTATTAAATTGCTCTGCTATCACAAATAAAATACATCTGATATCCCCAACAACTGAACTCTTGGCTCTGCTGAGCATCCTCAAACCACCACTCACTGCACCAGCAGCCCCAGCAGCCACTGCTGCCCTCCCAAATGCTGCTCCAGAAGGCACAACCCTGGGGCCAAGGGAGGATTTCTCCCTCTCCCAGCAAACACTCTCTCCCTGCCCACTGAGATCGACTAAATCCTTTGACAGTCCTTACCAGAGAAAAAATTAGTTTGTTCCTGAAGAGGTGTTTTTTGGCATGATGAATAATAACAGTGTTGTATCTCACTGTTAATCAAACACATGCAACTTTAATATGTCAGTGCTTTGTGCAGCTCTGACCCTCAGAGCTCTGCTTTTCAAAGTTTTTTTCCTACTGATTTTGAAGTGTGGCAAGTAATGGGAGAAAAAAACCTCACAGACCTTTTTGGATAGAGATATTCTGTCTTGTATAAAATGTAATGAAGTCAGATTTAAATACATATAACCTTGAGGTTATACAGTCTGAGTTCTTCTAAATGTGCTGTGCTCTGATAATACCTGACATTTAGAGAAGCATATCCCACAGTTACGCAATAAAGTTGATAACTTTCCAGAATTAAATCCACTTGAAGTGTGAATTCTGTAGAAAGAGCTGAAATGGAAGTCAAGAAAATAATCTAATAGCAGGATAATGTGTATGGATTTGCCCATGTTTGATTTTTTTTTTTCCACTGAGACAAGAAAAAATCTGCATCAGATTTCATATTAAAAAAGCCTCCAAAGTTAAAATGCAAAGTGGAGCCAAGCAGGTATGTTGGCTACTTATTCTTCATTATGAGGAACAACCTCATTTCAAATACACATAAATATTTTACAGAGGTGCAGAAGTTGCTTTATAGACTATTTCCCTGCAGCTACAGTTTGCTGGTACCTTTTGAAACACTGTTTTACATGCTTAGGACTGGCAGACCTTGAACCATTGGTATTTTCATTGGCCTTTTTTTCAGTACAGGGCCCTTCCAGCAAAACACACGGAATTTGCTTTTCCTGATTATTGAAGAAAAGCAGTTCTTCCAATTCTGAGAACAAACCCAGGAAACTTTTGCTGCAGCAGAGGAGGAGAACAACCTGTGGCAAAGCAGCAAGAGACTTCTCAAAGCACCAGCAGCAGCTCTGGGTTCCCTCAATCCCTTTTAAAAGCCTGCACACACCTGCGAGCCCGTGGCTCTGAGCCTCACAAAATGAGATTCTGAGTTTGCCTGGGCTGGAGTGAGAAACTCATCCATTCTTTTTCTACAGAGCAATAAAGGAATTGTGTTCATCAATCTCTTGTCAGGGAAAGGATAATGTGGAGAGAGGAGAGCTCTCTACATACATGTATGCAAACACTCATCACGTGTTCTGCAGTCCTTCACTGGGTACAACCTGCTACAAGCTGGTGAGACTGGTTTTACTGCAGTGATTTAATTTCTTTTTAAAAGCTTCCATTGTATTTTGGGCACATCAGAAAATAATGGTATAAAAAGTTAAAAAAAGAAAGAAAGGTAGGAAAACTGATTATGTGTACATGTCTATTAATGTTCCACCTTCTAAGAGTGAAACATCAGTAATCAGATAAATTGGAATCAAATCTTTGATTCACACCACACTCACTAAACCAACCCCTCTATTAAACAGTCTCTGCAAATTCCTATTATCCTAGGAAATCCAAGAGGAAGATGTGGAATTGCCACAGGCCCTCAGTCATACAAACCCCATTCTGCAGAAGACAAAAGGAGTATGCAAAACCCACCAATGTCAGTTTTTGTTTTAAAGCATTACCATGATAACCATGCCCAAGATTATTCTTTGCCTTTGCTGGGAAATGAAATAGCTCAAATGTAATAATGAATGCCTGTAAGAAGAGAATTACACACTTTGCTAAGAATCTACTGTCAGGCATGGCCTGACTCTTCCCTGAAGCAGGAATGAGGAAAAGCAGCAGCATATGTTACATTAAAACACTTTATTTTTTTCCTCTTTTTATTACTACTACAAAATTATTGTGCTTTCACCCATGAAAGATAATTTACTTTTACTCTTAAAATTTCCCAGAATGTGTAAAGAAAACAAAAATTTTAAAATCACTCATTATGCATTAAAGAAGTATTTGACTATATTTAAAAGGTTTCTAAAAAGCATTGCTGTGTTTTTGTAATTCTGTCCTCCACTTTTTAAATGCTTGTTTGATATATCTCTTACACTGGTTTGTGGTTACTATGACACACAGTGTGGGATCCTGACACTGCTTTATGATTTTAAATAAATTTGAAGATGACTGAAGCATGTAGAAATTAGGATAAATTCATAATTTATTCTCATCCCACTTTAAGTAAGGGCTGGATTACTAAAACCACTCCCTCCTAAAAAATGAGTATAAAATGTTACTCTTCAGATCTGGCATCAGTCTTAATTTAATCTATGACAAAAGAGAACATAAACTATTAAACTCTGAAGTATTACCCATAGAAATTTTCATGTTACATTTTCAACCAACATTTTCTGTTTTCCATTTCTTCTGTTACAAATTCAGGTTATGGCAGCCTTACTCATATTTACTAGTCTCTTAATTAACTACTAATGCTGCTTATTTAGCTGGCATTACCAGAGAATAAATAGACTCCTCAAGGTATCCAGAATGGGGAAGTAGCTCTGGCCTTTTACAGGACACATTTTCCCTCCCCAGTGCTTCCTTCATGAGTTGCAATGCTATTTTTCTGCAGAGCCGTGCCCTCCTGAATTCATGAAAGGCACTTGCAATGATTTGAGTGAGACTGTGAATGTAATTTAAGGATTAGAGGTAATGATAAGCTGCACAAACTGATTATTTGTGATCTCCAGACATACTACTAAGGGGATGGAAAACACAGTTCTTCACAGGCAATGAATAGAATTGGAAAAAATTATCCAGTTTCTGGTACTTCTGAAGACTAAAGAGAGCTTGGAAATCAGAGTTTCTGTACCAGGAATGAATACAGAGAACAGTATTACATTTTTCTATTTTAAGGCCAAAAGTGACCATTATAATAATCTATTTTGAGCTCTTGCCAACCTCATGCTAATGACAGATATTACTCCACGACTGACACATCATGCCCCTAATTTCTGTATAATTTTGAACAGCTCTTTAAGAAAACTGTCAAGTCCCTGCCAGAATCTAGAACCTGCCCATCTTCATTCCATAGCCAGAGTTTCAGCATCAGTGAATCCTGTCTTGTTTAGGTAATCCCTACAATGAGAATGTATGTTCACATCTGCTTTGAAAAATCATCCCTGGGATTTCCTTTCCTCTGAGTTAAAATCCTTTCCTCCTGATCTGATTAAGCTCTGCTTATATATAAACACACACTGCTAATTGCAAGAGAGTGAGTAGGACTTCTAAAAACTAAATTATGCCCATTTTTAATCACTCATTAACACTCTTTTTGGTAACACTCAAATGATATTACCAACTGAGGAGGAAAATTGTACATGTGAATGTCTTTATAAATTCACATTTCTGGAATGAACTGCTTCACTGGGCTATCTGACACAAAATGATCTCTGTTGGAAGGGCGAAAGAATTTTAATTCTTCTTTCTTTACTCCCTGAAACAAAGCCCACAAAAGTGGGATAAGAGGCACTTTCTCCCTGCCCTAACCCTCTGACTCCAGGATCTGTACCTATATTTATCATGAAAAACACTCTTGGGCTCACTAAAATTTGCTTGCCTGACTTCAGATTAAACAAGCCAGGACCACTGTTTTTTCTTAAATTGTTAATTATTTTTTAAATTTTTTTCCTGCTTTTTCATTACAAAAATAATTTGAGACATCAGTGTTCTCACACTAACTGTAAGTTGGTCAACACTTCCAGTACCTTCCTTTTTCTAGCTTCCCATCTCATTTATTTAACCTTATTTATTTTATTTACTTATTAATAATTTATTTTCACCCCAATTCTAATTCTGTTAGTTTAAGAAGAACTTCTTCAGAACCACAAGGCTATTTCAGAAAACAGAGTCAAGACTGCTAACTGAAGAAGAAATAAAAATTAAAGTCAGCATTTTGAAGCAGAAAGTCAGTGCAGCAAAACAGCATCCTATTAATATATTAAAACTTCCTGTCAAACTTATACACATCTCTTGGGCTAATAACTAACTTTGAAATCTGAATTAAATTTATTTTTTTAAATTTAGAGCATCAACTACTACCCTTTTCATCTATGCACCAGCATTGAGGAAAATACTGAAACTGAATTACCTATCTTTGCTGTGCCAGTGGATACAGCAACAGTTTGCTAAGTGCAGATTTGCCACCTTTTATTGTAAGGAAAGCAGAGACATTACAGATCACCAAAGTATTTACATGGAAAAGGACCTCCAGCCTCACCAAGGCCAACCATTCACCCGGGACTGCCAAGCCCATGAGGAGAGGCCAGTTGGCCCCTGCTCTGGCACTGCCAGCCCTGCAGGAAGGGGCACGGCCCACACTGCAGGGGCTGATGCTGTCAGCAAGAACAGACCTCTGCCAGAGGCAGCCTAAGCATGATGATTAACATTAATATCTGCTTAAGATATTAAAAAGGCTACTTAAAGAGGAAAGTCAGCATCTCTGGGAATCTCCCAACAACTTGTGTTTGACCTTTTGCAGGAGAAAAGTCAAACTTGTCCATTGAGAGCACCAAGTGCAGGACAGACCTCAGGCTCAGATGCTGCCTGCAGAGCTTCACACTCCATTACAGCTTATTCTGAAGTAATATTTTTATAAAACTCCTAATAAATAGCTTTCACAGAAATACTGACAAAGCCATAATTATAGTGGCAATTGCAGGTGATTCTACAATAAACCATATTTCTTCCCCGTGAAGATATTAATTTACTTTTTTGAAATGTTCATTGCTAAGCCTAAGATTGGGTTTCTGAATTGTGTTCAGAGGCAATTTATCCAGGAGTAAAAATACACTCTATCCTAAATGTACAGAACATTAATTTAAAATGATCTATTTGCCATAATATACATTCAACCCCCTACTGAAAAGTTCAGAAGCTTCTCCTCCTTCACATACAGCTCCATCAGGCTATTCTTATGCACTGGGAGCCCTGGCATACATTTCAGATGAATTGCAAGGCTTCTATTTCAATTTTTACAGCAAAAAGGTGTGGGCTAGATACACGGGTTATAGTGCAGATATGCCAGTAAGCCCAAGTCTCCTATGGTGTAGATTCAAAAGCATCATCATGAGGGCAGTTCCATTTACCAGAATATCACACAGTGATAGAGCTCAGCTATGTATGATTATTTCCAGAAATTCTTAAATTTGTAGGAAAACTAGTATCCATTTACAAGTACCTGCCTATGAAGCTCAACATTACCCTGAAAATCAAAACCATTTTTTTCTGTCCATCTTATATCTTTTAGTGTTAGAAACTGAACCCCACTCCTTTTTTTGTGCATCACAGTACTTTTTGAGTAAAAAATATTTTAAAAAAGAAAAAAGAGATCATACAGAACTCTTTTGGGTATAAGATCCCATCACACCACATCTACATCTGTAGCTGTGTGAGGTGCTAGCCCCAAGTTTGATAACTTTATGAGCAAAGAATTCTGTGGGAAACCAAAGCACTTAAAAATGTGTTTGGTTACTCAGGAGTATTTCTTCATTATTAGGATATCTTAGTGTTTGAAACAGCATCCCATAACAATGTTGTAAAGCACAGCACTTTTTGGAGATGCACATCTTGTACAACATGTAAAGTCTGACACTGATAACTTCCAGTTATAGTTCTTTTGTTAGAAGGAGGTTTTTTAAGCTTCTTGCTCAGCAAAGTAACTCCTAGGCACAGTTTTACAGATAAGACTCATTTGAATTTTCAATAATGCTTTGTATTTTAGCTCCTGTGCACCCATATATTTGGTAAAGTATCTTTGCCAGTACAAAAAAAAACCCTGCATGTTCACTAAATGGGTGTGTTCAGGAACAACTGCTGGCTGATGACATGATGACCATCTGGGAACTACATGCCATAAACAGCCTGACCAGTAAAAACATGTCTCTGGAAGCTGATCAAGCTTTCTCTGAAGTTCATAATTTATTGGTTACAAAGCCCAGCAAGGAGATGTCACTGTGGCAAAAAGGGCACGTGCAGGTTTCAGTAATCCACAATCACAACAGGAAAAAAATGACATGCTTTAAGTGTCTTTAATTTTAAATAAATTTTAAAAGCTGAAATTCTTATATACTTGAAAAAAGACAATTTTTTTATCAGCTTGTTTCTTGTTGCTGCTTCCTCGTGGGGTGATTTTATTGAACTCTCTGTGGCCATTTTGGATTCGAATTATTTTACGTAAGGTGTGAACAGCACCCACTGACTTTGATATTTCTGGGTCATTTGTTCTCCAGGCAGTCTGAGGAAAGGACAATACTCATCCTTTCCACCATTTCAGTCTGTTGCATTGCTCCTTCAGGCAGTGGGGCTGCATTCAGCAACCTGAAGATCTTCTGCTGACACCCAGCTGAGAGTTTGTGTGACAGCCTTGTGACCTGTGTCTTGTGGGCCTTGGACAGCTCTGAAGGCCACTCACAGCAGAACCAAAAGCAGAGGCCACAGCCCATGCTCAGCCTTGACAAACACAGTGAAAGAAGGGCCATCTTAGCACTGCACATTTAATTCACTGACTTCAGCAGCACTTCAACAACCTTTATTTGGCCTGTCTAAAATCAAACAGGATGTTCCTGCTTCTTTATTATTAATCAAACAGAAATATTCCATTAAGTTTCCCTGTATAATTAAACTTTCACTTCATGTAATATGCCATTTGTGCAGAATCTGCAGTTGTAATCATTACCAGAGAAAAGAAATGTCAATTTCAAAGTTACTAACTCCTGCAAGTTGGAAATTCTGTCTAAGTGGATGATGGTTATCGGTTGTAGACTCTTAAAATAATTTAAATTCAATTAAGCACATATTCTTTTTCTGTAACAGGTGATGATGAAACAGATTATTTGAAGCATTTAAACCAAAAGACATTAAAAATACATAAACGTATAGAAAGAAAAAAGACAGGTAGAAATGCCTAACTGCATACAGCTCATAAAGAATAATGAGTACAGAACTTGTACAAAATTACTATTAAAATTCAGAGAGTTTTATCTTTAATTCACTTTGACTATCTCTAGAAGTCAATTCATCCTTGTACACTGTAACACGCATTCAAGAATAATGTGATTTTATTATAGAAAATTATACCTATAGCCAAGGTATAATTAGTAATGTAGCAGATCATAACTTGTTTTATGATATGTATTCAGTGCCTCTAAAACTTTTACCCAAAGGTCCTTGTTCTTGGGGCTTAGCAATGTACTTTGTAAAGTATTGCATACCTTAATAGAAATCTACAAATTAAGGCAACTTTGTTATTTAATTTGTAGTTGCATTTATTGTTAATAACCCAAACTATTCACATTAATCAAAGAGATCTTTACTACAGGACTTAACTTGTAATTCATATCTCTGCCAAGTCTGGCTGCTTGACAGACAAGAACAGGCAGAGAATGCTGCAGCAGCACCAAGGATTGTGAACTTGTAGGGCTAATTCAAGTACATAAAAACCCACAAGTATTTAGGAGACTGTAAACAGCCATTTACAACCTCCTATATCCTAGAAAACAAACAAAAAAATTAGTTTCCTGGCTCAACAGGATACAGTCAAGGGTTTTAGGTCAAAAACACGACTTTTCATAGCAGTGATTCAGCAGGGAGACCTGGTGGTTTTTACATCCTGGACTGCAAAGGCAAGGCGGGCATAACCCAGGTAAAGTCCAAAAATTGACCTCTTCTGCCCACTGCAGAGTAACATAACATTCTGTAGCTTGCCAATGCCACAGTTTATATCTGAGATATAATATTAAACAAATCCCACCTCCTTAAGTTGAATCAATTCAGCATCACTAAGTAACATCTGCCTTCAGCACAGACAAGTTCCTAAGAAATACACAAGTACAATTCAAATAGGATGGTCAAGAACAAAGCACAGGTAAGGTGCTAAAGTGAAAGAAAGAAACAGGAAAATTGATTCAACAGCAGAGGGTGAGAAAGCTGAGATCAATCAATACAAAACAGTGCTTGAAAGGAGACTCTGTGTGAAAGAGGCAGGAACACAAAGGCTGAACTGCCAAGTGCAGGGAATGTAAAACCTCTGAGTATCTAAAGGCCTCTCATCACTGCTGATGGCAGAATTCAGGAACCCCTCACTCAGCAATGGTAACGCCACGCAGAAAGGGAGGTGCATCCTGAAAACAGCATGGCAAGGTGAGGGGGGGAGAGGATCATCAACCACAGTCAATGGGAACATGAAACCCACAAAGTCTTGTGGATCAGGAATGTCAAGTCAGTCAAGCACAGAGAAGGGGCTGGTTTGGGATCCCCCAGGATTATCCACCACACATTAATTTGGATCCTTTGGTAAAAATGCAAAGATGAGCAGAGGAAAACTTGAGGAATGTCTGTAACCTTGACACTTCCACTACTCCAAATTCTATTTCATAGAAGAAATATTAACATTTTGATGGGAGATGGGACAGGAGGAATAACTGGATGGTCACGCCACAGAAACTTCATTTTTTTAAGGAAGTCTAAGAAACTGACACACTGACCACTTTGCTAAGCTTTTTAATGTCAGCAGAAAAAAAAAAAGTGAAATTACTATAAAGAATTTCATAAAATTGTCATTGTTTTTAGCCCATTACATCAGAGGAAAAGAAAAAAAAAAAGGAAGAAAGGAAGGAAATGACAGAATTTAGTGTCATAGAAATAAAAGCTGGAATGGAAAAAAAAAAAAAAAAAAAAAGAAGACTGACACATGATAAAAAGCCATTACCAAAATAATGAGAACTATAATTATTTCTCATGTGTACTGTTTCAGATTTAGATGGAATTGTACAAAATTATTAAGTCATCACATGAAAAAGGTAACCAACATCCCCTGAGGAATTTACAGAATAGGCCAGGTAGCCAGATTCATTTTCAGCCTTAATTGGTACAAAGATGCATTTGCAGCTAAAATGTTGCAAACTATCTAATACAGCACATGATATGCATCCAGGTAAAATCCTTAAAAGGTAACCTACTAAACACTCTTCCTTCATGAAAACTCAAATGCTGTGGAACTGAGAGCCTGGAGAAATCCACTACAAGAAGGGAAGCCTGAGCTTTCAGCCTTCTCAAGAGGGAGAAATATGCAAGACTGCAGATGAGTCTGCACCTTTTTCTTCAGAGCAGCCCTGCAGCAAGGCCCTCACCTGCTCAGGTTACAAAGCAGAATTCAGCACACTCAAATGCAGTAAATCTCCACCAAGGCAGACTTATTTGAACTGCTTATGCATATTTAACAAACACACATGTGATGTTCAGCCTGGTAAGGTTAATAATCATTTACACATTGTCAGCTTTGATATTTTGATTTTGTTCAGTTACAAATAATCTGATTTTGAAGTAAATAACCAGAATTTATTTATGCCTAAGAGTACTTTTAATTAAAATGAAGAGTACCACCCAGACATTTTGATTAATTCTATTTATTTTTTCCATTTTGTCGAGACCTGCTTTTGGGAGTCAGAACAGAACCCTCAAGGAACCTGATGTATCACACTAATGCAAGCTTTTCATTGTAAAGCCTTACTGTGGTTTAAAGTTCCTACATATTGAGCAGTAAATGCTGTTTCTGTTGCACAGCTAACTTAAAGGAATTGCATAGAGCACCATTTTTTCAATTCCAGTTCTGGCAAAATATCTCTAGAATTTCAACTCTGACGACCTGAACTTATTGCTGGTTGATAAGCCAAGGATTTTCAAATTAAGATTTCATTTAAGATTCTTTGTTCTGTAATAAGATTCCAGTAGCCTGGAAATGAAAGCAACAACTGCCTTGTGAACAAACTTCTGATGAAAAACATTTAATAGAATTTTTCTGCTACAATGACCCATGTTACTCCAGTACACAAGCTCTCCAATAACTCATTGTTATGTGAGACAAGTCTCCAATGCCTGGGAAATGTGGACTCCCAAATCCTGTACATGGCAGCACTCACAGCCTCTGCTCTCTCCAGAACTCCCACACAGCAGACCACGGATGGTGTGGGTTGGCTGGAATTTAGGAATCCAACAGCCCTCCAAGATTTGCTATCACTGGGAGAAAACAGCTTATAAACAGTCTCTTTGCCATTTAAAAATAATTACTTTCACCTCGTACAGTAATTTATAACCTGCTAGCTGTCTCTAAATGTTTTCATAGCAGCTTGAGTATTGCAGACATACCCAAACCTGATATGGCAGCAGTCAGCAGGTTTGGCAGCTATTCCTCTTTGACTTTCCTCAAATTCTCCCCTGTCTGCGAAGCTTCCCCTCAAGAACATTTAGTCTCAAAATGATTCCCATCAACTGAGTATAAATAATGGTTTAAAATCTTTAATTCACTCTTTTATGTTGCATGTGAAAAGCTTGATCCATTGCCACTAAATCCAGCCAATGAAGACAATGGAACCAGGTTTTAATCACATTATTTCTTGAGTGCTTAGAACCTAAGTAGTCAAACACTGAAATGATGCCAGATGTCAAAGACATCATCATAGTGTGGAACTAGATAAAGTACTGAGAATAATGATTCCTGCTTGAGTCAAGGGTATTTGTATCCTGTTTTAGTCAGAAAACTAGAGTCCACTATCCACAGTAGATTATGCAGCCACTAATTTTAAAAAGAAATAACAGATATTAACAATTTTTGGTGGAAAAAAACCCCCAAAATTGCCTAGATGAGCATTAAAGAAATAGAGACAACTGACTTGTCACCATCCCTGGACATGTTTAAAAAAAAGACTGGATGTGGCACTCAGTGCCATGGCTTAGTTGATGAGGAGGTGTTAGGTCATACACTGGACTTGGTGATCTCAAAGGTCTTTTCCAACCCAGTTCATTCCGTGATTCTATGACCAGTGAAATGCAGAATGGATTCTCTCTGTGTTATTTTCACTTCCCCATACACACTGGTTTCCTCCAGTAGAAAGCTCTGAAACAAGTTACAAACTTTAAAAGACTGGTACACTAATTTTATGGTAAAATATACAACATTGTTCATGAACTCTCTCCAATCCTGACATCTGTACTGCCTGCCCTGTTCAGAGGTGCTCTGCACACAACAGTTGGAATGTGTTCCACTCTATAAGGCACCCCACACACCTGCAGATATTACACAGATCGATGGATACAACATATACATAGAGGCTGTAAGCATCCATGAGGTCAGATCATAAAGGCAAAAACCTTTCCTGCATTGCTGCATTGTGAGGTTGATGATCATAACAGGGAATAGTGATGACAGGAAGAAGGGCTTTGCCAACTTGAAATCTTTACCAAGCACATGCTGCATTCACACCTAAACACTTAAAATCCACTGCACCCACCCTTTTCCACTGACATCCTTCTTTCAGCCTGTTTATTTATGTATGTGCATTCAAAATCTGCCACTTCCCAGCTCATAGCTTGTCTGCTAATGCCTCCTGTATGACATTTGAAATTCTGCCAGTTAAGTACGAAACAAACCCACAATGTTAGTGCAGAGCAAAAACAAAAGAAGAAGAGCTGAGAATAATACAGAGAAAAATGCTATTATTAGCATATAAATTTAAAAATTCCACTTGGGTAAAAACACAGAGGTCTGTTCAACGCCCTGCCTAATGTCATCAAATCCCTGAAACACCCTTGTGTTGGTGCTGAAGGAATCCTCTTGCTAATCTCAACAGAGCCAGAATCAGAAAACTTAAAAACTCTGCCACCCTAAAGGCTCTTCCACTGTCCTGAGCAGCAACCAGGCAACAGCAGCTTCCCTCTCAAACACAAACATGTCAGGTCAAGGCTGGCAGCAGGCACAGGCTGTGTCGTGAGTGACCATGATATCCAGATAACCATCCCAGCTGGAAATCCATCTAGCTCTGTAAATCCATCACAGAGGGCCTGATGTGCATTTGAGTTCCCCTCCCCTCCACAAATCCACAAATCCTAGGCACAGATCAGACCAGCCTTCATACCCAAAGCTCAAATAGTCAAATGATCACCTTCCTGAAATATATGGAATTTTGCTTGAGTAGGATCAGAATCTCAGTAGGTACAGGCCAAAGCCCAGCTAAAGCAAAGCTCTCACCCTCTTCCAGTTTCTTTGCCTTGCAATACTGACATTTGTGGAGACTGTAAGTGTTCATTACAAGTGGACTTACTGACATTAATGGACATTATAAGGCTGAGAGTTTGCCAGTTCTTACCATATATAAATTGTATGAAGTCTCCTTTATCAAAACATCTGAATTTCTTTTTTACAGCACAGCAGAAAATATGCTCCTCCAAATACAGCTTCCAAAACAGTTCCATTAAGCGAGGATGCAGGAAAACAGAGGTAATTTTTGGGGGGGATAAAACAGTTTTGTTTGTTTCTCTTACATATTGTATAAATGTATTTTAACTTTTCTTTTTTCCAACCCACACACCAACTGTGTCTCCATCAGAGCAACCTTTCTTATCCCAAGATATCTTCTAAAAATTACACCTTAAAACAATCTTTATAAGATGCCTAAAAAGTTCAAGATATCCGAACTTGAATTCTTGCCCATATAACTCTATCACCCCCGACAAAACACAAGAATTTCTGTCAAAGCTGGCTAAATTTGAGTTGCAGAAGTCAAACACAGACAATTTTCTACTTCTTTTTTTTTTCTGTGTCTCTGAGCAGCAAGATCCAGGCCAGAGCTGCTCTCTGCATGGCCATGGCAATCTGGGACAGGGACTGGAATCTTCAGGAGAAGAGAGAGAGACAGGGGGCCAAGCTACTTCTAACTAAGACAAATGAACTCCACTTTTTGCAGTCAATGCACTCCTTGGAAGGATCTTTCCCAAAGATTTCAGAATCAAGCTGTGAAATTATGGGTACAGTCACGGACATGAAATTGTCGAAAATGTTGCTGCACTCAAGTTAGTGCTGACATGGCTGCTATTATTTAATGGGAACAACATCGCTCAAGTGATATCTGGATCCTCAAATTAAGGAGGATTCTGGACACGATCCATTAAGGACAGAATCCATATAAGGGATTTTTGCTGCAGCTTCCTACTTCTTCCTTCTTAAAAAAACATATTACTGACACATCTCAGAATGGCTGTGATGCAGGAGAACCAGAAAATTGCTATCAAAAGCATGAGGCAAATAGTTACCTGTGCTGTCACTGTTAGATGTCCACCAGAAGTTCTTACAAGCAGTCAAAATGTTTCACTCTCAATGTGTTGTCACAGGTTATAAAAACATGTTGTTCACAGATGAAAATTTAAGAGAACACTTGTAAAAACGGAGTTGTAACATTTTATTTGAAAAAGGAGGTCGTTTCCATGGACAGCATTTCTCAGGTATGTCCCTGCCAGCTATTTGCTGAAGAGTAGAGGAAAAGAATCCCTCCCACTGCTATCCACAGGTTCTGAGGAAATTTCAAGCCAAGAATCAGTTTTCATCCTTTCCCACTGCAGTCGCTCTCCCAGGAGAGATGATGTCAGTAAGAGCTAAAGGTGAAGAGCAGTTGTGGATCTGATCAGGGTTTCTCCACACCTGAAATGGAATATAAGGAATGCAGCAACCTGAACATCCACCCTGACTCACAAACAGCCCAGGCAGGCAGGCAGAGCTCTCCAAAGCACCGACACTTCTGTCCCCAGCCCATAAATTCACAAAGCTGGGCTTTTCCCGCAGCCTCTGTGCAGTCACAGGCTAGAACACCCTTTTCACTGGGGCCATGAGGAAAAGGGAATTACCCCACAGGACTCAAAGGGATCTCAGGCACGTGTGGAAGTTGGGCTCTGCCCTTGGGAAGAAGGCAGGCAAGTGAAGGCCATGATGGCGAGCAGCAGGGCCTGCTGTGGGGAAACAGCGTGGGAGGACGGGGTGCTCTGTGTGCTCCATGCTCACACAGAGATCCCCTCTGACAGCAGCCATGCCCCTGCCAGACTAGGAAGCCTCTCTGCCAGAAGACTTTGAGCTATTTTAGGGCAGCTGTGTGTGGGATGGAGATACTAGTCACAACAGAAAAAACAAAAAAAAAATTAAAAAAAGCTCTTTTTTGCCTTCTTTTATAGTTTACTTAGCATTTAACAAACAAAATGATTGCCATAGCAACATGTGTATTCTGTTGAACAAATATCTGTGTATGTACCACAGACATAAAGGTGTAATTAGTCTGTACTGGTTTAAAAACAAATCAGTACATTTGATTGTGTATTCTTTTTTCTTCTAATTTTCGTGTTTATCAAACACCTTTTAATAATACTTCTTCATTATTCTCTGCTCTACACATTTCTCTGGAATCAGGGAGAAAGAAGCAGAGGGCTCAAGACCAGTATTTGCTGTGGTCAGAGGAACTCAATCATGTGGAATTCTCACCTAACAGAGCAGGACCCTCCCTTACCATGTAGTTTTGGTTTAATAGTCAAAGAAAACATAAAAGATACTAAATGCCCATTCTGAATATTCATTCAATGCACAATTTCATTCAGTGCTACACAACAAGGCTGAGGAGCTACAACATTTTCTCATTTCAGACACATATTCCAAGAGCTGACTGTGCTCAGGGCTCCCTGCTCCTCACATCAGCCCCCTCGCTGAGGGCTCTCACACCTTCAATACCTACTTGCATCTATCAGAAAAAAAGAATCCCAAAAACCAAAATCCCTAACAACAAAAAGACTGACTCCATGCCTTTTAGATGGATTACCTGGAGTGAATGTCTTAGTAAGAAGTCAATGTTTTTATTTTTTTTCAATTAAGGAAAAAATAAAAATGAAAACTGCCGGTCTCAAACTGAAAACCTCTCCCAACTTTAATGGCCCCTCTTTCCCCTTCTGCCCAGCTTAATTCTGCCAATTTTCAACACTACTAATTCTCCTCTGGTTGTCATTACAGCTCACTTTTTGGCAGATAGAAGAAGACTACATGATTATTTCAAAATATATGATTTGTATGAATTCAGAAAGAGAATACAAGCACCACCCCCTCACTCTTTAAAACAGAAAAGCATTTGTGATGCTTAAAAATGGTGAAAAATATGTGTGCATTTTTCCTTTAGTAAAATTGCATAGAAAAATACGTACCCTTATCACATCTGCTGTCCACAACTTGGATGTCTCTATGGATGCTCTAATTTACTTATGGGAAAGCAATTAACCTGAACAATTAACAATTTACTGAAATGTCTATCTGTTCTTGCAACTGCTTTCTGTTGGAACGAGACCACAATTCCTTACACATGTCACTATAATCAATCAGAGGTGGGTTTTACCCATTTATTTCTTAAGGAAATGAAAGGGCAAAAATCTCAAAATATCTTTTTTGTTTTTTTTTTTTTTTTTTAATTAAAAGTTAATGTATGAAGAACCTAAGAAATATACTAATTAAGTCAAAAGAGGACAACTGTACCAGGACACAAAGGTAATGTCATCTGTGGGAGGAACTTCAAGAAGTGAGAAGTATCATGTGGGCATGGATTTACTACCAATGCTTCCCTATTTTCCTATTCAGGAATAATTAAAAGCTTTAATTTTCATGTACATTTGGGAATTCTATCCTTCCTTTCACAACCATAATCTTCAACGAAAACTTAGTTTACTGATCATGTGTTACAATTCCCAAATGAAGATGTTTTCAAACCACAGACTCAGCTGGACTACTTCAATCTGCAGAGCATAAATAAAATTTCAAGATCTCATCACAGTAGATATTCCAGACAAGACTTAAGATTTCAGTTTTGTTTGGGTTTTTTTATTTAGAGAAAAGGGAAGATAAAATTAATTATACTAAATCCAACTTATATTTTCTTTATGGGTTCTTTTAAAAAATGCTCTTATTCTCTGTGAATGTACATTTAAATTGTTAGGACAATATTTTAAGTGAAAGGTTGCAACAGGAGAGAACTTCATGCTCTTTTGTCTTGGTTTTTAATTTATGACCTTGGAATTTCTTTTTACATTTCGCATTATTTCGTGGCTGAATAAGCAGTGGCAGTGTGTTCCTGAATGACTGTGATCTCTGACAGCTTTATATATTCTGTACAGTCATGGTTAAGATCTCTGTGGGTCTAATTATTGTGTTTGATTTGTAGGATGTGCAGTACAGTGCCTGATATTGCAAAAAAGTAAAATGCTGAATATCACTTAAAAGTTCTTCATATTTTCATCCCCTATTTGCCTGTTTCACCATCCTGCCCCTGCTCTTTTGATGCAGACAATAAAACACTGTAAAACTGGATGTAGGGATGGAAGCTGCAACATTCCCACTCTTCATTTATATTTTCACTTTTTCTCCTTTCCTGTCAAAATGCCTGGATTCCCAAAGGGGAGATTCCTATGTGCAGGGACACAATAAATTTTTCTTCAATCAGGAATAAAGTGTGAGCCTACATAAAACATTTTAAGTATGAATCAGTCTGATAACTTACATGAGGAAGGGAAGGGAGAAGAAATGAATTCCTGCTGTAAACGACAAGCACATTTCAAATACCAGGGTCCCTGTACGTTGTTAGAGCTAAAACAAAGATAATTCAAGTTGTCAGCTTCAGAAGGGAACTTGGTGGGACTCTGCTTTGTAGCAACACAATGGAAACTATCCCAAAAATACAGGGAACACCTTACATGTTTCTTTTGTACTCACTGCATGATTCACTCAGAAGTTGCCCTTGGGGGCAGAGGGAGATACATCAAACACAGGCAAAATCTTCCCCCCTCACATCTTACCCAAATCCCAGTTTGGGGTTTTTTGAAAGGGTTTTATTTTTGCTCCATGTACCATGACTGATCTGAACTTCAGGAAAACCTGAAATATGTCAGATAAACAATAAACTGGTGCTACCTACATGAATTTCTTCAGTTGTAATTACATAGTATTCCTCTTTTGGTATAAAGGATTCTCAGAAAGCTTGACTGCAAAATCATAAAGATCTTAGGCTGCCCACGTCAGGATATCATATAATCTTCAATCAAATGCACATTCCTGATTTATATAATATATTAACTGACCTAATTGAAACAATTATAAATAAGAGAGATGCAATTTTATTGGTGTAGAGCAATTCTGGGAGCATGTTCCATAAATACATAAAGATCCTAATTTTATATTCTGTACTCCCTAAATTCTACTAACCCTTACAGATGTTATTGATCCTCCAAACCTTCAGAGACAGGAGAACATTCAAAAGTCACAAGATCTTTTTGCTTCATCTGTTATATGGAACTGAGAACTGCACCTTCCTCTCTATGTAAGCAGCTATTATAAACATGTAATGAGTAACAATTCAGGGGTGAGGGGGAAAAAAAAGATACATAAATGGACAAAAATTCTGCAGATGGTTTTGCAATGTAGTAACTTTCCAAAGTTACCACATTGGCCAAAAGAGCCCCAAAATGACTTCAGAATGCATCAGCTGTTCCAGCTATAGTCTTCTTTACATAACCCTGACTGTACTTAGGCTGGCCTAGATCACTAGATCTTAATTTTTGCCAGAGTTCTATGCAAAGTAATTTTTTCAGCCTATTTAATAGTGGCTTTTCTAGAAGCAAATGCCACAGAGCAGCTCTAGCAAAACCCCCTGATAATTAGCTCAGGATAACAGTTTTTACTGCATCCACTGAAACAGTAAGAGCTGGAGAGTATAACGAGAAGAAGACTAAGCTGCAGACAAGCAGAAGAGAAATGAAGAGCATATTTTAGGGCTTCTCTGAAAGACTTGTGCCTTCCTGACACTTCTCTAAACAATATAGATCATTTTTATGTGCTATGCCCATGAGAACTGGGAGAGAGTCACAAATAAAAATAGACCTGCAAGACTAGGAGAGTACTTTATACCATAAGCTTGTCATTCATAAAGATGTAGTCAACACTGATTACTTATACATATTACTTCATTTTAAGGTTTTATTGTCTTCCAACAATTTCCATGAAGATTGTAATTTAATTCCCTCTTGTGCCAAGTTATTCTTATGTATTGATTTTATAAGTAAAATCAATACAAAATATTGTCCTCTAGAATTTTACATTTGCTACTCCAAGGCAAAGTTCCTTGTTCCAAGGCAAGCGAACAAAAGGTAAAACAGATACTGTGCACCAGTGGATTAGGAAGATCTTATTGTTAAAATGACTGTGCCACTCCAAGTTTTAGCTGTCATATGTGGAACTACAGATACCACATTTAAGCAAGAAGCAGAAAATGAAAAGAGGAGAAAAAAAATACCCTGATCAGTCTTACAGCACTTTACAGTAACATGTAATAGAAGCTGCAGTAACATCTGATAATTCAGGAGAGAGGAGCAGGGGAATTAAGCAGGAGCACGTCCTTCACACCACCTGTGACCTGAGGGTCAGTCCCTGCCTCTCCAGAGCAGAGGGGACAGTGTGGCCATGACACTGAACCTCCCAGTGCTCCCAGTGCCCACCCAGCACAGCCACAGCCCTGCTGCAAAGTGCAGCTGCTCACACGCCTCAAAGAGCAACAGAGGGGCAGAAATGGTACAGGTCCCCCTTGACTTGACCAAACAGAGCAAAAATCTTCTCATAATCCCTTTAAATTCCTGCTACATTCACGGCCTGCCAAGCTCTCGCTGGTCACATCCACACTAAACGTCAGGACTCACAACTCACAAGTGAGTCCCTTTCCTGAGTTTTTCACTTCATTCCAAAGCAAAAACTTGATACAAATCAGTATGAAAAACCAGGATATCAGAGAAACAGAACTGCTCTCAGAATACAAACAGTACACCAAAACATAGATATATTCTTGAACCACTTGGAAATTCATTATTGGAAGACACTGTGGTAAATACAATCTTTATAAGGGATTACATATTCAGAATGAGACGAGACTTTTCTTAATTGTCCTCATACCTGTACATGAAACACTGCTTATCCAAGATAACATCTAGAAGACAGTTTTCAGTGTCCTTATGGATACACCTTTCACAGCCTACAATAAAGTGTGTGGCTGAGTAAGCTTTGATTTCAAACTCAATCTGCCTAGGTATCTTTTTACATTTTGAGTCTATTGACTGGATTCAGCTCACCCTAATACAGTCACTTTTATCCACTGCCAAAACCTGAGATGGAGGAAAAAAAAACCCTTAAGTACAGACCTCATACTATTATTTGGTTGGATTTGTTTGGGTTTTTTTTTTTTCATTTAAGGTACTGAAACCTTCCCCTTGACTAACACAGGTTGAAAAGATGGAGAATTTTTTTGTCTGAAATTCCCAGGAAGTTAGAGATCTTCTTCTATGTCAGTCATAACAGTGGGACACTGCAGGAATTCACTGGACCAGAGCTCCAAAAATTTATTCCACTATCAGAAAAGTTTGCTTACAAACATTTCTTTGTTAACTCACTTTGATGCTGAATGGTTCTGCGTGATAAAATTTTACAGTCCAAGTTTTAAGGAAAAAAAAAAAGGAAAAAGGAAAGGTAATAAAAAGGAAAGGTAATAAAAAGGAAAGGTAATATATTATTGATGAATAGCACAGAGATAGGCAAGAGTGTTTCCTGTAGGACTAGAAATAAATCAATGCAAGTAATTTGAAAGTAGGAAGTCATCATGGAGAAATATCAAAGGGATCAAATATAATTAGACATGGAAATCTTTTCATATATCACATGGTCCACCTACTCCATAGCATAGAATTATTCCACTTTCATTTTTCTCCTTTGCATTATGTTCACTTTGGTTTTGAAAGCATTCAGGAATCAGCTTATACTTTTTAAAATTCAACAAAGTCTTTCTTTGATTTTTAACCACTGGAACAGCTACCATAACTACTGAGTAACGAGATGTCAAGAGGCCTCTCTGCTATCAAATGCATCCCACTTTTCTCAAACACAGCAGTTTCCCAGAATCTCATGCACAGACTGTTTAGGAGTCCCCCTCAAACTGCACATGTTGTTGCCTCTGCTCTGCCACTGAAGACTGACCCCAAAGTGCCCTGCTCTGGAAGTTATCACTTTTAACTTATTCTTCTGCTTTGCAGGTTACTTCCATTTCTTTGTTCTCATGCCAACACTGTCCTTTAGCATATAAAGCCCTGCCTTACCTTGTCCTTTTATAAAATAAACCAAGCATTTTTAGCTCTTATGAGAAGCACATCAATCTCCCTGCATCTTTTCAAGGTCTTCCTCACTTCTCGAGTAATAGCAAGAAAAATTCATTAGAGAATTAAAAAAAGAGTCAGGAAAAGCCTGAGATATCCAATGGAGATTAACTGTCAGGAGAAAGACACATTAACACAGATATCCTGACTACTGCTCCTGCACCCTCCTCTGCAAGGCCGTGTCAGCTCACTTTCCAATCTCCATGGCAAATTGATTTACTGCAGATGTGTGCAAAGGGCTTAGGGCAATCTGTCTTTTCCCACCTTTCTTAAGATACTTTCACACAACTTTTTAAGAATCATGGAAAAAGAATGATTTCTCCTTTTCTCATTATTTTTATTAGAGTGAACCCACAGAGTGTTGCCATTTAATATGCTGCTCATAGAAAAAAATACAAGGCAAAGGTTATTCAAGACAAGTATGTTGCTCTCATGCATGCAGGAAGCGAGCTGGCAAAGCATTTTACCCCAAAAAAGTAAAAGATTTACTTAAGGATACAATTATTTAACATAAGATGACATTTCCAAAATAAAAGCTTCTGGTTGGACTGTGTTTTTCTTTTGGCATATTAGAATTTATGCCTTGTAAGGATAAAACAGAAAAAAAAAATTGCCATGTAAATAAATGAGAAACATGTCAGATACACAAATCTCTGAGAATCTATTAATTTACAGTGCATTCTATGTATCTTCCTCAGCTAACAATAACAAAATCATTATTTCCAAACAATTTTATAAGAAGGATTAGTGTGCTATTTCCAAGGGGTTTCACACAGCCACAGAATTATCTGAGTTGCAATAAGATCATCAAGCCCAACCACTAACCCAGCACTGCCACTAAACCATGTCCCAAGTGAACTGACATATCCACACAACCTTTAAATACCTCCAGAGAGGCTGACTCAGCCTGTTCCCACCAGACTGAATGGAATTCATTGAACTTACCTATATGGTGTGAGATATCACCACCAAAATGAGGCTAAAATAAAGGTTTTCTGTGGCTACCCATGATCCCACAATGAAAGACATGACACCTAAAGATCTACTTCCAGTAAAATCCTCCATGGAAAATTCTTTTGGAGATATTAAGGGTACACCCTTCTGAACATGGATTTTTTTCCATAGCTTGACTGAATAACTATCAAAAGGTGTGTGTGTGTGTGTGTGTGTGTGTGTGTGTCCAGGCATACTTAAATGAAATATTTTCAGGTTAGAGTAATAAAGTGGCAAGTACATCAGAGATGAAATTTGATAGGCCATTTGTGTGGTAAACTATGTCTCCACAGCTCTTTAATCAATGTCCTGAACCAATTACCACTCATTATTCTTGATGCATTGCAAGAGAACACATGACCATATATCACTCTCAGTGATCGTAACATTTTATGCTAATTTAATATACTACCATATATAACATCTCAAGGTTAAAAAAAAAGTCTCAAACATTTCTGAGAGACATATAGCTCACAAACTGCCTTTCATTTCCATTATTTAAGTGAATGTATAGATTGATAGATATGCTATCCACTCTCCATTTGGAGTACTTCAGCAGACATAAAAAAGTAAAAGTGAGGACCAAATTTAGCTGCCAGCATTTTTCATCTACTGTACTCATTTTTGACTCTGCATATTATTTCAGCTCCTTTCTATACATGGGAACCATTTGTAGCCTCAGGCTTTCTTGACAGCCCATCCCAGAGGCAAGAACTTTATAGGAATTGGAATGAACTGGGCTACCCTTCCAGCTCATGACATAGAGCAGCCCTTGGCAGGAGTAAGACCATCTGCCCAGTTCACAGAACCACAGTCCATCAGACAATACAGCCAGGTTTGGTCATTTAACACCTCTGAGCTCTAGATACAACCAGCAAAATTAGCACAGGAGTTCTGCAATCAGGTATCTTCTCATGTTTAATCACTTCCTAAGAAAGCTCCAGTCTCCCTCTGTAGCCAAACCCAAGAAAATGCAGAGGGACTGTGTGTTCTGAATTTCCATTTTTCTTTGGCTGGAATACAGATAAGATGGTTATAACTGTTTTATCTATAAAACCATCAAATATAAGACAAGCAATAATGAAAGCAGATATTACTAACTGTGGCAAGAGGCAATATAATAAAGTAGGCAGAATATGGATTAAGTAAGGATTTTTTGAGAGCAATAAACATATTTGAAAAGGAAACTTTCTCTCTTAGGGATGGAGAGGAAATAAGAAGGAAATGGAAATTAGTGAGAAGGTACATAATTATATCTGGGAGGGCACAGGACTAAGAAAGTTAAAGTCTCACAAACACTAAACAAAGTAGAGAAAACAGCCAAGACGAGAAAAGCTAGAAAAGTGGAACAGGAAAAAAGAGAAGCAGAAGTGAGATTTCTCAGTTGGTATTTTTTAATGTGCACATGAAAGTATATAAGAAAACACAGCAAGAATTTTGGAATGCTTCCTGACAGAACATAACAATCTACTGGGATAGATGTAAAAATCTGCAAGCTTCAGACTACTAAGAGACAGAGCAAAAAGAAGAGTTAAGAATGACATATCCCTGGATATCAGTAATAGGAAAGAGAGTGGGCGAGAAGAGCAATCTGTTCCTCACTGTGACCTCCACTGATTCCGTGGTTTTCCCCATTCATTTTCTTGTCACATTTTCAAGTTCTAAAATCCCATTTCACTGTTAGGTTGCAAAAATTATTGGAACACTAATATAAACAAAACCACCCAAATAGACAGCCTTTCTCTGAATATTCAAAACAGTTAATGATGTTCTTCTATTTTTGGAAGACTATACGAATAGGACATAAATTGCAATGAGCTACCATAACTTTAACACTAAGCTCATATTTATTTTTACTTTCCTAGCAGTGTTCACTGTATGATGAATTTAATTTCATCTGAGCTACCCAAAAAAGAAATTACAGCACTGCCAAAGCAGATGGCTGCTGTAATGAATACCACAGCTGAGAGTCACAGTGAAATTCCACTCATAAGTAAAACTATCAATATGTAAGTTTCCTTTCTCAACTCTATATCTGCCCTTTTGGGGAAGACTGATCTTTACATGTCTCAAGGTGTTGGAAATCACACTTCAAATTTAATTGCTACATTTTTATTTTATGTGCATATATATATATATGTATATTAGCTTAATTGCTTTTAAGCTTCCTATGTGGAAGTCTTACCAACAACCCACTCTAAATGCTCCTAATCTTTTAGCAAAATGAATAATTAAGCCTAATAATACACTGCAAAATAGCCCAGTGTTTTCTGAATCCTTCAACTTAGCCTTTTATAGTATTAAATATTTTAATAAAAATTTTATACATATGTATTATATATGTTTATAACATATCCAATAATACACATCCTGGTGACACAGAAAAAACTTCCTATATAATTTAAAAAGTAAAAAAATTACAGTTTATAAATATATAATATATTCAAAGTTAAAAACACCTTTATAGGACTTCTTACAGGTATGACATTTTCATGTCACTTGGCAATCTCTGAATGAAAGTTACAGTACAGAGAATTTCTATTCTTTTTTTTTCACATCACTGAGACTCCAGAATTACAAATACAGCATTATGTGATCACATATGGGTTGAGATTGAGGCACACAATAAAAACAACCACTACCTCAAAAACAGGACAGATCTAAGGTCTATAACATTCATACAACAGCCTTGTTATATTAAAAGGTACAAGATTTTGTTACAGAAAAATTAACAGGGAAATAGCCATACATTCGCCACTAAAAAAAGTACCACTTCAATTTGCTAATTTAAATCTAACTACAGTTTATTTACACTATTTCAGGTAAGTTCTTCAACCATTATAGCAACCTGAGCCTTTGTGGTACAATTCCAGTTAACAGAATTCCAGAAAACACAATATCTTCCAAGAGAAGTCTCTTCACCTTTAACCAACATCCACAGGCCTGACAAATATAAACCTCACAACAATGGGTTGAGACCTATACAGTAAATTAAACTACTTATGCAGTCCACTCTCTGAAAGAAGCCTACAAAAAAAAAGGTTACATTAAAACCAATGATCTGCCCTGAACCTCAAGGGCACTTTGATGAGCTAAAAGCACGTTTAACACCATGCCCTTTAAGATCTTCATTATGCTGCTGTACTAAAACTTCCACTGCTGTCAGTGCTGCTGACTCAAGAAGACATCTGAGACAAAAATAAAGCAGCACTGGCATCATGTGACAGAGAGACACAAAGTCACTTCTTCCAGCTTCATTTTCTGTATCTTCCCAAAGACTGACATTCAAAGGGTTAAGGGAAATTAGAAGTGGACTCTGTGATCCTCAGGGGTCCCTCCAACCCAGGATATCCTGTGGGATGGCTCAGTGCAGCTTTACAACACAGGGACTACAGGATACAAGGAAGGACTAGAGATTGGAAGTCCACTGCAGCTGCAAACTATTCAAATATATCAACAAATAAACAATCAAGGGGTACAAGAGCTTATGCTACTGATGGATAAAGCAAGAACAAGAACAAACAAGAACAGCTTTCCCACAGGCAAACCTCTCCCAGGCTAATCTAATCATAGGTATATATCCTTTCTCTCTCTCCTCCAAGATAAGTTTAGAAAAAGGTTATTTTTTTCAGAAATAAACTATTTAAATTAATAAATCCTCCATCAGAGCATAAATGGGAGTTCAAGCTGTTGAGAAGACTTTGTTAGATCTCAGTTTCAGACCCAGTCATCCTCAGCAGAGAGACAAGGGATTATCACAGGAAAGGCTGAGGTTCAGGTGTGCTTTGCACCGAGCATCAGTTACTGATTTCCTCTGCCCTGCGAGCCCAGCCAGGGTGGTGGAACCACAGAAGGATGCAAAGGCCACCTTCAGCTTCTACTCCTGGAACATAAATCCCAGAGAGAGAGGAGCTGATGTAAGTGGGACTGGTAACACTCCAGACCCAGCTCCCCAGGAGGGAGGAGAAGCAGAGGAATAAACCTGCTCACACTCCCCTCGGCAGCCTCTGAAACATGTTAAACACAGCACTTTCACACACATGTCAGCCAAACAGGGAAGAAAGGGCCAGGAAAGAAACCACAGGCAGATGAAGTTGACAGCAACAAGAACTTGAATCAATTCTTGTTTCAGCATCCACAAAAAGCAGATGAAAGACACATTCAGGAAGCTTTCCACTGGAGAAAAACACAGTTTTAAAGTATCTTTAGGATAATGACAGTGAAGATGGCAATTAGAAGGCACTGTGAGTTGACACTGCATCAGGGCCAGGTGAATTGCACCAAAATGCTACAGAAAATAACAATGATAGCAGCAAGCTGTCCAAAGTCTCTGACACAGTTGTCCCTAAAGAAAGGGAACACCATGAGAAATGAGCTGACTGATCTTCACAAAGTTACAAACAACCTACAGACCCTAAAGGCCAACTCACAGCACAGATGAGTTGCTGAAAACATTGATTAATCCTCTGCAAGATCCTGCTGAAAATCCTGTGCTTTATTCACTGTCCCCATGGCCGATGCTGTCACACTGTGGAGATAACTTTATTACAAAGGCTAATCCAAAAGTCCATTTTAAAGACAATGGGAAAAGTTCCACTGACTTTAATAGCATTTTCATCAAGTTCAGAAGTGATAATCACTTGAGGAGCCTGCTAGATAACAATGGCTACTTGAATATAAAGTTAATGATATCTCCTGAGCAGTGAAAGATTGTGGAAGAAAATTAAATTCTGATGTGCTTGCCCTGGTTCTCTGAAGTGTGATAAGCAGCTCTGAAGCTCCCATGGCACCCTCCAGGTTCTAGATCCTTTTTGTAAGGATCCAGACATTTGGGAAGAACACATATTCTCCATGGGACAGTTTTTAAACCAGTTTGTTCACATTTTGGACCATTTACCATTGTTACAGGTTGTCCTTACCACAGGTACTGACACTTGAACTTGTCTTTGAATTGACTAATCTTTTTTCCAAAGAGGTGCCAGGATTTTAAGATGTCCACATACTTGGGTTTTTCCTGGTTATGAAAAACAAGCAAACAGGACAGCTAACACTTCTCACTCCTGCTCAATGTGTGAGTTAATACACAATACAAAAATTCTCTTGTTCAAGACTAAAAACATTTGATAAGTATATTATAGTTACACTCCCAGTTTGTGTGTTATATTCTTCTGACCAAGAATTTGCCATTTGTAATTAAAAAGAAGGTGCAAGTCATACCACGACTCCTATGATTTTTTTTTTTTAAGTTCCATTTTTCCCCCAACTTTTCTATTTTAAGCAAAATTTAATTATTATTCAATTTGCACTGCTAATAGAGACAGAATTATGAAGAATAACTGAGATCTGTATTTATTTTTTCCCCCCTGACATTTTACAATAATTCCAGATTTGGTCAGCCTGCTTCATACTTAATGATAAAAAAAATTGATTGTGAACCTTCAGTGAAAGCTTAGGTTTTCCCTTTGTCTGATTGTCCTCATTTTTGCAGGAGAGAAATATTTCAGAAATTCTTCCAACCAAATATGGTTGATACAGTGAGAACTGTCTCTGTTCATGTGTCTGGAGAGGCAAAGGATGAGATTTGTAATACACAAAGATACGGAAACGTGTGGAGATTACGAATCTAATCTTAATAAAAGGATAAATAAAATTATTGAAAATGGTTTAAGGAATATTTACATATTATTTGAAACCTTCTGAAATTGAACATTTGGGTAGATGTTTGACATTTGTTTTCCTTCTTGGAGACTGTTCCAAAATATAAAGTTTGTTTGATGGGGTTTGGTTGTTTTTTTTAAATCTTGGGAATCTTTATCTCAAGGGGGAACACTGCTGGTGTGATGATACTGACTCAGACTCAGCCACATTGAAAGGACCCCAGGAAGCCATCAGCTGAACTCCATCCACTAAGCAAGAACAGCACTGAATCCAGAGCAGGGGCCCAGGGCTTTATCCACCCAGCTCCTCAAAGTGCTCAGCCTCTCAGGGCAAAGTCTAATTAGCCTTGATTGTGTTTAACTGAAATAAAAACTGGAGATTACATTTGGGAGTTTTGATTTCAAGACAGCAACACTAACAGGGTTCAGTCAAAAGATGTATGACAGCATGGACAATACTGGAGAAGTATTACCCTTTTTGCCTTGTGTATGCTTCTACTTTGTATTATTTAAATTTGAGGATATTTTAAAATAAATATTTCAATAAATATTTACTTAAATCTAAGCATATATATGTATATTTAAATACATCCTTATGTACAATCCTTGCTCCATGCCTGGAAGTGCTCAAGGCCAGGCTGGATGGGGACCTGAGCAACCTGGTCTAGTGGGAGCTGTCCCTGCCCATGGCAGGGGGTGGAGTGAGAGCATCTTTAGGGTCCCTTTCAACCCAAACCATTCTATGATTCTGTGACATATTTAACATTTGAAAAATACCATGGCTCTTTTACAAAGATATTTGGTTCATTTTTTTCTAAAGATATTAGTAAAACCAAACTCTACTATTAGTGTGACTTTAACCACATGCTAGCTCAGCAGTCAATACTATGGAATAACTCTGCCTCTCAATTTCTGTTAAAAGTCAAAACCAAAATATTTTAAAATATGACAACTTTGGATTTCTAGCATGTGCTTAAGCATTCTATTTCATATATCAAATACGTCTGAGAAGATTCTTTAGTAAATCTTGTTAGGAGAAAAAAAAAACAAAAAAACCCAGAAACTCACTAAGTAATCCCTAGTTTGTAAATCTAATTAATAACACTGCAGCTAAAGAAAGATGTTAATTGCTATTGGTATAAAATTCATGACCACTGACAATATATACTATTTTGGCTGCAAGACTAAAATTCTGAATGTGTGATCAATGACAATTTTAAGATTAAGTGACCATTTGGGATTACATTCATCAATACTAATGGTATCTTATTTAAAAGTTTAATGAGAAAGCTATAATGCATATCACATTTCTCAGTAAGATGCATTATTATTGAATTTCAGAGAGAGCATATTATGAGAAATGGAATAAAAGCAAAAAAAAGCCCATTGTTTAAAATGGATTTTCTAAGTGTATTGAACACATGAACTGGACTGCAGGCATTTGCTCAGAGGACTCCTCTTTAAATAATCCCATCTTGTTTATTTTCAGTTCATATATAAAGTGTGTCTTTAAGTTAGACCTGAAATCAGTCACTGTAGAACATGAGGATATCTGCATCATGTAAAACACATGTGGCATTTTAAGTAAAATCTCTTGACATAACAGAACAGTCAGAGCCACAAAGTGATTTTGCTCCCCAGAAGTTGTTTATTCCCAGTATTTGATGTGAGCCAGATGTTGTATTTGAGAAATCAATAGGAGTAGCAGTTGAAGTAACAACGATTCATGCTCAGGGTAAAACCTGTCAAAATTGAAAGACGTGTAAAATATTCTTTTAGTCCATATTCTTTTGGTAGAGAGGAAGGGAATTATTTCTTGGGAACACAGAATAAAGAATTCTTAAAAACAGGTGGGTGCAGCAGGTGAGTCTAGTTTGTGGTGAACTCTGGCAGATCTCAATCCAAATTAAAGCTCTGTTCAGCTTTTCCAGCCTTTAACAGCCACTAACACAGTCCCCAATTAGGACTCCCAACAGGCCTTGCCCTGTTATTTATTCAGGCTGTCCTGTTGTCTTTGTTTTATAAACACAGCCCCTTATTTTTTCCCAGTCAGCACTGCTGAGGAAGATTTATTATCACATATTTTGATAAAAATATCATTACTACCCCATTTTCTAAAACCCCCCAAACACTGCAATATCACTGTATAACTGGATTTCAGTTGCACACTGTTTCTAGCACATACAAGAGATATGTGGAATTAAAACAAAACAAGGAAGAAAAAAACTTTTAAACATGGGATTTTTGTGTCCATGGGCTGTGACAGACAAACTCTTCCCTTACAATGGACATTTCTGGGTCATTTCTGCACATTATCCATGCCCAAGAGAAGAACAGGGAGATGTCATAGTTGGTAGTTTCACAGCAGAGGGCAGAATTTATGCTATACAAAATAAATTGTCCATAGATTAGGGGAACTGCTGACTTAAACAGTGCAATATTGCCTGTTTCTGTAGCATTAGCACAGTGGGATTCCAGCCCCCATGGATTATTATGTGATGCAGGAATACAACCATGGGAAAATCAAGAGCTATGTTAAGACTGAGCTCCGAGGCTGCTGGATCTCAGAAACTCAGCTGGACACCACCTAAGTCCTCCTGAAATAACAGTATTCATACTTTATAAGAATGACAATGCTATTGAAAATAAATACTTTTTCTGTCAATAAACATTTTGTTTGAAAAGCTAAATGCCCTAGAGTCCATTTTCACTGAACAACAGCAAAGTACAATCTTCTTTTTCAATAGTGGCTTTGAATGAGAACCTGAAACACAAATTATGAATTTTCAACTCTGGCAACTCTGAACAAGGGGAAAAAAGCCATCTTCTACCTAAATTAGAATTATTTATTTTGTTTACTTATAAAACTTGAGGTTGAGTAGCAATCCTGCAAGTATAAATGGAACAGAAAAACTCAGAAAGTTACTTGAAAATCAGAAAGCAGCAACACCTTGTCTCATGTGGTTTATTAGGAAGAGTGATCTACTTTCTTTAACTGCTACACCAGACTGAACTTGCACATTTGAATCAACACATCCATATGAAAAACAGCAGGTGGATGCATAAGGACTGGTATGTGACATGGCAGTTATCACATCAGATTTAAAGAAACAGCGGAAGCATCCAAACAATACTCCAGTTTCCCACCTTTTTAGTTCAAATTTTGTTTAGAGGCAGAAATTGTGACAGTTCCAGCCCTGTTGGCCATCCCAGCAACACCCTGGCAGAGAGCAGCCTGAACATCCCACTACAAATATGGCAATAACTCTCAAACAGTATTGCAGATATAATGAGATCCTCCAGGTATAACTCTGCTGCTTCCAGTGCGTGCTGAGGAGTGACCTGTCTGACAACTGAACCCGAGCACTTACAGCACTGCACCTCAACAGCAGGGAAACAGGGAGTCTGTTTATCTCAGATACAAACCAAACATCAATGTCCAGGACTCTCACCATAAAACACACTCCATTTTCCCCATCTTCAATTTATGGGGACTGGTGGCTATTATGTTTTCCCACATAATTTAGATAAAAGCCTGGATAGAAGTTGGACATTGTGTGTTCAAATGAATACTCACACCTAAGGGATAATTCATGATAGTAGGAAGTGTCATAAAATTCATTTTGCCAGATTGCACTACAAAGCACATCATCTCCTCAGGCAAAGACCTTGGCTTTTTACATCTTTAAAATGCCTTACATATCTGTGGAGCTCTGTAAAATACAGTCAAATATAGGAAAAAGAAGAGCAGTATGCCAACACAACCTACAGCCTCACTGTTACATTACCAGGCTCTGTCCATCTAAAATTTCAACTCAAACTAAAACAACAGCCTTTAAAATACAAAGATGTAAGCAGGCTTGTTCAATGAATTGCTCAATATTTGACTTTTTAAGTACCCAGTCTTGTCATACCTAAGAGAGGAATAAAATATATCACAAAAACAATTTACAAGAAATAAGTTCAGATTTTGGGGGTGGATCTCACTTAAAAATCCCTTTTTATTTTTTTTTCTTGCTGCCCTAAAGCTGATAAAAACTGTTCTTTTGTGTTCTTGACAAGAGATAAAGATGAATGAGAAAGTCATGTCAGGATCAGACTTTTATTTACGATCTCATAAGTTCAGGAGTGTGCACATGCATGATTTGCTTCTGGACTCATCTCAAAATGAACAAATAGGAGATGAAAGATTACCCTGAGGACCTGCAGAAAGACACATGAAAAACAGGTTTATCTAAAGAAGCATGAATTTCTGGAGGAAAAAGGTGATAGCATGAATTTTATATCAGATCTTTACTTCATAGAGAGCACTACGTAAAATATTGTTGGCCAGATCACTGCTGGTTTAAAAAGTCATTTTTTTATTCTTTTGTATGAAATAATCTTGTTGAGAAAATGCTGTTTCCATGTGCCAGATGACAGATTTCATTTCATCTTCGTTATGTGTGTTTCCACCCCTTGGCTGGTACTGCAGATAATGCTCCTCACAGTCAGACTTCCACCAGCACTGTATAAACCATCTTGAAAACACCTGCACATGTTAAAACCAGCATCATGATAAAAGCAAGACATAATGCAAGATAGTTGCTTTACCTTTTAAATTTTTCAGAACAAAAATCCACTAATTAATTTCACTGACCAGGAGGTGTGCTGACAATTGAGCATTTAGTTTCCACCTGCTCAGGAGAAAGATAATTTTCTAATGCAGAAAACATAATTTAAGACTTCAATGAGTTCTTCCCCTCATGGATTCTCCTAATTTGCAGGCAAACTCCTCAACATTCTTTCAGTGCACTTGAGTAAGTCGGTATCAGAGGCAATCTCTAAAATCTTGATGAGAATTTCACTTGTTTGTCCTTCATTTACTGTAGACTGTGGTCAGTACTCCCTGTAATTATCCTCTAAAAATAGATATTATAGCAGCAAAGTGATGACAGGCATCAGCACACAGCAGAATGTAACTTGGGGGTTCTTTGCTTCAAATGCTATGTTACTCTTGTCTTTAATACATTAAACTGAAAATATTCAGATACACTTTTGAATTATTTCTACTAGATTGAGTGGCATTTTGATTTAAAATTATTTTTCTCCTTCCTTTCTGAAGAGGATTGGGTTATTCTTCATCCTCATCTTACCATAAGACGTGTTAAAATCTGTATTTTTAAAGCTAAATATATTGTTTTATTAAAATTTTCTAGCTATAAAAGATTACAGTTTGAAGTCCTATTTCAGGAGAAGATTTCCTTTTTTAGAGAGCATATAAATGCTCATGCTTCTAAACTAGAGTTGAACTTTAATCTGTTTTTAAACACATTTCTGAACCAAGAGCTAAAAAAATTCACACATAATTAATCTTGTACTGAAAACAGAAGATGATGCCTTATTAATAGAAAAGGGAATAAAGTCGGAAAAATTCCTGAAGCCTGGCATTCAAAAGCGCTTTGAAAGCAGGGAAAAGGAAGAACAGTTTGTTTGTAGGAAGGAAAAAAAACCAACCCCACATGAGCAAAGAGAGGAAATTATCTCAGCTACTTCTCCACTTGCCCTTCTGTGGCACATTATGCTCCAGCAAGAGCACTGGGAGAACATGCCCACAATGAGTGAGCAAAAACTCACTAATACCTGGAATAAAGCTTATTTTCATTTCAAGTGCAGTACAGGGACAAATTGCAAGGTACAACCCCCTATGGGACACCAAAGTTCCCTAATCATAAAAGAATTTCTTAGGACCTCAATTCTCACTCTTCTGCAAATTCACTGCCCCATTCTTTACCATTAATGCAAGAACAGAGTGTCTGATTTCCATTTTCTTATCAAAACTATAAATCAGGTTTTGGTAGTTGTGAATTATACCACCAGAAGAGTGAGAAAAATTTAAAATGTCATTTTAACACAGTCCTTATTGAAAGTAATAGGGAAATAATCTTTCCTCTTGAAATCTCAACCAGCTTAGATACCCTGTCACCCAGAGTGTCACATTCTTTGCTCACACCTTGAAAATCTTCAAAGGAAAATAAAAAAGACACAGCCCTGCAAAACTGTCCCCTCTGCATACAATAGGTACAATGGTTTACCTGGTGCTGGGCTCCCACTGTCCCAGAAGAATCAGGATGGATCCAGCAAGGATGTCTGAGCTCATTTCTCAAATTAGTTTCTGTTACTGATCTGCTGCCTTGCACAATGAGGCCTTTTCAGCAATGCCAACCAAATTACAGTGACAGACAGGAAGACCAAGCACACTGCAGCTGACCCAGGGAAAAACCTCTGGCCAAGTCACAAACATGGGAGAATTGATGAAAAGCATTCCAGAAGCGTGAGGAGCCACGGAGTACCAGAGCAGAGGACATCCAGAAAGTGCCTCTACAATCACCACAGCCTTGTGTCACAACAGGAAACCCCAGACAGCCCCTGGGCTCATGCCAGTGCTACCAGCTGGGAAGGACATGGAGGGAGCCTGATGCCCAGAAATCAATGTACAACACCTCAAATTCCTTAGCAAAAAGATTTTCTTCCATAATATTTTCAAAGAGCTATACCAAACCAACTGCTATACCCCACAAAATGGTTTTCATCTTTGTATTAAAGGTAATTTAAACGACCCATTCAATTATTACTTTTGTATTCAAAGATGGCTTATTTTCATGCAGATTTATGTTTCGTTATGCATAGAGGATATTCTTAATTGTGCTGAAACAACTGCAAATTTAATTAAAGTTTGCCATTCCAAGCATAAAATAGATTAAAGAAAATGCTGACAACAGTAAAATAAATATTCAACTATTTAATTTAACTCAACATTTATTTTTAATCCAAATATCAAAATAATCTTGTTTCTAATTACAATTTCATGACAAAATGTCTTGAAGGAGCATTTGTCTCTATTTCCCTCCAATCTGCTCAGCTGAAACACATAGCTTATTTATAAAACTGTTGATTAATAAATCTGTTCCAGCTGTATTACTGTATGCTATGAAGAACACAGATTGAAGTATGTAAACAACACGTATAATTTTAAAAACCCAAAGCCTTGAGACTCTTCATAAGCAGAAATCCCATCAAATACACTGCAGGACAATTATACACCTAAATTTTAGCAAAGAAAGAAAAAAAAAGGGGGAAACATAGCTAAGAAGGTCCAGAGATCTGTGACAATTTATAGCAGATGGAGAGATCAACTTAATTTTTATTATAAATTACTTGTGGTCCCTTGAACTGGGTATTGTTAGACTCAACCATATGTTGTAACACATGACAATAAGCAAATCCTCAGTTTCATAAAAATTTACACTCAAAAGAGATATGAAGAATGAATCTGGACTGATTTTACTGAAACTAACTGGAAACTCTCCAGTTAAGTTATGCTGCTTAGTAGTGACTTTAATTGTATAGTTAATAAATTATAGTTTATAGTTAACAGCCAAGGGGAAAAGTAAGGCAGACAAGAGGATTTCCTCTCATCCAGATACAGTAAGTCTGGCTCCAGTTGAAAGAAAAAATTCCTAAATCACAAGAATTATGAACACTAACTTAACCCTTGATGGAAATCTGAAGCATTACTTATGAAGAAATACACAGGCTGTCCAAGGCATTGCCTGCCTTTTCTCCATCAGATTTGGAGGAGACAAAAGGGTTTCTTCAGCCTAACAAATATCCCAGGAGTCAGAAAATTTGGAGAAAATAAAGACTTTCCCCAGTTATTCACAAGAATATTTTGGGCAGCTTCTGAATAAATTGCCTTACATGATTTTTGGTGCTTTTTCCTTCCACCTTAAGTGTATTTCAGAGCTAAGGTATTACTTATATCTGAGTGACAACACCCAGCTATTACGAGTTTCAGGAGCACCACCACCACTTGCAGAAGACACAACAATCACTGTATGTTTCTGGCTTGAAGAGTAAGCCTCCTCCAAAGGCACCCAGGACCACCACCACAAACTGCTTGCCAAACCCTGTTCACTTCTCATTTTAATTATTTCTTGTCAATACAGCTGAGCAAAGAAAACCTCTGGATGGAAAATGTAAATGCTGCAAACCTCTTTCCTTTATGTAACTTCACTGTGAAAGGACGGAAAAGTTTCTTTTTGCAACCAAACCAAGACTGAAATACAGAGAGAAGCTTCTACTGTGAACTGAGATCCAGCATGCACTGAGAGTCCTTTGGCTCCATACCAATGGACCATCTCTGCCATGGGTCAGGGATTCATCCCTGGTGTTATCACATTTTGATGTAATAAAGAGAGATGGATACTTTCACACTTTCCTTATTTGTCTGTATCAGCTATATACAGTATTACTAAGAAAATCTTAATCAAAGGGGAAGAAGCCCATCCAAAATCAAAATTTCAATAGAACAAATGAGGAACTTAAATCAGTATGAGGGATTATTAAACTCTTTCACAATATAAGAAGCAATCAAGAAGGAAAGCAGCAAGGAGCAATTATTTTTCAGACACAAATAAAACTGGAACCCTTCACCAAAAAAACAGTGAACTGAACAACAGCAGCTCTCTCCTATCAATACATGCATATTATAGGGAAAGCCTGATCTGGAATTCACCAGAACTGGCACATAAAAACCCTACTAGGACATAATACCAAGTTAACAAATCACTTTATATCAACACCATTAGAACAAACAAAACAATCCAAACTTGTTCAAATAACCGCTGAGTCCTATTTTTTTTTGAAAACTATTTATTTTCTTTCCTTTCTGTGTTCCAAGATTTATTTTAGAAAATGCTACATGGTATTATTGATCAAAACTCTTTTTGACAATGTAACAGCCTACAAAATCTCTAAATACTGCAAGAAACAAAGAATACATTGCATTATACAGGCTTTCAAACTATCACACTTCAGACTCCTGAAGACAACAACAAAAATCCCATTACACGAATCAGCCTAGTTTTTTGGGGCTTTTTTTGTATAATCCATAAATGACCAGTACAGCTGTTCAAAACAGAACAGAAGGAATATCAAAAGATAGGCTTTCACATAAACAGGTGGTAACAGAGCAGGCTGAGGGTTAGAAAACCTTTGATGCCAAAACCATCGTGGCACTTCAGAGGAGCCATGGCAATTTACCTACCTGAGAACCAGGCAATACTTCCACACACACCTAAATACAAACTTCCCCATCACTGAATCAGAAGGTTTGGGAAGAGAAATCAAGTACCTGAGTCATATTATATTATGTGGAATAGCAAATGGAATATTCAAAACAACAGGGGTTTTTGAGTTTTTATTTAGAGACTCTTTGATTATGAAAGGCTGGCTTACCTGTTTAACATCATATGCAAGAAGAACAAATCTTAAGTCTGGTGAAACAGAGTATCTTGATGCTTTGAAGGTTACCTGAAATGAAGTAACAGTAAAAGTGAGTTTGCAATAGGAAATTAATAAGATCCCTTTTCCCAAATGTTCCTACAGGCCATTCAAGAGCTCCCCATTCATAAGACAGATTTGGTTTAGAAAACCGATGTAATTTTCGCAAAAGAAGGCCTCAAATAATTCTCAGTCTAATTAGCTGGTATCAGTACAATGGCAACTGAAGAATCTGGCTTCAACCCTAAATACCAATTAAGAAGATGATGAGTTTTTTTATCATCACTTCAAGCACTAAGCTCAAGGATAACAGCTATAACCAATTCATTCACAGAGGATGAAGGAAGACACTTTGGCTGGAATGATTAAAAGGGAGATTCATCATTTAGGTTAGCCTTAAAGGTAACATGCAAGAAAAACAATAGGTGTGCACTATGTCTCTACTGCTTTCCTTCTAACACTACAAATAAAAATATTTTTCAAAACAACTTGAACCAAAGCAGAAGTCTTTCTTAAAATAAAGAAAATTCTTAGCAGAGAGTAAAGTGAAACATAAGGTAGCATTATAAAACTAATAATGCTTTACACCCACCCAAGACTACATGACACCCAATTGAATTCAAGACTGTAATTTCATCAAGGGGTAATGTTGCTGTCAGAAATAATTTAATGAATCTAATGCATGAGAAAGATAAGAATGTGCTTTAAAGGGCACTGAAGGAAATAATTTTAAATTAATCTCAAGACATCTATTTCCAGAAAGAAAGGAAAAGAAAGAAGTGAAAATCCAGATAAGAATAAAAAAAGCAGGACAGGAAAAAATAACAGAACCACAAAGCCATAAGATGAAAACAAATAAAGAAACAGGTAAATAGAACAAGATCTATCCACTATTTTAATTCTAAAGCATCTTGCTCTGTTTAGCCCAATCCCACTGCTAAACTAATGGACTCAACAGGGGTTTAAAAGGACACAAGCAGGAAATCACAGACTATTACATTCAGAGTAGCTAAGGAGTTATACCTGGAGGGAAAAAAAAAGCTTTCAATAAACTGGAAAGATGCTATATTTTGATATATAGATTAAACTCAGGTTCCTAGGTAATATAGTTAGAATCAAGATAACCAAAAGAATTAAAGGGAAAAATATTTTTGAAGATAAACTGTATTAGTTTGATTCAGCAGCATGACAGAAGCAAAAGTCAGAAGATAAATCTGTAGTCTTGACAAAGAAGGGAAAAAAAAAAAAAAGGCAACACACCTTAAACCATCCTTCTGTATCTACAAAGCATCCAGAACAGATTCCTACTGTGCCCAAACTTGCTTTGATGAGTTAATCATCTTTAAGCAGAGACTGTGTTAATGTTAATCTATGAGTAACATTCTCTTTTCTTGGCATTTTCGCTGAAAATATTTTGAGATGTGAAATTTGTCTTCTTTGTAGAAGTTTATTAATTACTGCCCCACCACCATCAGCATTCAGCACTACAGAACTCAGGCATCTTTCCAAATTCATTCCCAGGGAGTGCAGCTCCCACCCTTTCATGCATTCAGCAAGAATCTCCAGTCCCTGACTGTGCCACCACACAAGTAATGAGGCTCCTCCTGCAAACACCTGAGCAGCTCAGCTGCAAGTTATTGGCAGTGCCAGGCAACACCAGCAAGAACTACTTGCATATTCTATATCCATGTACCAAGTGGTGTGGATTTGGCATTTAAAGTCTTTTGAATCCCACTGACCTTGTTCATTGAGCTTGCACTCACCTGCAAAATTGTGTTGGCCTCCAAAATGCCTCAGACACGTGGTGTGCATTCAATGCCAGAAAAAACTATATGGTAATGGGTTGGTGCAAAATAGTTTTCTTTTCGTTAGTATAATGGCATAATTCTTGGTAAAAGGACTATAAAGCTGTTTCATACTTTTTAATGTTTCACTTCAGAAATAAGAAACTTAAAATTAGACCAGCAGAAATCATATCTCATTGCCAAAGCTGATAGCAATGCTGATTTCTTTAAATTATCATAAAAACATAATTAGCCAATTCATTTAAGCTGGATTCACAATCAAGCCTTTAATGAAATAGATATTTAATTCTAGTAGAATTGCAAAGAAATGTAAGTTGACTTAAAGTGATTAAAATTTCCTTAAAATTCTGATTTGGGAGGGTTTTTTTTGGTAAACACAAGCACAATTTTGGCAATTAATTCAGAAACTGCCTACTTATATGCACAGAAGAAACCTTTATACATTAAGAACAGGAAATTAAAACAGTTGCCTGACACATTCCTCCTGCCTAACATGGCAAGTAAACTCATCTGTGATTCATTAAAACAAAAGACAGAATTCTTATTTTTCCCCCACAACCATGTCTAAGGGATTTCAGCAGATGCCTGGCTCCATGGCTGAGGAGATTAGATCAGCTGGTGAAGGGCTTAAAAGAGAGTTTCAGTTGCTGCTGTAGGAGGTGAGATGTATGCCACACACACCCCTGGGAGATTATCTATAGGGCCATTCTCTACAGGGATTAGATATATTTATTCATTACACCGAGCTTGTGAAGACTCTGACCCCAAGGGCTTGTTCTCTTCTCAGGAGAACACATTTTGGAGTTTAAAAGAAAGTGTTGGGGAAATACCACACTGGAAATACACTGGGAATTAAAAACCCTCAGGTGTCTTGTTATCCAAAATCTGGAGGTTGGTTGGTCCACAGGCCTGCATATCCTCAATTTCTCAAGCTCCTTGCTTTGTCAGGAGCTATTTAGCCTTCATTCAGGAAGACAGACCTAAATGCAGCCCCATGTGACTATAACCCTACAGTTTTGCTGTGCTTGGTCTCTAAGAAATGTAACTTTGGACAAACAACCTCTGAAATTGGGAGAAACAGAGCTGCCTAATTAGGCACAGTCCAGGGATGCAGAAGCAGGGCTGGATTCCCTCTGCATCACTGCACAGTGTCAGCTGGGTAGGGACTGGGGGAAATCAACACTGTGCACTCCATGCACCCCTAATCCCCTTCCAAACCCAAAGGAGGCAAGGCAGAACACAAGGAAAAAGGAAAGGGAATTTCTTTGTTCCCCTCTACCCAGCCCCATAAGGAGTTGAAATCCCTATGAAAACCATCAGCTCTCTGCAACCAGAAAACACTTGGTCTGGAGAAATTGCTGTCATCCTTAAATTGGTTACAGTCCACACACTGTGTAATTCTGAGACCAAATAAAGGTGGGGTTCTGTAACACCTGTACACTGTCTTCTCTGCTTAATTCATACACCTGCTGTCCATTTTTCCTATATTGCTGCATTTGACATAATTTCACTTTTTCAGACATACCTGATCCTATATCTGATCTTTCATTCCTCACTCAACCAAAACCCCTACTGACTGTAAAATTAGGTCTAACCATATGAAACATTGTATTTCTAGGTTTCTTTGAAATACCTCACGTGATAAGAGTTTTAATTCTTCTCCTGACAGTGATGCATGATGTGATGACCCCAACGGTCTCACTGCCACCACAGATTGCAACAGCAAAAGCCAAATCCAGGCAAAAAGAAAAAGAGAATTTCAACAGGCTTTTGTCCTTCAGCTTTCCAGCTTCCTCCTCTCATACATCTTTCAAGAATTGCTAAAATATAGTTTTGCATGGAAAGAAAAATTGAATTTTTTTTCCACCTTTCCATATAGGTGCTTAAAATGGAACACAGTATTCCAGTGAACAATATATGCTCAAGTTTGATTTCCAATGTCAATATTTCTTTCCTTTTCACTTTGCATGTTATGGGTGTTTTCCTGTTAACAGAAATACTGGTTATGATTGTGTTTAAGAAAAATTTTAGGCCTGCTTTAGGCTCTGCATCCTCAGCAATGGCCCCTAGTATCAGCTCTTTTTATTTCTATTGTTTTCTTAAAGCCTAGTTCTGAGCTACTGATGTACTGGCTACTCCCTCCATCCTTCACATACTATATTTTATAGTATGTTTGGTTTACTGGTTTTGTTGATTTTAACTACCGTGACATTTAAATCAGTGCTTTATTAAAAATCTTTCAAAACTATGATATAGGGCAGGCAGATGAAGTTACCTGTAATGCAGTCCAGCCAAGAGTTGTAAAAGTATACTTGTAACATGGATAGTTTACAGTATTCTTCTTCCATAGTTTCAGTTGGATGGTTTTAAGTGAAATAAAGTATCACAGTGAGAACTGATTTTAAAGAAATGGTCACTGTTGTGGACTTTACTTATTTGTTGGGTTTGGGTTTTTTCCTTTAGTTCTACCCCTCCTCCTGCTGTTTCAGTTTCTTGGGCTTTCTATTTTCCCCAGAAACTTTCATTTTCCACACTCCTTTTATTCTCCTTCTCCAGTTTTGGTTTAGTGCTTCCTTAATGCCCATTTAAGCTTTTTTTTTTTTTTTTTTTTTTAAATTATTCACCCAGAATTAAATATTTTCAGACTTTCAGGAATGTTACTTTTGAGTTTGGTGGCAACACTCCTACCTAGGAAATTATACTCTCTGTTGCCAACCTATATCTGTATCAGAAGTTTAACTTAATGGTGCAGGGGAATCTCAGTTGATGTGAGTTCATCAGCATTCACAGGTATCCAGCTCATCTTATCAGACAGGCACTGGCCAAATGGCAACACACAAAAGGAGTCAGGTTGCATGGAATAAAAGGAGCTGCAAGAGGAGAAGGTTTTGGCATGTCCCAGCTCCCTTGGGAGGCACCAGCAATCCAGGGAGCAATGGGATTCTCCTTCAGTGCCACTGCTGTGCCTGAAAGGAGATGGACCGTGAGAGAGCAGCAGAGAGTGCAGCTCAGCAGAGGAGCAAGGCTTGTAGCAGTGGAAAGAGGGAACCTCTGAGAAAGACAGGTTGTAATTAGAAAAATGTGCTATAATTGGAAAGATGAAAAATTTGGGTTTCCAAGGTTACGTTTCTTAATGCGGTACTTCTTGTGGCACCTGAGCACTTAATCTAGACCCAAAAATGCTGCAATGCCAAGTGTTGGAACTGTTAACCCTCAGGTTTCCTGTCCAGTTTAAAAGACAAATGAGCTGTACATGATCCCAGCTGACCTCTATGCTATGAATGGGTGGCTCTCAAAAACACGAACCAAATTCCCCAAACCCACCTGAAACTGTAGGACATAAAAATAGACATGAACTTCCCATGAGCCTCACACCAGGGCCTCCCTGCTAGACAATAACCTCTAACTAGTTAATCACAGAGGTTTTTCCCCTCACATTTCCCATTAACACTGATATATAGCTAGCCCTTAACTATATCAAGGAAAAGTCTTACCAGGAATATTATTTAGAGAAATCCCACATCAACCTTCCATAACCCAACAGTTTTGCATTTTTGTATGTTGAAACCTCCTTCACTTGGACAAAAACCAACAGCCACCACCAAACCACAGCGACTGCAAACCCTTCCACCTGTCAGGCTTTCCCACCTTGATGCACAGAAGTGCACTGCAACAATAAACCCTTCCTCATAAAAACCCCTCTACTGAAAAGGGTGTGCTGAGAGGGTTATTGGACACTTAGAGGAGCATGGGAGAGTAGAGAGAATGTTACAATATTCATAATCCCCTATTTACAACATGTGTGGGTCATTAAAATGCCCAGTGTTGCAGCAATTGTTAATATTTATGTAGTTACATAATTTTATTTCATATATTTAGTATTATTCACCTTTTCATTAATCTCTTATGCAAGGTTCTTAAAAATAAGCATGTAAACTACTCTTGCAATTAAATCTACATTAATCAACAAAGGAACCATAATTGCACTGTGATGCTGCACTGAGCTTCCTATCAAAAGAGGAAGGGGGTGTGGTGGTGGAGAGCACAAAACAAAATAAAAAAAGTATCAAAAGGAAGAGAACAAGCAGGGCTGTTTATGAACAACGTTCTGTAAAACACCACAAAACAGTCCCTGCCAAAAGCTCTGCTCAGACTGAAGCTATCATTCTCTGCTTTTGGCTGCAAGGCCTCCACAGGGCTTTCACAGCTGGGCTGCCACAGCCTGACCCTGATCCCTGAGCCAAGACTGCTCTGCCACCCTTCTGACACCAACAGCCGGCAGCAAGGTCCTTCCCTTTCCATCTCTGGACAGAAGATGGTCCACAGTAACACAACAGCACAGCAGGTTCCAGGGTATACTCCTGACAAGCCTCTGGAAACAGGTTTGAAACTCAGCAATAATTTTTTTGGCTGTGCCCCATGATGCAGTTTCCCTTTGAGCTGGTAAAGAGTTGTGGAAAGGCACAGAAATCAAGGGGCACAGCAAGGCAGGAATTGCTGGGTGTTAGAAGAGTCCAAGGGTACAGCTGGGGGGGAGCTGTAATAAATACAGGACCCTATTCCAGAGCTCTGAAAACAATACCACTTGTATTGCCTGGTATGGAAAACAAATCAACAGATTCAAAATATATCCATCCCATCATCCACACTCAGAAGACTGAAGGAGTGACAGCAGACTCATTTCTGACAGAGAATCTTGAGTGTTTGTTTGGGTGCATGCACCACAAGAGCAGAGGAACTGAGGGCTAACAAAAGTCTTACCACTTTCATAATTATTGCAGCTTTTTTAAGAGGGAGAAACAAAGGCAAAACTTGTGCAGGTTTCTTTCAGAGAATTCAACACATTTGGAAGGTTCCATACCAGAACACACAGCCCCTACACACATTTTCTGTGCTCTCAGTGCTTGCTTTTTCCATTTTGTTTTGTGTTTAAGGGTTGTAAACACAAGAAGCTGAGCTAGAAGGAACCAGATGGACAACGTTCCCTGAGTTAAAGAATCCATGTGCTCCTCCATGCTCTCCTCTCCAGCTTGTGGCTGGACTGTGTGAGAACTGCTGACCTGCTCTTGCTGACCTTAGGGAACAGCTGATGGCAAAAGCATTAAACAAAATGCTTGCTAAACACTGACACTTCTTAGCTGAATGTGGCGTAATGCCACCGATTTTGGAACTGTACTGTGTCATAAAGTATTGTTAAATGCTGAAAAACTGGTAGGCCCATCACTTAGGATCACAGTGATAGGCAGCCCAGATAGATGATAGAGAACATATTGTAATCATGTATGGAGGCAGCATCTCAAACACCAGGATGCCACACAGTGATTAATGTCCAGGGCTTTTTCTGGCTCATCTTAATAGGAGACTTGCCCAGCCTCCAGCTGTGAACATTTATCTGCTGCTGGCTAAGGACATTAACTGTTTATTAGACAGCTGAAACAGGGGCACTACATGGATACAGTCAGAGGACAAATGTGTATTAGAAAGCATCCTTAAAAAATAACATCCAGAGATGTTAAAATATATTCTTTGTGCTTTGCAAGCTACCCTTTTCACTTGTGTCACTGTATTTGCTACCCATAATACTGCTTTGCTGATAGCTTAATTATATAACAGCCAAAATGTTTTACTAATCGTTTACAGAAAAGTATTTCATTCCAGAAGGACAAATGAAGTGCAAGAATTTCTTCTACTTCTAAATAAAACCTGATTATACTGTGAAAAAAAAAATACTTCAAGTCAGGAACTTGGGATAAATGGCTCCCCTATGTAAGAGAAGTGGGCATCCTAGAATGACAAAACACTAGCCCCTCTTCTTTCCAGGTGAATGGCTATTATTAAGGGCACTTTTAAAGGTTAGGGAATTTTGTTATGTTTCTCTATATATAACATAGGGGTTTTTTAGAAAAAAATGCAGACTGCTTTTTTGATGATACACCTACTCAGTGAGCACAGCAGAACTTCATTAGGGATATCTGACTTCTAGACAATGAGCAACACAAAGGATAAAAGATGTGTACTTTGCAGGAGGGTGGCTGTCTCAGTGCCCAGTGGAAGACTGCTTCAGGGGTTGAGAAATGAGAAAAAAAAAAGAAAATCTCCTCTAAGCTGCTGATTCAAATGCAGCCCAATCACAGGTGACAAAGAGTCATTACCTGCCCCTTGCCTCTGCACAAGGAGTTTATCATGGCAGTTCAATTTTCCATGGACAATTATCAACATTACTGAGAAAACCCTGCCATTTCTGTGGCTGCTTGAGCAGAGGCAAACAGGAGAGCAAATGCAGACTGAAATCAGACTTAACAATCCCATTCAAAGGTGACTCTTCCACCACTAAAACCCTTTGATAGGGAAGAATGAAGGAACTTGCATTGCCACCGCCTGTGCTGGATCTCTGCTGTATTTTTTATTAATCCAAGACATCTCTGCAGAGTCATTAAACCACTACCATTCTAATTATGCACCAATGATTAAGTAGATGGGACACTGAGCGAGGAAAATGCTTGATTAATGATCCAGGTGTCTAACTTTAGAAGATTACATTTAGCAGTTCAAATCTGGGGACAGTCAAGCTCAGAAGAGCAGGACAGCTTTTGATGTCAGCCTGCCTCAGTCCTGTTATGCTGTTAGGATTGTTGGCCACCGTGTCAACAGACAACCCAGCACAGAACATTCCCCACTGTTCTCTTCCAAACATACACCAACAAACTTGCTGAGCCTTCTGCTCTGTTCCCAGCTTTTTATAATACTTCCTACATATGAATAATAATTGATGGGATTGACTTTAACTATAATACTCTCAACTTTTTGCTGTGTAAAGAGAGGAACTCTGCAGGAAAAAATATACTTTGATTTTTATTTTTCTCTGTTCCACCCATAATTGCTAAATGGTTGATTGAATATTACGTATTTTGCAGCAGTTTCCCACATTTCTAATGAGTAGAAGATATCCAGTGCATAGAGCTCACTAGGTTTGTGTGAACTGAGGATAAAACAGTTCCATAAAAAGCCCAGAGAGGAACAACTTTGCAAAAAGAGGTGACACTCGCAGTGGGAAGCAGCCTGTGTGTCCCAGTCCATCGTCACTTGGCAAGGCTGGGGTGGCAGGACGGCCTGAACTGCCTGTCATGCTGGCACTACACTTCAACAGCACAAGCCAAACACTTCCAGCCAAAAGTGTACAAATTCATCTGTGAGGGGACTCAAGTCTTGTCATTAAAGTCCCGTTTTACAGCCAGGGATGCCCAAGCAGCTGCTTGTGTTCAGGTTATGCACTAAAGGCACCACGTAGGCCTGACACAATTAATACTCAAACTGGCCAGGCAAGTGCTCACACCCACTTGAATAGAAGGGTAACAGGGAAAGTGCTTCTGAATATTTTAGGGTTTGTACTTTACAAAAATCCACCTTTCCAGCCACTTTTAATTGTGTCTGACAGCCTTTTCTGGGCTAAGAGGTACCCTGGGGCAGATCCCAGTATAGGGAACGGTGCAGCTCACAGAAAGGGAGCCACACACACACCCATTAAAATATAATCCTCTCCTCCATGCTCCTCCATCTTTATACTGACGGAAGAAATCAGCATCAAGTTCTTTCTCCTGAACTTCTGCTCTCCTCTTTCTTGTTTGAGGAGTTAGAAGGAAAGGTCATCTGAGGCTTTATGCTTTGAAAAGAGGAATCTCTATCAGCAAAGGCCAGGAACAGAGCAGGAATAAAATCAGCCTTTGCCAAAGACTGCTGATGAAAATGAATCATCATTTTGAGTGTGCAGGTGTAAAAGATTTTATTAAATTAAAAGTACAGGGATTAACAGTAACAGCCAGTGGTCTGCATGGAGAATTTATGAGGAAAGACTGACAAGCCACATGATTATGCTGCAAAAGCCTGATAAATGAGAACTACAGGGTAGAAAGTAAGTGGTGTCCCTGAGAATAACAGTGCCAAGCAAAGCAAAAAAAAATGCAGACTAAAGTATTAAAGTGCTTCTTAGCAATTACTGCTAGTCAGAAACCATTCATGTACATACCCTTTACTGGTCAAGAGGAATAATCCCCAATCATCTAGCCTGCCATTAAAGCACGGAGAAACAACTAAACTAGAGAATAACATGACTAAGAAATACATTTTTCTTTGCATATTTAATTCCCTTAAAGAAAATACACCCGTGAATTTTGAACATTTTCCCACTTTTCTAATAGTGACAAACTCTCAAAATTTAAGTAGCATTCCCATCTTTTATGAAATATCTTTTTCTAATAGACCTCAGGTAGATTCCCCAGCATATATGCCAAGCATGATCCTTCAGATGCTCTGAACAAAGCACAACCAACAGCAAATTCTCCAACATCTTGGTTATTTACATGTAGGTTGAATAAAAAAATTAATAGCTTCTTTCAGAAATCATTCACTGACAGAGGAATGGATTATATTTTTCATTTATATGAGATCTAGTCTAGGTTATGAACATATCTCCTCTAAGTTTTTATATTGTACTCTCTTCCCCCTGTTACGGGAAAAAATCTTAGTAGACTTCCACTGAGAAAGAAGCAGACAATCTCAATTACTTACAAAAGTTGTATTTTCCAATAATAATGTAGTTGTATTTGTTTCTACATTCAGTTCAACAACATGTCCATTCCTGGTTTTATACACCACTGCTGTATCTGCAATGACAAAGAAATAAACAGTCAGCAAATGCAGTGAGAATTTAATACATCTGTGGAGAAAACCAGCATGTTAAATTAATTAGAGCATCCTTATTACAACACTCAAACAAGACAGAAGTTTTGTTCATTTGTCTCATGAGCTTCAAAATTACTCATTTATGCCCTGTAGTATGCTCACCTCATTCAATACAAATATATTTTGGCCATAAACCAAAGTAAAGTTCTGCAAAAAGAAAAGCTGTTCCTGGACATCATATTCACATGTCTTCTCAGAAGGGATTCCAACAAAACTTCTGTACTGTTCTGTATTTCTGGTGACTGGATGGACAATGTTATGGCTATTTTAAGACAGTCCATATTCTGTGGGATTCGTGCTGGGCCACAAAATACCAAATTTTCGTGCGAGGTGAATGTTAGCAAAGAAGGGTTAAAGCTAAGTATGCCCACTTGCAAAACATTTAAAACACTCTGAGATGAACTGCTGCAATTTCTTCCTTCTTCCTCTCATTTGCTTTATAATTTCTTGTGAGAAAAATAATCTAACATCTCAAGAAAAATAAAATAAATCTGAAACCAATTCTGATTTCTAAGAAAAATATTTTGTATCTGTTTCTATCAAAACCTGAAAAATTACCAAGAAATACACAATGACTACACCAGCCTTGATTTAAAAAAGTTCCAGATTTCCCAGTATTTGTAGCAAGATTGAATAGATTGAGTGCTGATTCTTTCAGATTATTTAAAACCCATGTAAGAGATTTCTACTTAATGAAATGAAACAATTTTATTATAACAATGTAAAAAAACATAAGTTCTAATTAAGCCTAAAAGAATCACAAAAGAACTTTCCTAATCCTCAGTAATGTCTGAGAAATTCATTACAGATCCCTGAATTTTATGAAGTGGGAAGTAAACCCATCTGGAGAAAAAGGTTATGCTATCATAAAAAAAAAGTCTTTGCTTATTCAGAAAGATGTAGCTCTACTTTAATTGACTCCACAGGAACTCGAGATATACAGCACTAGGGAATGTCCTCTGGTATGTTCTCTAAAATTAATGAAGCCTCATTTGAAGAGCTTACTAAGCTATTTTAGGACTGTGGCTGGGAAGTGGGGTGGGATTGATGGAGTTTAGGACAGTATTATTAGAGCTGCTGTTTGGGAAGGCAAATTAGACTGTGAACTGTTGAATTAACAGCAGCTTCTTTTTAAGAGAAAAGATTTCAAATATTCATTTTGAACAGAAAGGAACAGCACTTTGTAGACAGCTATTTGGTTTCAGGTTACTAATTACAGAACATGATCGCTTCTGTAGCTTCCTTTAGGCTATTTTGCATGTATTCTTTTAGGAACCCCAGCACTGAAAATCTCCAGTGACACTGGAACATGGTGCTAAGTATTACAGAAAAATAAAGTTGTCTGGATAAAGAGCTGTCCCTAGTTATGACTGAACCAAAACGTGAGAAATGGCATAAATAACCCAGAGAGCTCCAAGCCATGCATTCTGGCTCCATGGGTGACACTACGGTGCTGCCCAAACCCAAATGAGTACACAATGTTACTCCTCATTTATCTACTCCACCTGTCACTTGCCCACAGCATTTAGAGCATTGTGCCTCATTAACTAATCCTACCAAAACCAATTCACTCAAGAAATGAACCTCCCTTAAAATTCCTAAGAGGACCACGAATAAAATACACAGTCCTAGGGCTCTTCTTGCAAGTCCTACACATGGTAGGAATAGCAAATACTTTGAGAGACATAAATGAAAGCCTTTGTTCTAAAGTTAGGAGAGAATTTTTTTAGTCAATCAGAACAAAAAACTGAGTCAGACCTCTTCAAAAGGCAGGCTTTATTGGACAGGAATTACACCTCTGAGCTTGGATTCAGTAGTTAACTCCTGAAGTGCATAAATCAAATGAATGCCTGCAAAATGTATGGAGGTCACAGGCAAAAGATTGTATCAGAATACCATGAAAACACTTAGCATAACAGTCTTCAAAAGTAATCATAGTAATTAATATGGAGGTCCCATTCCAATCAGTACCTTGTCAATATCTGGTTAATGTGATAGCTGATGGTCATACCACATGATGATGATTTTCTTCATTGATAACTCAAATACAAATATAGGAGCCATAAAGACACATTTGTTTTGAGATTTTGGTCATCTAAAGTCAGAAATTCTACAAGGGAAAACAATACCCAGTTCTTAGCATCATCCATTTGCACAGTGGAAGGATTTGTTTTGTTTATTATCTTGGTGCCTTCACCACGAAGAGGTTCAGGGACCTCTGACACTTCACAGAGCCATTGAGAGAAGTAGAGTTCTTACTTCAAAGAAATTCTCATTTAATTTGAAACAAAGAGTAGTATCATGTGAAAAGCTCTCAGTGGGGCACAAATTGCAGCACTGAAGAGCCACATTATTGACCTGAGGACACCAGTAGAATAAAAAGCATTCTGTCTTAAGAAATAGAGAACATGAGGAAGCCTCTGGGAAGAAGATGTTGTTATCAAGTCACCAGCCCTGGATGATGCACACAAAAACAGTCTTAAAAACAACTGATTGGAAATTTCCTACTTATAATAGTTCTCAAATTTATGAAAAGTTTGGAAAATCCAGAGCATAGAATAACTGATTAGTTTATTATGTTTTACTAAAATGTGAAGACAGACAACTAAGGGTCTGTTCATAACTTATCCTGACATCAGTCCCAAATGAAATAATGGCACAATAAATCCAAGATTCTTCCCACAAAAATAGTGGCTGGCACTATAATTAATACCTGATAACACTTCACAGAACACAGATAATGCTAAACAAATTTGAGATACAGGCAACCCTGCTGAAACTGTGTGTTGGGTTTTCTTGCAGGGTATTTGGTTTATTTTATGACATCCAAATCTTACATTAAACATAATTAATTGGAAACACATCAGGAGGATTAAAAGCAGTATCACTAAAAAAAATAAAGAGGTAGACAGGGTTATTATACATAACTATCTTTGGGAAGAATTGATTCCATCTTGATTGTGACCTTATTTCTAAGGCAGACTGGGAAGGAGGCTGCCCAATGGACACACACCTCTGCAGGACAACCAGATGCTCAAGAGGTTCTCTTCAACTTATTTGGCTTTCACAAAGAATGCAACATTAAATAAAATATTACATGAAAACAAACTCCAAACTAAAATTCTTTTGGGATTGTCACAGCATAACAAATTCAACTTAGTAAACAAAATCCTCTTCCAGAATTGTCTTAGCTGCAGAATCAACAGTAATTTATTTTATCATTGTGAGGTTAAGTGTCCAAATTCTTATGCCATTGTATGTTTTTAAAAGTTAATATTTTCATCATTTTCTCAATCTCTAGGCAAAGAACATGGAACATATGCTCTGCTGAAGTGATTAATCCATACATTTTAAATCACAGTTTGGATGCATCTATGAATATTATAAATATAGCCCACAGTGACACAACTATTACATAAATACAGCATCATGATTATCTCAAGTGGTTTTTTAAAATAAAAGCAGCATTTGTTATAAATAGCTTCACTAAGACTATTTTTCCCTGGTTAAGGTTCAACACTGGTAATTTTAAGATCAGGGTATGATTTGGCAGGAAGTGGAACTCAGTGCTGTGCCTGGCATAACATAAATTGTTCCAGGGAATGTCAAAGTACAGGCAAACTATCATAAAATGAAGAGAAATCAATGCAAAACTTTTCATACTTGACAAGCAGCTTGACCCCAATCAATTTTGCAATGACTTCTTTACCTCCATCTATTGAATTTACCCCTATTTATTGAACTGACAACATATTACCATGCCCTAAATGCTACACAATTCCTTTGTAGCGCTCACAGCTTCACATGGCATCATACATGTTCACGTGAACCAAAAAATTCCAGGCCCTTGCAAATTCTGATGAAAAATCCTGTGCTGTTTAGGGGGAGATGGACTAACTTCCATCCTTAAATTCATCACCATCACTGCAAATCAATCCTTGCACTGTTCTGGTGCAAGAATTTGGCCCAGGGTCTATATAGTCTTTAATGATTTAGGTTTCTGACAACAGAACACTCCCTGAATGGTGGTGGTTCATTTGAAGAATATAAACTTTAGTTTCACGTGTCACTGAAATGAGCAACCTATCTTGGTATTTAAAGCACACAGACTGGGCTGTAGGACACACTACCACATACTTTCAAGTCTCGTTATTTTTAGTCTGGTGTTCTACTCACTTTCACATCAGTATTGATCCAACTCTTTTTAGTTGGAAATTTTCCTCTTTTATTGGTGGTATTTGCATCTTTAGACCTGTACGTGTCCCAAAAAGCTCCAGGCTGCTTATCAAACATTATTTATATTTTTTTCTCCTGTGGAGTAACTCCAATTGTCTCCCTGTGGGCCTTAAGCTCTTGACACAGGTGCTACCTGCATGTTGCAGCTGCAAGTCAAAAGAAAGGGGGTTGGGTCCTTCCTGTGAATGAGCAAAGGGGATGTGAAATGTTTTGTCATTTCTGCAGGTCCCTAAATCTGGGATATTTTACAAGAGATCACAGACCAATAAAGATATGAGACACAACCAGTAATCTATGTACTAAAAGTCTTCTGTGTTTTACTTGGAAAGAACCAGCAGCTTCAGGGACAAGTGGGGCTTCCTTGATAAAGTATAAAAGCAGGAATCCTGCCCTGGATGAACTTTGAGAATTTATGAAAATACAGACAAGCATCACAGGCTCACTAAAGCCACAGGAGTTAGGAGATTACTGATTGTGAGCCTTCACTATTCTGGGTATGTTTCATCTCAGCCAGGCAAGATCTGTATTTCTACCCAGTCTGTTCCATTCTCAGAGGTTTTAAGCAATGATTTTTCACCTGTGAATACACACTGAGTTATTCTGTAGCCCCCAATAGTCATCATGGCAATCCAAGCTTATAATAAAACTAAAATCTCCCTGGCCTGTAAATCTACATTGCCATCATGTTCGCTAAGATTAACGTGAATAATGTCTGCAGCTGCAAGCACTGAGAAGGAGCAACAGCATCAACCACACTCCTTTGGTTGTAAAAAAATGTTGATTCACACTAAATTCACACTATCATAAATATATACATTTTGTTTGCCAAACAAAAGAATTTTGGCAGCATATTTGCTAGATTTTTTATTACTTGTTGATAATAAGGTTTATTTCATGAAACTCCTGAGATAAACCTATGTAGATCAAACAATTTTAATGGCTACTGGCCAAGTCCAATTTGCTAGGACCTGACTCAAAAGTGGTTTAGAATTTACTAATACTGATACTGAACAGTTTGACCAAAAAAAAATTATTTATGAAGAAGGTACACAGACTGCTAATTGCTGGTTATTTGCACAGAGCACTGTAAATCTTAGCCTAAGCTAATTGCCCAAAGGCACTCAGGCAGTTTTGTGCATAGAAACTATAGGATATTAAGGCAATTTATCAAATAGTCTTGAGAGGGCAAGTAGCATCTAAAAAGTGAAGGAAAGAGAAGGAAATAATTCAGGAAATGCTGGAAAACTGTTCCATAATATCTAGAATAAGGAGGTCTCAGGGTAGTCTTCTGAAACTGCTGAAAGTGTTAACCTGAAGATTGTTAATGCTTTTTTTCCCATTGAAAATATTTACTAAGTTTTGGGTTGTTTAAGTAAAATTCAGCTTTGCAACAGAAACAGCAGCATTAGCAAGTCAGAGTCCTCTTCTTCCTTATATTTTATGTTCTTTTTTTAATACAAACATGCAAGAAGGTTGATATCTTGAAGTCAACACACACCAGATTTTGCTGTATATAGTATTATTAGAACTGCAGATGGCATTTCATCAAATTGATTATAGAAAATGTCATGCTAATTAAAATAGAGAATGCTTTCTGATTTAATAAACAGGAGGTGCTAGACAAATCTTTGTCTAATGAAGTGTTTACTAATTAAATAAAATAGTAATTTACAAAGATATTAGAGATACGGACCAGATTTCAATATGCTAGCAAAGTCACGTGTCAGCTGAGCAAGATTTCCACTGCTTTTCTAAAAGTTTAGGCTACTGTCAGTAATGCTCTCAAGACAAAAATTATTCTGCACTAGTTTTATTATGCAATGTATTCTTACATTTTACTCTTCCAGACAATCCTTTAGTATATAGAAGATTTCCTATTCAAAATGGCTTGCAAAGCTGTACAAAAAGGTAATTCCTGTCCTTTCTGATTTCTACTTCCTCTTCCTATCAATGCCCACTGCAAACTAACCAAAAAGCAGATGGAGATCTTACAGTGCAGTAGGTACAGCAATGGAGAGCCAGAGAAGCACCCTGCCAGGCACAAACAAGTTAGGTCTGCTCTTCCTACCTTCTTGAACTCCATAATGAAATGACCAGGCATGGGTTGACCTAGAAAATTCAAATTTCCATTCATACTCAATGTACCTTCCTCTTTTCCTAATCTGGTCATTGGTTTGCAGAGCAAGTCATGCTCAATTCATGCTGATTTTCAGTGGTCCCAGTTATTTTAGCATATCAATGTATGAAAATCTTCAACTCCTCAACTCTGCTCAACAGCCAATATTCATTTATAAAACCAATTTCTTCCCTGCCATGCAACTGCACAGGATCATGCCTCAGTATCACACTATTCCCATGCCAGCACTTCAGGCAGGAGAGAGGGCCCAGACAGCTCCTGAATATTAACAAATCCACTGGGGGATTGATTTACAAGGAAAAAAAATTTAAAAAAACCCACACAGTGAAATACATAGTGCAGTTGAGCCAAGCCTCTGGAGCTTGCACTGAAGCAGATGAGGAAACATTCCCTGCTGAGCTGTGGGAGGCAATAAGGACAGGGACCAGAAGCCACAGGTTGTAATGTGTGTGACAAGCTCAGCTGGAAGATCACACTGTCTGCTGCCTAAGTCACTTCTGGACACGTTGGAAAGATAGAAACACAAGGGAAGGTGCTGAATTACCTTCACAAAGATAACAAAGATAGAGGCAGATAAACTGAAATTCATGTGATCCCAGAGAATGCAGCTGAATAAAGCTGCAGTCAGTGACTGTCCTGGGGCCCTACTCAGACATGTTCTGCAATCCAGGTGTGCTGTCACCTCAGTATTCACAGCAAAGCTAAACCATTAATTCCTCTTCTGTGTACTGCCATGGTAATGGAAAGCTGCTCTAATTTAAAAATTTCCACGTTTTTCCTAGAAGTTTAGCAAGTAACTCATAATTAAATTGTGACTGAGGGCTTGGGTCCTGCCATTTGTGACACAGAGCAGCAACAGCTTGCTGAAGTGATTTCTTCTCCAGTCTTCCTGGATAAGCAAATTGGCATGCAGTTTTCTTCTGCTCCCCTGGGACTCTGCTTGGGAGTGAGCATAGCACCTTTCCATAGATTTGCTCATTCAAGACTTCTCAAACCCAGGCTGCCCCAGAAAAGTCTGTCTCAAGAGCACACTCAGAATAACAGTTACAGTTTTCTGAAATCATCAATATGCAAGATACTGACTTCATTTAAGGAGCTAACAATCAGAAAAAGCTGAAAGAAAACAGAAGCTGCGCCGTAATTATTCTCCTATCAGAACAATTAAAAGTCTCCCTCATTTTAGAACACAACTGGTCAAAGCACTACAAAGTAGATTAACAAAAACAAATGAAAATGGAAAGATCCAAGTTCCTGCCAGCATTAATGGAAGGCAGTTATCTAACCCAAAGAGCAATGAGCTGATGGACTAAAGCACAAAATGTGATTGTTTCTACCATTCCCCACCCCACTATTCATAATGCAGAAATCTCCATCTGTATCTCTGTCATTGCTTGGAGGAAAATGTTAGAGATATTCATTCCCCCCCCTAGAGCAAGGCACTAAACATGATTTCATTGTGTTAAAAGCTAGGATAATAGTCTTCAGTCTATTAGTCCATTCCAATTTGTTTGAAATGCAATTAGCAGTAAATCAACACCAAAAGAAAGGGAGGGGAAGTGGCTGAACTCATGGTACATAGAGAGCCTTCTTTCTAGGCCACACCACTGTTTGTGTGCCATTCAGCTTCAGGTACCTACACTTTTATTTAGCTACTGTCTGTGTTAAAAAGAGACAGAGACAGCCTACAAAATAGACAAAACGCTAAAAATTTTAAAGATGATGAGTGGTGAAACTTGTAACAACACTTTGGTTTTCTCAGCCCCCACTACACGGTGATGGCGAAACATCAAACATTGTTATTTTGCCAGCTCCAGAATTTCTGACAAAACTCCTCAGTTTTCCCAACTGCTTGGAAACGCTTTTGCTCTCCCGCATTGCACCAAGGGCCTTTACTGAGCCAGCTTAGTAATGGACTCAGACAGCTGTTGTCCAAATAGTGTACATGTCCCTAGACTACTGAGGAAATTAGGGAACAAATTCTCCGTTTCGGTCACACATCCTATTCCAGCCTCTTCCCCAGAGGGATAATAAAGTACCACAACAGAGCAGCACTTCTCTGGCAGCCTTGGGAGCTGACCCTTCTGCTGAGCCAAGGCAGATGGAACCCGGACAGCTCCACTCTGGAGCCAGCAGTGAAGCCTGGGCCGGATTTCACACAGACCGCTGAGTTGGCAAGGCTACACTTTGGAGAATTTGATTTCAATGAAGGAAGATTTATATGCTTCTCATTTATAATTGCAAATCTCAAATAAAACTGAATATTTCAGCTTGCAACAGGAATGTGAACTTCCTAAGCCTTTCAAACTCCTGAGGGCTCACCATCATCCCCACTTCTGCAGCGCTCCAGATGAGGCACTTCCTAGAAAAGCCCAACAAGTGAGAAAATTAAAATTCAGTGGCTATGTACATATCCCAGTAAAAGTCTCTGGAGCAGCCACAGGGCTGCAGTTTTCTCACTCCCTTTCGTCCCCATAAGGGCATCTCAGCAAGCTGACACAGGCAGAGCTGGTGGCTCAGTGCCCACACTCAGACAGTGAAAAAATCGCAGTTATGATATCCACGTGGCCCTAGGGCTGCCCTTAAAAAGCTCTAACACAGCTCCTGGGAGTCTGGCACACCCAGCAGAGGATGTTCAAGGCAAACAAGGGCATGGACTAAGATTTTCAGGAGTACACTTACACTGCTGAATTATTTGTTTTATTTTATCTTATACTACCATAGGATAAACAAAGAATTTTATTATAAAAATAAACAAAGGTAGGCAACTTTCTGTTAACAATTATTTAACCTGCTTTTTCCAAATTTCATTCTGATTTATGAGAAAAACATGTTGATTAAATGAAGATCGTTACCTCTTAAGAATTATCATGCACCCAGTGATACATAAATCACATCAAGGCACTCTTTTTTGATTTTATGTGTATCTTTTTATGAACTTTAAGTACTTTTCCATATTAAATTATTTCTACTGATCAGTCATCTGTACTTTGAATAGAAATGACAGATTCAACAGTCACATATGCCATTAAGAATTTTTACTCAGAAGTATTAAATCCTGTGTATCTAAATTCAACTCACAAAATGAAAGCGATTTAAGTGTTGTTTTCATATGTGTTCACCACCCACCATACCACTGAAGTTCTTGGGAAATAACCATGCTAGGTAATTGGAAAATTAAATGGTGAGTTTGTAGGTATCTAATCAGCACAGATATGGAAACACAGATTTGGCACCAGCATTTGAAAACACTGCCAGAATTTCCTTTGGCATTCATTCATTTTGGATGCCATTGTTTCGCCTGAACATGTAATTCCATTGCTCTGCTGGAGTGTGGGGAATTGGACAGGCAGTGCCAGTGACTGCAGGATCACCAGGACAGTGCCTGGCTTGACCCAACAGGTCCTGCCCTGCCTGGCACGCTCTGGCAAACTCCATAAGAGCAGGAAGTCTGGAGAGGGAATGACCGAGGAAAGTGTCTTATGCTCAGGATGCAAACAGAAAACTCAGGTGTAAGCTCACACAAACAAGCCTTCTCATCAAAACACATCAACATTAAGCTTATCATACTGGCCTGGAAAGGATTCTGACTGCATTTTGGAGCACTTGCCAACAGATTTTATTTGGCTCAGAGATGAAGTCTCAGTTCCAAACGGAAAGAGACACAAGCAATTAAGTTTCTGTCTTAACATTATCATCATGTGCTTCACTGTACTTCTTTCAAAATTATGAAGGTGAGACATTAGTAAGGGACATTTTGTGCAGCTTATCTCTATAATTAATTTAAAATAAAATGAAGCTGAATGGGAATATTACAAGAAGAAGAAAATCAAGGAGAGGCTGAACAATGGCATTCTTGGCAAGATAACAACTCTTCTTTACCAGCATGAACATTTAACGGCAATTTGACAGCATTCCCAACAAAAGGAGGAGCACAGATCTCCTCCAGGTGTGATGTGCAAGTCAAACAATAAACCTTTCCTCCATGCTTTAGTCATAGATGAGTTTCAAAGAATAAATATTTAAATTATGGTTCCAAATTTATCCTAATAATTATTCTATGCAATTACACCTCTTACCTGCTTCTGATCAGAGAATTCAAGCAATTCAGCTTTTATTCTTCATTTGAATTATGCTCCCCTTTCAGATTAACATTATTATTAATTTTATTAGTTTCTGGATTTCCCTAAGTAAAAGAGTCATTTTTTCATTGAAATGCTAACTTCATTAGTAAGTCCATACTTGTTTAATAACTGCTTTAGACACATAGAAAATATTCTGTTCAAAGTTTAACACACCTGTCTGGAATTTTTTTATTTTTGTAGCATAAAAAAGGAGGAAAGTAACTGGAAAGATTGAACAAAATAGAGTACCAAGGCTGAAAAATTTATACCTGGTGCTCATAATTAGGGATTATTAAAATAAATGGATCTTGAATAAGCACCATTACGGTATGAGGAAAGCCTGAATGGAAAGATTATTGAATTTCCTCCTCTACTCCATTACCAAGAATAAAAGGGCATGAAAGAAGGGCTGATCCAAAAATATTAGCAGGAACAAAATTTTTTTTGGTGTAACTGTGCCTTTGGCAGAACATCCATATTTTCAAGCCTAACCATTTTGCTTTGGACGAATGTTAAACATCTTGCTAAATGAGGGATCTTAAATTTGTTTGCATCTACTCATTTTTATCAACTTAGTAAACATTTTCCTGATGGTGAAATTGTCAAACAGATTTTGTTCTGTTATTTTCTTTTATCATGCAATTAAAAAAAAAAAAAAAAAACAACTCTTCAGGATGTAATTGAGACATAGACAAAAATGCTTCCATATTTCCAAATGCAGATCACTTTTAGCACTTCAAAAGACAAACTTATTCTAGTTTACAGGTTGAAATTAAAGCCACTACAGGGAAGCCACTTAGCAGTTCAACATACTCATATGCAGTATATGAATTTGATACTGTCTTCTAAATTATATATTCCAAGTACATAAAGGGTGGACAGTTGGAACTGATGGAAACACAATAGATTGCATTCATTTTATGCAGTAGGTTCAAAGATTTCAAGGCCAAAAGAGCCCATTATGTACTTCTATCCTGAATGCTTTCAGAGCCCAGATTGCAGGACTTTGACCTGCAATTCTGGCACCAGGCCTGTAATTTCCTGTTGGGTTTTCCTCTATAAAGAGCAGGCAGACTTGCTTTAAACACTTTAATGCAGAATCCACCACAGCTCTTGATATAGTACTGTGAGCTGACAAAGGGAAAAAAACATATCCTACTATGATGCCATTAACACCTTAGTTAAAGACCTTTCACTATAATAATGCCTGTGGGGAATTAGCAATAAAAGAAATCCATTTAATTTTACAGTGTAATGTGAAGCACACTCAGGAGACACCAGAAACTGGAGAATGTTCTGCTCTGCTCTGTGCAGTGCCCACTTCAACTGTCTGAATCCAGTTTGTGCCACTGAAACAATTCACTGCTAGGGTAGGAACACAGGTTATGTGAGGCAGTGAGGTACCCAAAGGCCAACTACTCAATTTCTACTACAGAATTTAGATAAGATGTCCATCTAAATTTCCATACTCCTTATAAAATCACACATATTCAATCTGCACAGAGCACAAACATTCCTTTTTCTACAGTGGCATTTTCCCTAAACGTGAAACCCAACAGGAAGTGACAGCATTACTGCCTCTGTTACACTTTAATCTTAGACAAAAAAAAAGCAGCATTGGATCAGCTTTCAATACACAGCCCTGAACAGGAAACAGAGGTATTCCACCTTTTTCACCAAGAAAAGAACCCAGAATTGGTGCTTCCCAGGAAGGAAACTACTTCCTAGGAAGAAAATAGATACTACATTTGAGGATAGAGGTCTTGTTTCAAGCAGATGCCAAGAACCCTTGGCCTGATACCAATGACTCTAAGAAAGACTTTTCACATTCCTTACTCAGCAGCAGGGCAGAGGCAGAAAAGCTTCCAAGCTCCCTGGAGTGAAATACCAGAACTATGAGTCTGTGCTCAGTGATGAGGACATGCTTGGCATATTTCATTTTGGGAGATGAGAAAGGAGGAAAGAGAAGTGTTTTAATTCTCACTTAAAAAAACAAAACAAAACAAAACAAAACAAAACAAAACAAAAAAAAAAAGAAAAAGGAAAAAAAATAAAAGAGAAAGAGAAAAAAAGAAAGAAAAAAGAAAGAGAAAAAAAAGAAAAAATAGAGTACCTAGTTCTTGGCAGGAGTAGGTTACTTATTCCATTCAGCAAGGAAAGCAGTTGGGAGAAAACTGTAACTTTCAAAATATTTGAATCTCATCACTGATAAAGTTTGGCACAGCTTGGATCTGGCGCTTGCTGCAGGACTTAATCACTGTTCTTCCTACCTCTAGGAGAAATACCAGAGTATACAACATAAAAAGCAAAGAAAAAAATATTCATGTTCAGTAAATAAGCAATATCTACAGTGAAACATAATTTTATTTTCAGCTATGAAAAGACAAAAAGCTGTCACTCATGCTTCTGCAGTCTTATGGCCAGTTAAATACTCTTCTTCTGAAACACCACAAGGCAATGCAAAGAAAATATTATGTAATTAAACACCTGCATTCCACTTTTTTCTAACCTGCTAGCTTTTTAAGACAAAAAGCCTTTGAAATCTTTCAGCACAGAGTTATTTCCAAGTTCTGAGTTTCTAGGTGCTACTTCTAATTAGTATCTGAGATTCTACTGCATTTATTTTTTACTTTTAAAACACACAGCTGGTTATACACACATCTGAGGGGGGATAAACAGCCCAATGCCAGCACACCCCAACACAGTTAAATGATAAAGGGATGTAGCATCTGATTCTATACAACATTTATTTCTACATATTTCATCAGATAATTTTCATCCACCACTATAAATGCAATTAAAAACTCCTGCAAATAATTACCAAATTGTAAATATTACCTACATTGTGTAGACCACATCAGGATTTCTTATATCCTTGTATAATATAATACTCATCCTTTTTGAGAGCTTACTCATCCTGTTGTGAAGTTCTACTCCCTGTCTGATAAGTGTCTATACACTTAATTATTCAGCATGTCCAATTAACATCAATCACATCATGCAATGGGATTATTCATCACATACCAAGCAAACAGTATCAATTCCAGAACTTCACACACAGCTTATTAAAAAAAAAAACAAAACCAAAACAGTTCACATAGCAAAAATGTGAAGTAAACTCTTGTAAGTAACCAATCAACAAATGCAGTGCCTACTAAAATCATGAGTCTCATGTAAAATAAAAAAGAGGACAGGGTGATATCCAGCACTGTGAGACCAAGCAGCAGCTGAGACGTGGCTGAGCAGGGCTGCACAGGGAGGGAGGAGGAGGATGGTGGTTGCAGTGGTCCAGGCAGATGTGCCTGGGAAGGGCTCATATCTCAGACCAGATCTGAACCTGCTCCCCTGGCACAGCACCAATCACTTAATCTAGATAATGAATTCACGTAGATCTACTTGTGCACTAGACATGCTGGCCAAACTAATGTATAAATAATCAATATAATAGACAACATGTATCAGCAAGTGCAAAACTAGGGATTTTTTTTCCCCTTTAAATAGGTTTTCCTTCCATAATTATGCTTTTATGATTTCTTTTCGTAAATGTCAAATGAAACTTTTGAATAAAAAGTCAGTTTAGAGGAAATTTTAAAATATTTTAAAGCTTAATTTATTGAGGCAACTTCTGACTGTAAGTCATACAAGCAAAACCCTGAGAAGCAAACCCCAACAGCAACAAGGGCACTGCTTTCTACATCACTTACACTGTATCACATCCAGAGTGTTTTGCCTGTCACCCAGAGCAACTTCAGCTATAAAAGCATCTTGTGTATCCTTTGAGTTAGAAAAAATCTTGAGCAGCTTGGGTACAGAACCAGTTCATAGTCCTTTATTCTGGGATTGCTTGTGGTGCCACTGGCAGTGATGGAAGGGCACCCTGATGTCTTCATTAGATGGCAGCAAAAACTGTGGTGGCCAGGAGAATTCAAACCAGTCATATTTTCCATTTGGACAGCAAATAAGTTATTCTGATGGGTTTATTTATGCCTCTGCATCCTTACACTGGTAACATTCTGTAACAACAACTGAACTGATGCATGCAAAACACGAGCTCAGAGAGCCAGCTGTGGGAGTCATTCCTGCTCAGGGAAGGAGCACTGGGAAAGGGATCCTGAACTGCATCTCATGGGAGAAACTGTTGTCAAATCTAGAAGAATGCATAGAAAAGTAAGTTTCTAGTTTTTCTTCTGCATTTCTGCTACAAGAGATGGCATTTACAATAGCCTTAGGTTGCATCAACCAGAAAGATAAAGTATTTATTATTAGTCTTACTCTTGGATTAAAATTTGGGGTTTTTTCAATTTTTGTTCTGTTTCATCAGGCTTAATTCTATTTACATCCAACTTTTTCCAGCAGAAATGAAGGCTGGAAGAGAAATGAGTGACATTTTATGGGGTTGCTTACCTGATTACAGCTCTAGAGCAACTCATACAGTCAGAGACCAGAGGCAATGACACTGAAGACTAAAAGGAGTGTTAAAATCACCAAACCTGACCTCTTACACATCATATCGGAAAACTAAATAACCAATTCTCCTTTAGGAGAATTTCTGGCTTTTTGGTTATTTAGTTTTCCAAGGCAGCAACAAGAAGTCATAAATATGCCAAACAGAGCATAACTTAAATGAACATGTTTAACTGCAATAAAAGGTGTACTGAGTCTATACCCTAGTACCTCCTTGATACTACAAAGGTACTTGGAGATTCAAATTCTCTTTAGAGAAGATCATCTGAGTTTATTAAACATGACACAAGAACCGATAAATAAAAATTTTAATCAGGGTTGGCCAGATATAGTAGCAAAGGAGGAATCTAATTTTTAAATTTCTCCCTAAAGCTTATAACTAAAAGGAAATTAATTACAATCAAATAAGAACCAAAAACCTCAAACAAAACCAACAATCCAAACCAAAACAAAAAACTGAACCCAAAATCCGGTTTTCTGGTATTCCACATTCAAGTAAAGAACCAGTATCTGTTATCAGTCCTATTATACAACCATGACAGAGAAGAAGAAAAGAAGAAGATGCCCTTTCAGAGGACACTCAGTACACAGAATGCATTTCCAAATCTGCTTCATCTTGGTGGGAAGCATCTACAAGAAGCAATAAACTCTCTTAACTGATATGAAGATAGAAAAGATGTGGGGACAGTGCTGCAGAAGATAATTATCATTGCTTGTGACAGAACCAGAATGAATATTTACGATCTAGATCAAAAAATAAAAATAATTGGTATTTACTTGCTTATACAGACAGCATAGCAAAACTCCTGTAGCTTGTAAATTTTACCAGCAAATTCCTTAAATTAATCTTTCCCCCTCACAGGAAATGACTAACACTAAGAAAGACTATTCTCATTACAGAAGACATAAGAGATTATTTCAGCTCACCAGCTGGTGATTCCTGTAACACAGAGAGACATACAAACCCAAAATATTCCCATAAAATGTAACAGTTATATTTCGCATTCAGTCAACATTAAGAGTTATTGCTATTCATGAAAGACCCATGCAGGTAATATTTGAGTGTTACAGAAAATTCACGGACAGCAAATAAAAGGCACTGAAGTAAAAAGTCAGTTCACTGGATTTCAAAAGCAAATTCATCCTTACAGACAAATATTTCACAGTCACTTCAAACCTACAGCAGACAAAATGAGCTGACAAACCTCCCTTCCTCATACAGCTGCTTTTCAGGAGATGGAGCAGATCCCTGAGTGGCTGCCCTGGACATTTGTCAGCAGTGATCCTGGAGAGATCTCCGGAGCCGGAATGCCAAATCAGGGGCCTGGTCCTGAAGCCACTGCAGGGGACAGCAGGGGGATGTGGAGCACAAACAAACAGGGGGAGCTGAGCTTTCCCTCCAATCATGGAGCAGTCACTCTTACAGAAACCAGGTGGCAAACGACAGCAAGGGAGGGGTTGGTGAGTTCTGTGCCACTCTGGCTACAAAATGCAAGTGTGAACTTCCTGCAGAAGCAACAGCACATCAATGTGTGACTTTTAACAATGGCTTTCTGTAATCTTGCAAGGACTTTAACCTCATTATATTCTAGGTGCAGCACTTCATATGGTGCTACCTGTAATACCTCCACTGTAATTTCACCTTTTAAAGCTACATACTAATCAATTTAATATGGTGTGTGGTATCACCAGGCAAGACTTCCCATTAAATAAGGTCATTTGGAGGGTTTAATAAGTCTTTATCACTTGTTGTCTAGTTTATAACTGTGCACAGTATTTCTTAGCACAGATTACCCCAGTAATGTAAGGTAGTAGCACAGGCTGTAATTATTTAAGTAAAAGACACAGGGCCTTGAGATTAAACTGGCTTTGAGACAAAATCCTACATCCAGCTTAACTAAGTACCCACATCAACAACACCTGCAGGGAACAGTGGCAGTACAAGAGAGAAAATGAATGCTTACAGCTTAAAATTCAGCTTCAGAATTCTGCAATATCTGAATCCTTCCAGTAATACAGAGAATTGAGTTCCTCTCTCTGCAGACTGTATTCTGTCTGATATTGCCTGTCAGTCACATGCTAGCCTGGGATACTTCTTTTAATGGGAAAAAGTACATTTTATAGCATATATAACAGATGTAACATTAGCACTTCCACAAATCTGAAAAACAGTAATTTTAGCAATGAACATAACAGGAGCAGAGTCACTATAAAGTACATACCATTCCTGTTTTTATTTTAATGATTCCATATTATTTTAACAGAGAGAAGAACAGCCTGACTTTTCCCTACAGATGTTGTCATGACTGAGAATTCCTGCACCTTCTTCTATCAATATTAACTGATATTGCAGAGAGGTTGCAGAGAGAAGTCTGAAAAAGCCAGGCAAAAGAAGAGGTATATAATAAATTTCATACAGTTAGAAGTTTTCATTTATCTCTCCAAAGGATTACTTTTTAGTTCTAAAAGACAAATTACCTCAGTGGCAGAAGCTAGAGGCATCTTGGAACTGGGGTGAAGCATGCTGAGTTTGAATATTAGGAGAGTAAGTATTTTGGAGAAAGGAAAGAGGAAAATAAAATCACTTAGATCAGCTTTTGAAAATAGAGCTCAAGCTGTCTGCTTCAGCTGAAAATGTTTTACCAGTATGCCTTTTGACATAACAGATGGCACTGTCACCCAAGTAAGCACAAAATCAGGTTCAAATAACCTCACTGGCAATCTCAATGGCTGTAAGTCAAGTCGTGGGAAGTAGGATATGACTGACCTCACAGATAACCTGCCCCTGTCTTAACTTGTGTGTGGGTTGGTCCTAACTTTTCAGACTGATTGAAATGAAAAGACTGAAAAAGAGGTTTGCCACATCTCTAAAAAAATGTCAGAAACCCTACAAGACAGAGAACTTTGTCTTCCTTCCTGTTCCATGAATTGTTTATAAACCACTTTGTGAATCAGACCTTTACATTTGTTCAAAATAACTAAAAGCCTCATTTACCTCAAATAAAGCTTCCCCATTTGACAAAAATCCTTAAGCACCTCAGTATTTGAGCTGACCCATAGCCAGCATTTTTACATAAATGCACACATTTCCCTCTATCTTTCTTCAGTTCAGCGGCCGTAGAAAAACATCCCGTCTGTTTCTTAGCTGAAAATGAGCAACCTTTTTACTGATGTCAGAAAGGACAAAACACAATCACTTCAGCACCCACAGCAGCCAAATGTTGCTTTAACTGCACGCAACTCTTGAAAAGCCCTGAGAACTGCTATTATGTCTGGGATCAATCAGTCCTGTGAAAGGAAAGGCTTCCAGCCAGGCTCCAGCCACACAGGTGCTGGAATAATCCTACTTCTCACTCTAATAGTCTCAATTTTACTGACGATGAGGAAGTAATTCATAGAGATGGCAACTCCATGCATACAGTGAATGCAGAAATACAATTTATATTCTTCTTTAGTGATGCCCTAAAACAAATCCTATGATGACATTTCATGTTAGCTTTTGGATAAAATCAGTGTATTTCCATAGGCACCGTAAGTACATATGGTATTGTATATACACTTGATGCTAACAAATCTCTTTTAGAGAGAGTTATATAAGTGAATATATTCCCCTTCTAATTTGGATGATTAAAAGCCTCTTGCTTCAGTGATATGTGCCCTCACAAGCCTATGTATAAACTGGGCAAGCAGAAGAGAACTAAGAGCCACTCTTTTCTCACTACTGTTGAAGGTTCTCAGGGGAGTAGAAACAGTTAAAACTATCAGTAGAAATTAATGATTGTTCATATTTTTTCCATTCTCTCCCTGAGGATGCAAAGGTCTGCAGGTCACTTTTACTCTCCTCTTCCTTTATAGATAAATCAAATTGATTGATTTGTCTTGATATAGGTAGAAAAATCTTGGCCACAAAGTAGAGAAAGCCTAGCCAGTAGAAGAATCCATTTTATCCATGAGTTAATTTTTTTTCTTTACAAATGTATAATTTCCATCAACAAGTCAGACTGAATAGAAAAAATTACCTGACTTATGCTTCAAACAGATAAATCATCTGACTACCACACACAGATCTTGGTTATTGTATGTTTTTTATTAAATGTATATTTGAAAAGAGCAATATTCCTGAGAAATCACTCTTACCACCAGAGATTTCATGAGAAATGTAAAGAAATACTGTACAGTCATATCTGCTGGGCTCTGTATTTTTCACAGGATGAGCTTTTCTGGAATTAGACTTCCTGTAAGTACCATTCCAGTGTTTTTTCAGTGTGCTTGTCATATGTACCACATGTCCACAAGCAAGCCTCGGGATGTCATTGTGATCTGTAGTCCCTCTGCCTCTCACAGCAAGTAGCAGCTTCTTTGATCAGGGGGAAGAGGAGGATCTCTTCTCTACATTGAGAGGTTTTGATATTTCTAGCATTTATCTTCTTTTCCTTAAATCCAGCTAGGATTCCTTTGACTTTCCCCCTCCATTTTCCTCATTTCCTTTAGAAGATTTATGGCAAAAAAGCCCCACTGTTCACCATGATACCACATCAAGCACCAAGTGTTTGCATTGGGCTTCCAAAGTAACTCAAGTTTCTCCCTTTTATTCCTAGAGCAATGTTTCTTTCAGACTTTGAAACTATTAAAGATTTAAAAGTCCTAAGAGTAATATTAGAAGCCCACATTTGAATATCACCAAATCAGCATTAGCTGGTGCATCTCCAAATGTTAAGAGTATAAATATTCACATGCAGGAAAAAAAAATTCTGGTTACATAAAGCAGTACTTTTAATAAAATATCCTGACAAATAAGTAAACATTAGAGCACTTCAGGTTGTGAGAGCTGCTGAGCAAATCTCAGGAGTAGCTAAAGGCCATCCTATCCCATCCTATCCATGGGTTCAGTTTTTGGGGTGCCTCAGCTGCCAGTGTCCACAAATATGGGACAAAGTATATGATAAAGCAGATACTATAACACACCTCCTCTTCCTTCAGCACACCACTTTGCCCCTTTCCATAACTCCTGATGTGCAAAAAAAGCAAACATAAAAATGTAACTTTACTGATCTGTGCTTCCTTAGAAAGCACTGAAAAAAACCCTGCCCATTATAAGTAGAATGAAATCCACAGAAACATCCTGAAAGTTATAAAACACGATTCAGTGATCTGTGAAGAAAAAAAGAAGCCCGTTAAATAAAGCTCCATGAATGATTAACAAGGCCCAGAACTCCCTCTATTTCCAACAGTGATCTCAAGCCACTTTAATATTTCTAGGTAAATAATTCATGTTACTTTTGTTTCTAGCAATAACACATTCTCAAAAATGCTGGCTGCACAGTATGCTCTGCTCTTTCCCTGGATTTTCAAGTTGTGCTGTCTGAAAGTACATCCCTTAATTCCACTACCAGGAGTGATCATCACCTGTTTTTGAGTATGAATAAAGAAGAACGAATAATGACCGAGATTTCAGGCATAGCTTCAGCAACAAGATATTAAAATGGCCATGAACTCAGAAAAATAAAGATAGTATCTGTACATTAGATACAGAACCACCACAAATGATGGAGTATTTCTGAGAGCAGGCAGACAGTGGGAACTGAAGGCTCTGCATTTCCAAGGGCAGCCCCATGATAATGTGGAAAGGCACAAAAAGATTTGAAAGGACATTTGAGTTAAGAATGGTCTCCTAATAAAGACTTAGCTCTTACACTTTGCAAGGATTAAGTCTGCAAGCACTAATGCTCTTTGCCTCAAAAGTTGTCCTTACATATCTGAAACTTTCTGACTTGCTACGGGGAAGGCAATTATGTTACAAAGGTTATTATTTAGCAGGTTTTTGCTATCATACTGAAAAAGATCTTCCTATATAAGATAAAATAGAACTGTTGTATCCTACAGCACACTAGAGCTGTCACAGCACTGTAAACATTACAAGCTTATTGCCATTAAACCAGCCAATTTTGGGACATTAAAAAGGTAACATCACTTTACGTGTGCATTCTCAAGAACAATTATCCTGAGCAGCTCCAGCTACCAGAACAAGCAGAGGAGAATACCTTTCCTGAGTTACCTGCAGAATTATCTTTCCCTTCCAAAAAACAGTGGGGGACTTGAAATCTCAGGGTCTCATAATGTGGGCCATCATAGCTACCAGCGATTATCCCAATCACCGCAGTGATTTACGCCGCTGCTGCAGCACGAAGAGTAAGGAACCGTGGTGCTTCTTGCTATTTGTTTCCAGAAGAGCACAGCAGTTGCTCACAATGACTACTCCTGTTATGTTTCTCCCTACCAGCTTTATGTCACAAAACCAAGATGCAAATCCATTATGATCCATCCATGATAACTCCTGCTGAACCACAGCGTGCTCGGATAAAGCAGCTATTATGTCACTCAAATGTGCATGAAATCACAGACTGGGAGGGAATACAGCTGTTCTGAACACAGCTGAAATCCTATTCACTCTGATCAATAGGAATAAGTGGGCTGAGATCAATTACACCAAGCACAGTATGAAGCAATAATATTAGTATTGCAGTGATTAAGTGCACACATACTAATAGGGAAGCTCAAGGTGAGAACTCAAGGAGGGCTAAGTTTTATTATTTGATATAGAGCTGAAGCAGAGACAAAGAAAAATGTAATTTTCAATAATATTTAATACACATGTGCAGATGGGAATACCTCCTATGCATTCTCTGTTTATGTGTATTGGTGATCAGCTTAAAGAACAGTCTATTAATCACGTATTTTACTGCCATCAGCTGTGATTGCAAAATTGTCATGAATAATAAATAATTTCCTGTATCATCTCCAGAGGCTCAAGAAAAAGTACAGTGAATTCCTTCCATCCTCATATGTAACCCCCCCACGAATTTACGCCTCTTTCAATTTCAGTTCTCCTTCAAATGATGTATTCCAAGATTGAAAGGGGAAAGACATGAGTTATCAGGGCATGCTTCAGTCCTAAATATCAATCACTTAGTCCCTCACTAGCAGTGAAATCTACTTTATCATCACTAGTGGTGATACTCTTCGATTCTGACAGAAGCCATTGAGACAGACTTTTAACAACAGAACAAAACAGAGTTTTCAGCAATTCCAATTGGTTTCAATGCCATGGTAATTTCACCTAATCAACAAAGACTGATTCGAGTCAGAGCTCTATACAGTTATTGATTGCACTTTGGATTTTTTAAAAAGGAAGAGCCAACATCTTTGCTTCCAAACATTTCTGCAACTGTCAAGTTAGAAGCTCTAGATTCTGCAGTATTTAAAAGTTTATGATAAACTAAGATGATGATCTGATGTTATTAGTTCCACTGACATGTAACAACTTCTCCAATCACAGCTGAAAAAAAATTCCCTCTCTCTGCCAACTTAAAGGTACAAAGCTAAAAATAAATAACACAATTACATCAGTAATATATTTCACTATAATGCTATCATTAACTTAATTGACACTATGCAAATTTACATTAGCTCTGGATGTGCCTTTTATTTATGGGGATTTTATTTTTAAAGATACAAACAGTAACGATGCCAGATCAAATCTTGCAGTTTGAGTGGGTTTGATCTACCAATTGAACATTCAAGACGTACTTTAAAAAAATAACTTGGTGAAAAATTGCCAGTACTTTCTTTGGAAGTACAGGTGGTGTTTACCATTGTGCTGGGTGCTGGCAGAAATGCTATGCAGAACTCTTAGGCATATTTAAAATATCTTTTAAGCAGCACTTCTATTGTCTGTCTTTTTACTATCAAAGTGAATTTCAGTCTTTAGAGCAAAATATTTTCTAAGCACTGGTGCTAATTTCTCATGTTTCTGTCTCAGCTTAGACATCTCTTTAGCTACTTCTTGTCCTTGATACTTGTTCTGTCCTTCCAAGAGGCAAACTTATATAACCCTGTTATTTCAGTGTGCAACACCACAGGGGAGGGAGGAGTTTGCAACTGGGAGGTTTCCAATAATCAGATTTCAGCCCAGCCTCTATAAATTGCAGACTGATATCATAAAATAATTCCAGCTTTATGGAACTGATTATACAAAATGTAGGAATTTTCAGTCTCTGTTAAGATCTGCTCTCATCTTTAAACTCCAGCACTAAGGTTAGTCTGAAGCAAGACTTTCACATGCCTGCATCATACCAGAGTGTACTACTGCACATGGAGGTATCTGGGTTCTTTTCTAATTTCTTTACAAACCTGCAGATTCAATAGACTCTGGCCTATCCACACTGTGTTTCCAGCTCAGATCACGCTCCAGGTTTGTGGTTAACTGAACAAACCCAGACACCCATGAGGAGCAACACAACATCTGCAAACATGCAAGGTAAAAAGGTGCTTTCCCCCAGCAGAATTAGGAGCAATGCCATGATATTTCAGCCAAGTAGCTGTAAGAGCTCCAGCGTGTCCCTTGGCATGTGACCACACTTCTTCTGTGGTTTGACACTGCCCACAGGCACCTTTAGACTGCCTACTGATTATCACTGCAATATTCTAGCACACAAATATACAGATTTGGCCTAAAGAGAAACATTCTACATGGATGTTACAATTTTAGAAAAAAGAGGGGGGAAAAAAAGCCATTCTGGGAACATGAAAGAAAGAAAGAAACAATTGAAAGTGAGGTTTTAGGTTTTTTCCCCCCGAGATGTCAAACTGCACTTTCAACTCCTTGAGAACATGTAACAGGATAAAAGCAAGTCTGACAGCTATTCAACAACCCAGATCTTTTAGTAACAAAAACAAGTTGCAGTTTTCTGTGTGCAGTGCAAAGAGCAGACAAGTCTTGGAGGAACAAAAAACAATTCAATTGTTCCTTGTCTTAGGAAAAAAGTTCACAGATATAAAGAAGCTGAATAAAGGCAAAGGTGCAAGTTTCTCCTCCTTGTTTTCCTTCATTCATTCAGGAGGAGTCTTCAGAGACGAGACATTCACTGCAGGAGCCTTGCCCATGGCATGTAAATGGAAGGGGATGGATTCTGACAACCAAAAAATGCATCTTGATATTTTAACATCCTGATTAAGCCATGATTTCTTTAGTGAATTTGACAACATAATCACCATGTGAATTATAACAATAATGCCAATATAAGGCACGTGTGCTTGCTTGGGTTTTGGGGTTTTGATGTGTTTTTTTTCAAAGAACACAAAGTCCATGGCAGGTCCCTTGGCTAGGCTATGCTCCTGAACACTGGCCTTTCACCACACTGAGGAACTGGCAACGTTCCCTGAATGAACCTTCCACTTGCAGTAACTTGTACAAAAGTTATCTATCACTTTAATGTGCCCTGCACTTAGCAGATGGAGAGATGCTGATCATTCTGAGACACTTTCTTTTCAACTTCTCTGGGGCAATAGTGCTCAGAATTATTTAGTTGTCAAAATGTGGCACAATAATGCAATAAGAAAGGCTTCACTTGGTGGTGGATATCGGTGAATTTTCAGAAGAGTATAATCAACTTCTTTTGGGTCATCAGAATGAAGAACTGAGCCTTCAGTCTTCCAAATAAATGTGTTCAATTCCTCAGGACCTGAAGTGAAAACCGTGATCCTGAAAGCCCTCAATTACTTCCTCAACACTGGGAATCCTAAATGGCAAATGAATTTACTTTTTAATGTCACCTTTTTCCAGGCACTACAGTTTCTCATGACACAAGCAGAGGTGAACATTATGTGCACTTGCATTCAAGCCCCAGTCCAGACCAATACATTATCTGCCCCACAGCTGAAGTCCTCTGTGCTTCTCAATCCAGGCATTTATAAACAGACAGAAAATGGACAGGGATCCTTCCAAATTGAGTAGAAGAAGCTTTTGTTCAGTTAGTTTGGTAGAAAATCTTTTTATCTAGTAACTGAATAATATTCAGTCAAGACACAGAAAAAACCCTTTTTTTAAATCCATCTTCTCCATAATACATTCCATCACCTATCTCCCCTCAAAAACGCTTCCAATGCTGGGGACCTCTCAACTGGAATTGCTGTATGGAACCTGCTAATTCCACATCCTCAGCTGGAAGTCATCTCTCTGCTTCTACTCCTGCTAAACAGTTGCAGGATCTCTGTGCTAGTACTGCTTCCCTGAGCTTTTTTCTTTTGCCAGAACATCACACTAGAAACTCACACGTCCTTGCTCACCATCACAGCTGAGCCTCTCCCAGAGTCACTGGTTTCTAAAATACAACACAGCAGTATGACTGCAGCACAATCATTTCTCTCCTAGGACTACAGGTATTAGTTTTAAAAGAAATACAAAATAATCTTGGAGTGCATATATTGTTTCTCTATGTGACAGAGATGTACATATTTTTACTCTCATGAGGATCTTAGCATCATTTATGAGAAATTTTAGCAGCAGGGATTTATTTTGAGGTCACTAATGAACATACTGGATATGGGGAGCCCCATTCAAACCATTCTCATGTCATTTTAACATTCCACTGACAAGTACGTTTTAAGGTCTGCCAATCAGGCAATTCTTAATCCATTTAAAATGCACTCTACTGCCATTCTGTTTAATGTGAGAGGCGAAATAATTTGCTCAATTCTAAATGACAATATTTTACTGAAAAGTAGTCATGGGCTCATGTGTCCCTTTTACATCTACCTTTCCTACTTCAGAACTGATAAGCATCCACAGACTAGGTGGAATTTAAGTGTTTGAAAGCATGTCTTACAGACAACAAACCTTAAAAGCTAATCAAAGCTTGTGTTTTAGTCTCTCGGCACTAAAATCTAAGAACTACAGCCAAAATCCTCCATCTCAAGTACAGGCTACAGAAAGGGGTGAAACAAAACAAGAGAGGATGGCTGGAAAAGGTCTTTGAAATGAAAAATAGCAGTGTGTGGCTGAATGGCTGCCCAGAATGAGAAATCCTTTACAGTGGGAAGGAGAAGAAACTGTGCTGCTGGAGGCTTCAACAAAACATGAAATACTGACCACTCAAAACCTCAACCAACAGATGAGGCAGCCTGATTTCCTCCTGAGCTCTAAGGAGCTCCCCATGCACCACCTCATCAAGGATTTTATGTGGGGACTGGGAAGGCAATACTTGGAATTTCTGTACACTTAAAAACAAATGAACCATAAAATATGCCTCCAAATACATAAAAGAAAATTGGCCTCCACGACAGCAATTAAGTATACATTATAGGCAACCATCTGACTGCGTTAAGATTTCAGTTCTTTCAAAAAACAAACACTCACTTCACCACAGGCAATTGCAACTGCATTTGTGTGGGAAATTCCAGAAGACACTCCTGACAGAAAGAGCTGATTTAATTCGTAACTAATTTAAATTTCAATGAAGCAAGTGCACACCTGTCTGCACATTTTGTTCCTTCAAATCCATCAAAGCTTCAGTACCAAACCAGTGAATCTGTTGAAGCAAAAAAACCAAACCAATAAACCAAACCACAACAAAAAAAAACCAAAAAAAACCCAAAACAAAACAAAACAAAACAAAACAAAGGACCCCAAAACCACCAACCCATTAAGTATTTCAGGAGTTTGAGATTTTAGTACCTGCCATTGAATTCTGTATTGGAAGCTGGCTGATATGCTCTATGCTTGAACAGATTTATTGGCATAATCAACATACTACAGTAACACTTTAAAAAGCCAACATCATATAAGAAACATTTTTGCAATTCCATCAGCCTAACATTCACCGTGTTCCAAACTGACATGGCAGTGACCAACATGGAACCACAAAAGGAAAAGAGACTCTGCATTTCATTCTTTAATACAATTTTTTACCAAACAAGGATCAAAATATGTTTTTTTTCAAGATAAATGGAAATTACCATTTTGGCTGGTAACAGTCTTTAATCAAATAACAAATGTAATTTGGGTTTGTGCAGCTTTTTGAGGCAACAAAACAGAGGAGTCGATGTGCTGTATTGTTTTTAATCCCACACTATTTGCAAATATTAGATGCCAATGATAAACACAGAGCAGTCGTATGTTTCTAATAATTCCCTGGACAACCTTTGCTATGCATGTTTCCCTCCAGAATATTTAGACAGATGTATTACAGTGACTTATAGGAAATGTTTACTTTAAATGTAGATTTTAAATGCTGGGTAATTGCAGAACTCTTGAAGTGACATAAACTGAGTCGAGTGCACTGTTAATGACAGAGCTGGTGAGCTGCAGAGACCTGTGCTCATGTGCCAAGGAAACACCAAATGCACTGTCACCAGGTGGCCCAGAGTCTTCACAATTTCTACAAAGGCATGGAATGAATAAAAATCTCCTCACAAAACAAACAGAAAAGAAAGCAAGGAAAAAAAAGGAGGTCTTTGAGTTAAATCTCCAGAACCAAGAGTTGCCAAAAAGATAAAAAAACCCTCACCTTTTTAGAAATCTGTATTACTCATTTTGTTTGCTTGCTTTTTACACATGACCTGCAGTTAATCTTGATGAGAGTCCTGATCCAAAGCAAACAGTCCTATAGGAAAGGAATTCTTTGGAAACCTCTGGAGAGTTTGCTCCCCAAGGGTCTCAGAATCTCAAACTGGTATTAATTCTAAGAATTCCTCTTTGTGCAAGTAATACCACTGAACTCAGTGTTTCTTTGCAATGACTATTCATGTAATGGTTACTCAAAATTAAGGTGTAATCCTCTGGACACTGTAACACAAACTCAGTTCAGAAAATCAGTCTAAATTATTACAATTTCCCTGGTGTAAGAGCTTTCAAGCTAAGCCTGAACATGTCATGAAGTCTTATAATATCCTCCTCTAAAAGAAAAAAAAAAAATCTCTCTTACTAGCTAATTACCCCTCTGCAGAAAGCAAATGAAAGATGTCTGTATATTAAGAAGAGCTGTAGCCCAGCAGAAGTTAACTGTAGTCAGGAAGAGTGCTGGAGATCTGAGAAATTCCCCAGAGATCTACATAACTGAGAAGCCCAAGACTGTCCCTGTACCTTCACAGCGTGAGGCTGATTTAGGTCACAGTGCTTCATCTCCCCCAAGAATATGTGACAAGTGATCTTCATTTTGGAAATATCTGGAGACTCCTGGAATAACAAAATGGTCCTCTCCAACTGCACTTGTATTATGATCTTGAGTGCTGTATAAAGGCTGTAATTTTTTGTCTAAATTAGCTCACAAATATCAATATGGTGATTCACATGGAAAGCAATGCCTCTGTGCTTAAGAGTTTGCAAGCCTGAGCCTTTGGCCCACTTTACAAAGTGCTGGATTAGAATGGCCACAAGTTTGTTCACGGGTGTTTTGTAAAGTACAGTATTCACTATCATTCAAGAAGAGTAACTCCACTAAATTAAAGACAGAGAGGGCTAGAGCTGGTAGGATTGAATACAAGTCAAGCTGTAGAAGTCTTGCTTTTCTCTATCTCATTTACTGTCCCTAGTGGTAGAAAGAAATACTAATTGTTCACAAGCAAAAGAATTTACTATGACCTTGGAATCACATCATTAATATCAAATTCGTTTCTGATATCTAGGAAAAATATTACAGAGTCCTGTTCACAAAATGGTTATTAATAAGCTTTTTTATGTCAGTTAGTGACTTAGTTCTTAAATAATGGCCTTTTAATTAACAGGAAGGAAAGGAAAGTAAGCCATTGGAGTTTTGAGACTCCTCTTTAACCTTGTAACCTAAAGGAAAAACAGAGGCTGACAATAAACTGAAAGGCTTTGATATTTCAGACTTATCTTACACTGTGTTTTATACAACTCACTCCTCTTGTAAAGGTGAGTACGGACCCGACTGCGAGATGATGAAGAAAGAGAAGTGACAGTGCAATGACCTCTGTGGTCAGAGCCAAAGCTAATAGTTCTGGGAACTGATCTTTGATTAACTTCTTCCTCCTCTTTGCTCTTTCGAGCCTTTGAAACAGAGACAAAGCTCTCTGTGCTAACTCCAGTACCACCAGTTCTGAACGTACCTGACACTTCCTCAGAAGCAGCAACAAATGCAATCCCCACAAAGAGTGAAGGTGTATTTCTCAAGTCCCAGTTCTCTGCTGCCTTATGCTTGCTGCAACGTGCCACTGAGACAAGATCAGAAAGAAAACCAGGCAGCCATGCTGTCTATGCACGAAAATCAGGAAAATTATGCCGGTTGGATGTTTTTATTTCCTACAGGGACATAGGACAGAAAAGCAATGGGGTCTATCTGACACTTCTGAAGTATTTGTCCCTTAGCAGAGGCAGGAGGGAGAGCAGGGTGTATTAAGCCAAGTACCACATTTTTGCTTCTCAAGATTTAGCAGAGAGAGTCAATTCACGGGGTACATACCCCTGGGCAAAGACACGAGTCTGGGATATAAAAACCCTAGTTCAGTTTCTTACACTAAAGTAGAGGTGTCCCTTGATGGCAGAATTATCAGTCCTATCTTGACTCATTTCTTCAGCTATTAAAATGGGAAAAAACATTTTAATTCCTGCATAGGTAAATATGATCACCTGTAAGGCAATCCAGTAATGTGACAACAGAGTTTACAGGAAAACACGAAGATAATTACACACTAAAGCTGGTCACTGTCCTGTCCCTTGATTGCACAGATGTGGCAACAGAACATCTGTATGATGGGACTGATCACAACACCTACAACCACCCCAAACAGGAAGGAATTATATTTTTATAATTTAACCTGGTTTTAAGAGTCCAAAAATCATCACAGCCACTGAAACTTGCCCTCTGTGGTCTTTGAGTTAGTAAACAAATTCTTTTTATCAAATGAGTTCAAATAAGTGAAATATGTGAGCATTTGTTGCGTGACTACTACAAATTCACAGCATCTATTTTTTAGAAGGATTTTTTCATAAGCAGCTTACCACGCACACAATGATCTCTTGCAGCTTATACAAAATAATGATATTTAAACATTAAAACAGACAGGCAGATAGATTCCAGTCATTCCAAAGTCCTTCCTACAGGAGATTATTCCAAAAAACCAAGAATAAACTCCCACCCACCCAACCCGCCTCAACCACTGTACTGGTGCTGCCAAAAAAAACCCCAAAAAATCCACCTCAATTAATTACAGTGTAGTAATTAATTACACTGGCATTTGATTCCAGTATTTTATTACCTTCTGTTTGAGTCTAGAATTTCTGGAAGACTCATTCTGTTTATCACACCCCAAGAAGCTCATGTACATATTCTTGCTGAAGTGCAGGAACAACTCCCCTGATATGAAATGATCAGAAGCTGATGGGTACAGTCATTCATCAGTTTCAACAGTGGCCCTTGCTTGCTGGGTTTTTTGGGCCCCAGAAACCTCTAAGCCCGTGCTTTCCACGTGGCATGAACTGCTGATGTAACACGGCATTAACAGTCTGACAATGCACCTAAAAGCATTAAAAATTTCTCATATAAATATTTTAATACCCACAACTCCACCAAATTAACTGAGAAAAAATAGAGGGAGAATTTTATTCATGAAATCATTTCAACAAATCTACTTAACTCATGAAATTTAAAACGGCTCTGAGGAGAAATGCGAGTGTGATGACTTTTAAGTCACATTTCACATTCTGACCAGTGTTCTTTGTTTAGGCCTTTGTGTATACAAATCACTTTGTTCTTTCCTGTTCTTTATCACCCACTGTCCTTTCTCCTGCACACAATGATCTTCTACATTTTGAGCCATTTTGTCGTGTCTAACCTTTACAGCATCTTTCTTCTGATGGATGTATTCTTATGAAATGAAAATTGTTCTGTAATAGTGAAGATTTTTCAATAAAGTAGTGCTCGGTATGCAGTAAGAAAATGCTAATCACATGAATAGTTTTTCATTGCATTTTTGCAGCATAATATTTAAGAATGTGGGTTTATCACAGCATTTCACTAAATGATGTAAAATTCACTACTGCAATATAGAACTCATTCACTCAGTTGCTCACAAGCTGTTCTCTCTCCTCGACAGTCTTGCATTCTAACTTTTAAACTACAGGAAGAGAAAACATTCTGACATATAAACTGGGAAGCTGTTTTGTATGGGTTTTGTATTTCTTGTTAGTGATGGGCTCCAAGCATGCTTTTCAATTGTTATTTATTTCCTTACTTCTCTTGGGGTTGTATTTTGAGGCTTTTTTAAATTAGTGTCAATCTCTTATACTACAGAAGTCTGGACAAGAAAAATAAAGTAAAATAAAGACCCATTTGTAGCAGTGTACTTCCTTGAAGCAACAAGGAGAAATAAAGGTAAAGGTGTAAAACTGGCACCCCTCACAGAGGTGAAACAAAAGGTGACACTCCCCAAGGTGACCCTCCTGCCCTTGGAACTACAGATGGGCACAACCAGACACAGCAGCAGGGCAGAGCTGCCTTCTGAACTACACAGCTTCTGCACAACCTTCTGGGAGAAGTTCTGCCAGTGCAAGCTGAGCTGCTCAGGCCCCTTGCTGCCCCTTGACCCCTGGATGCAAATCCCTGCTCTGTCCATAATAGCTAATGCAGTTACTGCCTAGAGATGGCTCTTACATTTTAGTCCCCTCTGTCTGCCCAAAAAGGACCAAACAAACTCACTCACAGAGAATGCTGCTTGCTAAACTGACTGGCTGTGCAACCAAGAATGAAACATGCAGGTGAACTCCTTCAGTTGGCTCTAAAACTGAAAAATACCATATTGTCTGCTGCCAGACTGAACATTTCTTTCTGTCTAAAGTATGAAAAGTAACCAGGGAACTCAAAGACATACAATCCTATTTTTTCTCTAGTTCTTTCCTAGAAAAGATATGAAAATAATTACGAGGGAAAATACTCTTCCAATTGCCCAAAGCACCAAATTAATGGTCAGCATGTTATATGACATTAGTAATAAGGTAAGAAAAGATTATCATCTTTAATTACAAAAAAATTTTGAATCAATTATTTTACTTAGCTACTGGTTAGCAGTTGCAAAGAATAGTTTCTCTGCTAAGAAAAGATAATAAAACCAATTATAAAAATCAAGCACCCGCAGAAGTACTACTTTACAACTGGTAAATACAAATATTTTTCTTTATAAAATTATTTTTATAAGCTCTTCTTCAACCACCACATTGTGTGCAGTCCAACCCATTTTAAAGTAGGTGCTGTATTATTCAATTTTTGAATTGTCCTTAAAGTAGCTGACTCATAGATACAGTTAATGCTTTAGACGAGTGCTGCATATAAGAAAGAAGCTTTTCTGACATAAACCAGTGTACAACCATTGACATCAAGAGAACTAATTCAAAAACTGCAGCTGAAGGACCTCTTTCTATCTTGAGATGCATCTTTTCAAGTTTTTGAATTAAACTTCTATTAGCATTTCATTGACTAGCACTTTAAAGCAACCATTCAAAAAAAGGTCCTAAAAAATTCTAACCATTCAAAAGAAGGTCCGTTATGCTTTCTTCATGAGTTTTAAATCTTGTGTTGAAGTCAGTGTCCTATAGATGTAGACACAATAGTAAAGATGTATCAAAGAAACACCAAGAGAAAGAAAAACCAAGAAAGAGTAGATTTTATTACGTAATTTTGTTATAGCTGGAGATAAAAATGAAGACAAACTAGGGAACAAAAACATCATTGTCCTTCAAATGTTTCTTTCTGCTTTAATTCAACAAAAGTTTGATTTTCAGCTGCTTTGCTTGCCATGAAGCCACATGGTAAAATGTGGTAGGATAAAATACTACTGAATCACAACTGCTTGCTTAACTCAGAAAACAGTTACTGATCAGCTGAAAAAGAATCTGAGAAGAAAACATTTCATCAGGGCCTCTGAAATGCTCTCTGCTCTCCGTCCATATGCCCTGACAGCCTTTTCTCACTGATGTTTGGACATGCGACCTTCACACCAACACTCACAAAGCTCTCAATGCATCAAAAAAATCCTCCCTCCTCCCCCCCATGCAGCACAGAGCTGGCAAAATTCACTGAGCAGCCAGTATTTATAACTCCCTGTCATTAGCAGTAATAACCAAACATTGTCTCTGGAAGAAGAGACATTGATGAGATCTTAGCATTATACACTCAGATATTCAACTGTGAAAAGTGTCCTTTCTTTGGTGAAGTGGTTTTTTGTTCTGGACCATTCTGGCAAGGGCAGTGCATCACTTCTGCTAAGAGCCACTGCACTTGCAACACAAAGGAAGCTGCAGTGACACAATGTCCCTCCAGCCAGGCTCACACTCCTCTAAACCTTCCTCATTTATACTGAACAATACTCACTGCAGAAAACTGTTCAGCAAATGATTTCTTTTGACAGATTCTTCCAAACTTATGAACAGAGTAGGTCTTGTCCTCTGAACTTGTCCCCTAAACCTGACTGTTCTTCATCTATTTTCAGTGTTATAGTGGATACTAAAAATCCTCAGAAAAACTAACAGCATAAGAAATAGGACTGGTGGCTATTAGATTCCTTCCCTACTATGAGCAGGATTCTATCACATTCACATTTTTTGAATAAAATCCTGCCCTTATGGAATAAACACAGACACAGTGTAGCAACAGAGTCCCAAGGATGACTGAAAACTGTAAAGAGCTTTTGGAATTCAGATATTAATGAAAAATAACCTAAAATTATGAGTGAATAAATACCTAAATAGAAATGGATAACATTCTGAGTGGATGAAGCTTCTATTACAATGAAATCAGTGGCAAAATTTTAATGCCTGCATAATCAGTGAACATAAGATGATGTAAATTCTTTCTTCTCACAAGCTGGGACTTATCTGCTGCTCAGTGGGAATTGTGTCCAAGGTTGCTGCTGAGTTTGTCCCAGAGTTTTGTCACTATGAGAAAGCATATGTCCAATGAATCAAAACTAATTCAGGGTTTTAGCCAAATCATCAGAAATACCACTTTTCTTGAAAGAAGTATAACATGATATTATGAATATATTTTTTAAAAGAAATCAATAGGGGGAGTGGAAAAAAACAAAACCAAACCAATCCCCAAGTATTAATGCAAATAACTGTACAATAAATCAGTAATAATGCAGCATAGCAATCAAATCAAGGCCAATCCAGAAAGGTGACTTCAATATTGTATTTGAATCAAATAATCTAATTAGTTAAATTGCTGGATTAATACAAAGTTAGTAAGTCCTTTTAAATCCTAAGAAAGCTTCTGTCAGTTGAATTATAAGCCACAACTAAAGGCTTACAACTGAATGTAATAAAATCTTTAATTTAGAGCCAAATAAATATTTTAATACCAAACTCCTAAAAAACCCTGAATTGACAATGAACCAGGACCATCACTTTTTTTCCCAGTACATCTCACGTGTTACATTCACTTCTTCTTCCATCAATTAAGAAACTGCCATGCAGCCTTAAAGAAAAATTCTGATGAATTAAAGTCATAAAATTTCTGTTCACACAAGGTACAGTTAGTTAAAGTGTGACTATCTAAGATTCTTCAGGACACAAACAAGACAGCAGACACTGAGGAGCATATTCCCTAAGCTAAGTTTTAAAGGTGTTTCAATCATTAAAATATTTTTCCCCCCCTAATGGTTTTAAAGGTTTTGTTCTTGCTTATATTGCCTTACACATAACCATTAAAAGAAAAAAAAAGGATTACAATGAAATATAAAATTAGGTACAAAACACCTGCACAGACTCTCCTCACTGGCAAATACACAGATGCCCCAGGAAAAATCGTCCAGGACTATTAGGGTGCACTGTTGTTTTTTATTTTTGCCATTAGAAACCCTGCAGCTGTGAAGATCTGCCACAGGCTATTACATATTATTCTTTGGTATTGCAATTTTCTCTCAGTTTAGTCTTGGGATTCTGGTACATTAATGTTTTAAGTGCTCTGCTGAACAGCAGAATGCAGATTTTCATCTTTCCCTTCTCTCTCACAGTCATAGAACACAGAACACAGTTGTAGTCTCAGCTCTAGTCATATTCTACACAAATCAGGCACAATGCCTCCCTCCAAAGCACACCAACTAAGATTTGCAATGCCTCCCTCGCCTAGCATCAAATTGGAAAAGCTGAAAGCTTAAAATTTGTAATTATGAACCACAGATACATCAAAGGATTTAGGAGGCTAAAAACATATTTTTACGAGATGAGGTTTTTATATCCTGAGATACCATCTGAAACGAAATCCAAAGAATAACACCTTCACCAGCCAGCTCAGGGCACACCAGACCATGGGTTGGAAGAAGCTTTCATTTGAGCAGAAAGCACAAACCTAAACCAATGAATCTCAACACATTCCACATCAGCGTCTCAGACAATCCTTTTCACCTTCCTTTAACAACTCTATCCCATACTGGGATATTTTAACACTGAAGGATGAAACAAACAAAAAAACCCCAAAACACTATTTTGGAAGCAGCTGGCACCGCCTGGCCTTGGTGAAGAAGCCTTTCGATAACACATTTGTCACCAATTTACAGAACACTCACCCCAAAAATTTATAGAAACTGCTAATGGAATGGAACTAACAACCCCAGCTACTCAGCATTCATCTATCAGAACCATTAAAAATAAATTTTAGCTCCTTATGACTAGATGTCACCATTCATCTTGCAAACAGCTAAATTTAGTGCAAACTAGGCTGTAAGTCAAACAGGCCATGTTTGAAACTTTTCATCTGAGAACAGAACAGGTATTTCAGAGCATTACAAAGCAGAAGCCATTTTGGGACAGAAATTAAATTGTATGAAAGGACTGTCTTATCAGGTACAGAGTATATCACAGACCTGCAATTGTAGTGTGATAAAATTGTACAACATTGCTGTAATCAAACATTCCAGCAAAAGAAACCTTGGATGCTTTCTCTACTCCAGCACTAAACTGCTGTCTTTTTTATTAAATTACATAAAAGCTTTTTACCAACCACTTTCTACACCAACATGCAGACATTTAGCTAACCAGAATTTAGGGAAATTAAAAAAGAGAACAGGGCTTTTTTCAGAGCCATAGTCTTTTCTCCTTTCAATATTTTTTGTGAATTGTTTTCCTCTTGTTCTTCTTTCAGCTCAACAGCATTTTGTTATGTCACTTGTTTGAAATGTGGAGACTTAGAGGCTCCTAGGCTCACCTTCAGTATCACTCTAAAAACTCTCAAAGATCCTTTCTTTTCTGTGCTTACTGAATTGTCACTTTGGGTGATCAAATAACTGGCATCCCTGTCTAAATTTTACACTCACATAGTTTTAAGCTATGCAGCATTAAGTTGCATAACATATATTGGAGATTTTTTGGCATTTGGTTTGGGAGTAAAATACCCCACTCATGGTCAAGTGTTTTGCCTATTATAGTCTGTGCAACGCTCTGGATCAATGACTGCTTCATCATTCTATCCAAAATGAAACCACTGCAGCACCAAGCACTGAAAATCCCTGCTCCAGAACATTCCAGGTGTACTTTTGTCAAGTTATGTGGGAAGCAGGAGCCAGTTTCACATCCAGCAGAAGGAAAGGTACTTCGGCTAACTCGAAGCACACACCCTACAGTCCATGTCCCTACAGCCTCTGTGCCAACACAGTCACACCCCAGTATGAAAGAGAGAAAGGGAAAAAAGAAAAAAATCCAAGACAACCAAAAAAACCTGCTGTATACAAAACTGTAGAGGATAAAATGTTCATTGCATATTTCACAAAGAGTTCCACCTCTGGACTACACAACACTTGATGCAGCCTTGAACCAAATTGATTTTGCAGTTTCCAAGGAAGGAATGCAAAGGTGGTAAGGTTGAAGGACCACAGAAATTGTCAATAAAACAAAAGAGGAGAATGTTAATCAAAAGCTCCTGCTATTTCCTCCTGACAAATGGATGGAGAAGAGTTCAGAAATCTTGGAAGAGTTTCAGAAGTTTAATGTTAATGACAACGAATGGAAATTATTTGCATCATCTTGGACAGAGGATACTCAAATATTCAGGACTGTCTGATCTTTTCTTGAATTATGCAACAGTATAATTATTTATCCAAAGTATATCAGAGGAGTTATACATCTAACACTGCCAAAATAAAATAATGAAGCAGATACAGTAGCAGATAGAAAGACATAAAATTTAATATAATTAAAAATATGAGACTGACCTTCATAACCATAGAGAAGTGACCTTCCTATATTTGTTAATTCAGATCTTCTAGGACCACAACCTTTAGCAAACCATATTTATGCAGACTTAACTACTGTCAACATTTCATTTTTAAAAGTCAAACTCCAAGGACTAATGATGGATGAACCAAGGTGATAGTCCATCACCACCAATATTAGAGCACTTGGTCTTTTGTAATAATGACTATTTTAGTAATTAAATGAAAAAAAACAACATTATGGTCAAGAGCAGAGTCAAGACTTCCTGGATCGCATTTTTAACCCAGAATCTCACTTTGTAACCTAGAGATATAATTTCAAGTACTTGATTGAGCTGTTTGTGAGTTTTATGTCTTTGCTCATCACTGCAATATTCAATATCAATCTAAATCAGTTTGATACAGAGAAAACCCTAGTAGGCTTTCAGAATTCCCTTGTCTTTGTTCACCTGGGAGTTAAGACACTCTGCAGCTCCCACAGGGCAGACTGGGTTTAGTTGAGATTTTATATGAAACAAGGAAAGGTGTGCAATAAAACCACGTGCCAGAGTATGTAAGTGTTATGCACAGGGGAGGTGGCTGCCTTCAGGTGATCACATAAAGACTTTCCTCCACTTTCCTTATCTCAACCCCATTTCTCAGCTGTTTCTTCTGCCTTACTGTATACACAGAAGAGAGGAAGTTGCCCAAATTCACTCACAGAACTCCATTGCAAGAGTGATTCCTTCTCACACAAACCAAAGCCTATGCTTTATGATTGATTATCAGTCTCTGTGATGCCACTAAAGTTAATGTGTACAACAAGAAATGTGCTTTTTGCCAGATGTCTCAGTAGCAGCAGAGTCAGGAATGCAGTGTCAAGAGCAGCAAGGGGGGCAACCAGAGAAACATCACAAAAATCAGAAGAGCCTTTAGTGTGGAAACAAATCCTCATTTCATCAACCTCACTCACATCTACTCCCCCAAACAGCAGGAACAGCTCAAGAGCACAAACAACAAAATGAAGGATGTAGAGACAATGATGAGGCTTTGCTGTCTCTGAAATAGTTTCAGAACTAGTCCATCACTGAAGTAAACATAAACCAAAAGAAGCAGGCAGAGGACAGTAAGTAAAGAGTCAATTTCAGTTCTCAACTGCTGCAACCCACAATTAATGGAGTGGTTTTTTCTTTTTCTTTTAAATGGTGACCATTCCCAAAGCTTTGAGCTGGTGTCAGACAGCTGACCCAGCCTACAGCTGTTGATGGAACTGAGCCTGTGGCAGTTCTTCAGGCAGAACCACAAATTTGAGTCTAAGTTTGTTCTGTGAAGACCAACTTTACATCCCAGCCTGTGACAGTTCAGCTGACAGATTACATTACAACACTCACAGCACATTTCAGCACTGTCCCTTCTGTTTTCCAGTCAAATGCAGTAGCCCACGAAGCCAGGGAACACAGCGCTGTCAGCAGAGACAAGCACAAAGAGGCGTGCACTAGGAAGAACATTTTAAAGAAGTTTTTCACTAGCGTGAGTTCTGAATTGACTGCAATTTCTTAGTAGGAAGAAAAAAAAATGAAGAAAACCATGTATATTATGTTTTCACTGTAGTGAAGGATATGACTGTGAAAACCAAACTGCATAAGGGAAAGGGATGTGTTGAAAAAGACATGTTAAAACCAGCCATTGCACAGAGGTACATGTTTGTTTCACTTCCTATACCTATGAAACAAAATATTCTATGAAAAGCAAAATAATACCGTTACAAACAGAAAAATGATAAAAAAATTTTTGAATATTATGTACTCAATTTAGGAAAACAAAACCTGATAAAATAATGCCTCAAGTACAGTAAGAAACATCATATATATTGCCTTTCTTTTCTGAAAGAGAAGTGTTTCCTTGGTTATATTAAAATGAAGACAGAATATGGATAAATATTTTCCTCAGAACATATAATGAACTTTTTGATTCTACTGTCACAGGACATCTTGAGGTAACCAGTAATTAGACTCAGCAAAGCTTTGACAGCACATTTATAGTGAAAGCATAACCTTGAGTAACATGTCAGAAGTCCTCCTGATTTTAATAGTAATGTTCTAATAACCTCAGGATCACAATGAAGCAGTATTTCCCAGAAACAGAGGAATTTGCCTAGTTTGGATTTCTGGTAGATCAGATCACTACGTGCCTAACTTCATGCTCTCTATAATTTTATTTTTTTTTAAAGCTGGTGTGTACTTTGCACACACCTTTGAGATATGTGTCTTATGGAAAGGCCAGAACACCAAAGAACATGCAATCCATCTCTGGAAGAGCTTATCCTTCTATCCCATCTGTGAAGTGAGGCACTTCATGGTCAGCATCCTCCCTGCTGGGGATAAACACAAGTCTGATATGGGGCACAGGGGCAGAGCCCATCTCCTTCCCTTCTTAAAATTGTCATTATTTGTATGGGGGCACCCATGACATGATTTTTAAGTGACCCCATTAACCGATATAGACAACATATTACATCCTACACACATATATCTTATAAAACCATGTATAACCACTTTTTAGATTTTTTTTTTTTTTTTAACAATGACTGTTATAGCTTTTTGAGTGTTGAGAACTAAAGTTTCATTAAAGGTCTTGATTTAGACTAAACCCCACAACATTCAAGTCTTGGGTATCCTGACAGAAGCTACAAACCCTTTGGTGGGACTCTGACTTCCTACACCTTATTAGATAATCACCAGACTTTCAGAGGAAACTGCCAGCTCAAAAGTCCTTCAACAATCTGTCCACACACAGCTGAAATACTAATTTAAAAACTGCAAAGCAACACTATCAGGGATGTGTTACACCTTCCATCACAAAGGGCCTGTTCTCAACAAGGGAAGCTGCACAGCTACAGAAAACTGAGGAGTACATTCAGAAAACCAAGCTGTGCAACCCATCACATTTTTAACTATGCACAGACTGATGTAATTCATAAATTTAGAATTATTTACTGGTATTTTTCTTTACATAACCTAGCGCTCTCCCTCCTAACCCCAACTGCCTCAGCAGTCACATGTCTCTCTCACTAGCGCTCCTGAGATCAATCCCTTTTGCTCTTCATCTAAAATTAGGCTGTAAGGCTTTTGTGAAAGGTCTGTTTTTGCAGGTGTCCCTGCAAGGTGATGCTGACTACAGGTCCTGTAAAAATAAGTGTGTTAGTTAATGACTGAATTTTCTTACACTTGATGCTTCTTTTTGTTATGTATTTTCCCTAAATTTATCCTGCAGGAGAAAGAAGAGATTGTCCTTTTTTGGAAATACCTGATTATTCAGGTGCCTACTGCTTTGGATTCAACCATGTTGCTGGTGTTAACAGAACTACGTGTGCATTCAAACCATCCATTTACCAGTTTAATAAAGAGGAGCTCCTTCTTAGTTCTCAGATAATTAGGAAACAAAGTTACATCTACTTCCTCCTGCTTTGTGTGATTGTGAAAAGTAAGACAATCAATAAAAATATTTTTTGTAATCTTAATTACCGTATTTTTTCTCCACCTATGCACAAGGTCCTACAACACCAACACACAAAGGGATGTCTGATCTGAGCAGAGAGGTTCCAAAATCTCTACCGTGCAGGGCCACGTGCAGCAAACATGAGTTCCTGAATTAAAAATTTACCACAACACTGATATTTCACTTTAGCCACTTAATCACCGTGTTTCCTTCTGACAGAAAATACTATTACCTCTCCAGCAAAATAATATTTACAGATTCCCACTGCAAAGAGTAAAGCTAAAAAACAAATAACCTCTGGGAGAATCACCTACCGTGAAACTCATCACTGATGCTGTATCTGAACAAGATACTCACCTAAGGGTTTTCCCACTTATCCCTGACACACTAAATATGATGGAGTGGGGTTGTCAGTGCAGTGGATTTTTAGGCAAGTGTGGAACACCTCTTACTGTGCTTTTAGGAACAGAATCCAGCTCCTCACAGTCATGCAAGCATTAAGGGCTGACCTTCCTCATCCCTTTGACCTGTGTGCTCTGACATCGTTCCTACCCTGCAGCTCTGGATAACCAGTAAGGATCTCCACCTGCTGCATTCTGGGCATACCTAAAATAAATGGGACAGACTTTCCATGGAGAAAAACTAACAAAAGGCAAAGCTAAAGAAGCAGATTTATGCTCAGCCTCTATGGGGAATGATGAGGTGTGAGTGGGTTGTGAGCTGTAAAACCTGCAGAGGCACCTGGCAGCACACAGGAGCACACTGGGGCACAGAAAGGCTTGTGTGCACCGGACCCTGGGGGCAGGAGGTGTCCCACGGCAGAGCCCTACGGAGAGGAGCCTGCCGGGAGCGGACGGACGAGTGAACAGCGAGTGACCATCCCAAAAGGCCACTGAGAAAGTGCTGCTGGTGTGGAACACGGGACAGGGCACACAGTGAAGATTGCCATGGAAGGAAATACTGTGCCTTGGAAAAGAGTGTGAAACCAGCTCATTCCTTTGAATAAACGATTCAGATTCCCTGCCAGTCTGGGTCCATGATTCCATTGCTGACAAGCCTCCAGGTAGCTGTGACACAAGTTTACAGGAAGAAAAAAAATGTGACTCTGTTTTTGGGCAGAAACACAGCATCTTAGTCATTTCCAAAAATGTAAGAAGCCATTATCCACGAAAATATGCTTCTCAATTCATAAGGTGAAGTCACAGTTTCTACGTACACAACCTAAATTATTAGCTCTTATGCTGTGGGAGAAAAGCAATCCCTGCCCACAGTGTTTCAAGTGCATAGTGGAAAACAGGACCTTTCCTGGATTTTTTTCATTTCTTCTCACAGCTTTGTAATTTAAAAATGAGACTGACTTGCTTAGGATCAGTGTTAGGCAATGTGGAGCCTGTAGAGGGAGAGTATTTCAGTCTAAGTTTATTGCTACAAAAAATAATTAACCCTTGAAAGTCATGGAGATGTGTTGGTATGAAACCAAGGTGAGAAAGGCATAACAAACATATCCCTCACATCTACTAACAGAGTTGTAAAATGAAAGAAACCCTAGTTGCAAATATTTTATCCTCAGGTTTCAAATTTTCACTAGTTTATGTTTGGATACACAGTCATCTAAAACTGCTGTGAATTTGTGATCCCTCCCCAACTACAGAGTAAGTGGTTTGACTTCCATTACCTCCCTGTGGGCAAGTGGGATTTTCTGCAGAGCAATTCCCCTGAAATGACTCCACAAACACTTTTAAAGATTTACTGCATTTCCAGGCAGTAGTGCTTGCCCTGGCAGGTACAGCAGGGAGCAGGGCACAGGCAGGGAGCATTCGGACCTGGCTTTACTCATTCTTTGGTTTGTTTAAGCAGCTCTGCCTCACTGAGTGCTAATGGGCACAGGAACATTTAGTTCTTCAGGAAAACACCCTTTCTTGAGTAACACACAGGGTTTCCAGAGTCCCGTCTTTGGCTTTTATTGATTTCTCCAGCTTCGGCACATTTCTTTAAGATTTACCTAAAATTCATCATTCACTGATAAGGCAGCACATTAGGGCAGGGGAAAATATGGAGGTTCAATATTAAAGCAACTGAACTCCATTAGTTACAGCAACTCCAATTCCCTCAACATTTCTGCCACTGGTTAGAGCACGAACACTTCTTTTGCACTAAGTGCTAAATACTGGCATTTAGACATTGACAGACAGGTGTACATGAAAAAAAAAGGTGATTGAAAAGATTTTGTCAGCAAAATGGAACTGCAGGTCTATAGATAGTGCTGTAAGATATTATTCAAAAATGCCATTAATTTGTTTTTTGTATTGACTTGATTTTTTTGCTTTTAGCTTTTTGGGGAACTGCTTATTTAAAAATATCATGCAAAGAAGAAATTACTATGTATTGAGGCTACAGCAAGAGGTGGCTCCCTTCCAGTAAAATGCACTTAATCTTTATAGAGCTTCATTCAATAGAAACAGGAGTGGGTGAGTACATTCTTTATAAAAGCATCATAATAATCAGCATTTTTCAAGAAATTAAAGTTAAAATGCCCATCAATTACCATGCACTTTAAAAAAATAACTTTCTACTAAAATGTTATCTTAAAGTAACCTTATTAAATAAGAATCAATTTCATGCAGTGCTGGGCATATGTTAAAAAAAAAACCCCAAAAAACATGCAGTATTCAGTACCTAAAACCCAAAATCTAACACACAACTGCCATTAGTTTATTGGCTATGCCTCTTCTTTGTATTTAGCAACCACTGAATCCTTTGCATTGAATCCTAAAAAACCAGCACAAACAAAAATCTGTTTTGTTGAACCTACTGTTAAGTGAGAATATTTGGTCTTTTCCATAGAAGTTATGCAGCACCAATCCTTAATCCCAGTCCATGAAAGTCATCCACCCTGACAGTGATTTCCTGCAAGGCTTCAGAATCAACTCCTTGGCACCTCTGAGCTACCACAAGATGAAATGGACAAAGGCCATTAAGCAAAAGCTCTCCTCTTCATTCAAATCAATTAAATAGCCATTACAACAAGTTTAGCACTCAACTGTAAATGTTAGTCTAGACATACCACAAACATTTCTGGATTACTCTTAGTAATCAATTAAGCCCAATTAAAACAGATGAGCAATGTAGGCAAATCCAGGAGGATTTAATATACATATTATGCAAATAGAATCAGCAGATTTTTTATTTTTAATTAAACTTTATTCTTTATTGCTACCCAGGAGTTTTGGGTGAAATCATTTTATTGTTTTGCAGAAACATTTTGCAAGCCTGGAATGTATTTCTCTCAGGGCTTGGTACTGCAAGGCAGTCATCACCATAACATGCAAGATATATAGCAATAAATCATTGTAACAATGATGGATTTCCAGGCTAATCAATATTCCTGGTGAGGAAGAACCTCCTGCAATAATAAAAGCACAGGAAAGGGAGCAAAGAAAGCTGAATTCACTTAGCAGAAACACTCCCTTCCCAATGTGCTATGAAAATCCGCAGAACTTAAAAATCAGAGAAGACAGTCCAGAAAAGACATCAAGAAATCATTTATTCTCCTCTCTCAAATTTCTTCTCCCCTGATCTCCTCCTCCTGCAACTTCCCCTGCTCTGCTAAGAACCAGCTGTATCTAAACCACTCCTGGAAGACGCTCATCTCATTTCTCTCTCTTTAACAATACTTTATTTCACATCACAGAACAACCCTGGACCAAAACTGGAGTCCTGCATGGTGAAATGAAGCTTCCCCAGGAGATCACCTGATGCATTTGAGCAGCAGCGACCCTTCCCTCTAAGAGAGCAGCTGGGCTGAACTCCAACATCCTGTCAGCACCCAGGATGGGAGCTGGCACCCAGCACCAGCTGATTCCTTCTGAAAATCCTCTCCTGGGGGCTCACAGTGCTCACTGACAGACACAGCCTGAAGCAACAATCTCTCGCCATCACCACCCTGAAAAGAGGGAGTTTATAATTCTCTTCAGCTGCTTTCAGTTCTTCAGTGCTATGCCCTAATTTCCTCATGTCAAACCAGAGACAGTGGTTGTGCTTCTCAATGATAAAGCACAATGATAAAGAAAATATGTTACAGAGATGATGCAGCTCTTCATGGAGGTCATTATTTCCATAAGAGACTCCTGCTCAAAGAAGCAGCTCTTTTTGCACTGATGCAAAGGGAGGAACTGCAGTCTACTATTAGGTAATGACTTCCTAGTCCATATAAACTTTATCTCACAGAATAACTTTTATAATGAAAATATTCCTTGTAACAGTCAGGTTCTCTTTAAAGACCAGCAATTATAGCAGCATATGGCCCTCAGCGAAGAACCAAACAGATTTATATCACACTCCAATCTTCATTTAAGAGACATTTTTAGTCTACACATACAGATAAAAAAGCTGGCTCCAAACTCAGGTAAGACAGCTGATTTTATGGAAGAAAAAAGTTATTTTTGTTTGGGTTATAGATCCAATATACCCATAACCACAGATAGCAATCTTGGCTTCTGACACTAAAAAAAAATAATTTAAGCTTTATCAAACATAGTTTGTGTAGGCAGACAGAGGTCTAGATGAAATTCATTCATATATAACATGTATACTCATATGTCATGTGTATATTCACAAACCAGCCTCAAGGCAGGTTGTCCCTATTTTAAATAAAAGCATTTTAATCCATTCTCCAGCTGTGTTGAAGCACAATAAAAGCATGAAAACCAGAGACCAAACGTACATATATTTATTTATACATCCTGTTAGTACAATTGATATATCATAATCAAATACCAAGCCAGAAACCTATAGTTAGGGCTGACAGCTCATCTGTTTCAGCACAACACATGCCACTGAGATGGTCTTTTTCCATTTCACAGCTGCTTTAAAGTAAGACAGAATGTCATCCTTAACTCTCAGATTCTTCCCTTTGTCATTTCCCATCACAGCTCTAATTTCATTTAAACACCCTCCTCTGCTGTGATTACATCTCTCAATTTGTTGAAATACAAATTAGAAAGATACGTGCCAGCTCTCACCACTATCAGCAGAGTTTTCTCCTGGTGCCTTGATTAATTGCCCATTTTAACAGATGAAACAACAGAACTCAGAGTTTTGAGAGTGTGTTTTGTTTGCATTATGGGAGGAAATCTAAGTCCCTACAGAGACTTGCTCTTTTGTCATTATCATAATTACATGTTTTCAGACTAAACTATCGTATCAGCACATTCACGCTGCTGCGGTGAAGGGTGTCAGGATTTTCATCATCAGCTTTGCAGTCAAGTTAGAGCCTGACTTCAGCCAGCAAGAGAAAGTGTGAAACTCAACACAGAAATATAAGAAGAAATTTCCCGAAATGTAGAAAGTACATATACTGGATAATGTTAAATTGGAGAAAAAATTTCATAAAAAGAAACAGAATCCATAAACGGAGTCGAATGTGTCAGGTAAAGACACAACATCCAATACTAAAACTGAATATTACACCCTAACCTTAACCAGAAACGTGCTCCCTCTTCCTGGCAGATACTCTAGGTGATGCATTTGCCAGCATCTCAGTCCCTCAGGCCAAGAGCAAAAAGGAAAAAACAACTTCTGGGAACTTAACCCCAGCTTGTGGCAAAGCTAAGCTGTAAATTTTACATTGGGTGTGAACAGGAATAAATGTGAAAAGTATCATTTCATCCTTATTGCTTGCTCAGTTCTGAGATCCACGAAGCAGAGTTTGAATGACATTTGTATTCCTCCACCCCCAAATAACCCTATGGTTCCCACAGGGAGATTACAGTGGATTTGCCAGATGCCTGGGCAGCTCTAAGTGTCACACATCAGGGAGAAGCAACACAGATTAATATTAATAAGCTAATTTTGGGGAAAAGAAATAATTAGGTCTCTTTGGTAAAACTGATTCATCTTCTTTCCCTTTGTGCTGATCTTCCAAACTTACATGTCTCTTTAAAGAGCAAATTGCTCAACTGCTTTCAGTTCCCAGATGAACCTGTTGTATCTGCATCACCTTCAGTGTGAGTGATTTCTAGCAACAGCTCATCCTTGTTTTCCTCAAAGCCATTCAGACTTCTCTCAAGTGTTGTTTCCTGTTTGCAATCAGATTGAAGCAAAGAATCCAGGGGCAACTTATCTGTTTCCTGATGCTTCTTGTTTTCTGCTTGCAACAAGAAGATTAAGGCAAGGCACAAGGAACACAGCTCTCTTGTCTATCTCAACTTCAGTCAGGTAAAACTCAATCTGAGGTTAACCTTGAAATTGATAAATCAAGGGAACAGATATTCAGCTGTCAGCTAAAGGTAAGCAGGGAACGAAAGAGACTGCCAGGAGGTAGAGCAGAGATTTAAGAGCTACATGTGGGACAACTTTAACTATTGATATAATGCTGTAATTTCAACTATGCACAATACCTGTATTTACAAGATTTCATTACAATATGTCAGTCAATGTCAAAGCATTCACAGAGTGAGAGGGAACAGGAGAGAAATTCAGAAAAAAAAAATTCAACACTAAAGAATCTCTACTTTCAACAACATCTCACATTTTCTTTAAAGTATTATAATTAATTGGAGTGTAGACTCTTCAAAGCATAAATGCATAACTCCCATTAGCACTAATGGAAGTCAGACACACTCATCAAAGGGAGAATATACTTCTACCTTTACAAAGGTAATCAGTGTGTCACAAAGCTGTATTTTTCTGAAGTTATCACTTGCATGCTATGCAAGCTGAGTACAAAGGTTTGCATTAATTTAAATTCAGATTAAGCACTTAAAAAATATTTCTCCTTCACTGGAAGAACAGAATGCAGGAAATCAGTTTGCTATTATGTTAAAAAAATACATCACAAAATGCAGTAAAAATAATCACCCTTATAATTAAAGGCTGTCATGGTAAAATGCTTAAAAATTCCATTATTGAAAGAACATTTCACTGCCTTTCTGGTAAAGATATAATCAGATGATTCCTCTCTGTGGTCCTTTCTTTAACACCCTCCCAAAGAATCACCACGATTTTGTCCACCAGCAAACAGTTCTGGTATATCTAAGTTATCTGTCTG